>OY482674.1:16166243-16386243 GCA_960531455.1 Urophora cardui
TGTAGACAGAGGGAAGGAGGTTTAGCGCAGCGAAGCGGGAAGGGAATACCTATATATATTTCCTATATATTTTTACCTAATGTGAAGGATTGCACTCGTATTTTTACCAAGAAAATTTTGAGTGATGAAATTTATTTGATGTACGATTCTAGACCACATAGAAGGAACTTTGATAGTGAATTTTATGAGCAGCTGCATTAGCTAATGATTTGGGACGTGAGGGGGCTGCTGAGGATGTTGAAAAAGCTTAGTAAATACTTGAATATAATAGTATAAATAAGCTAACATTGAGAAATGCTGTACAAAATTCCTATATTTACGCGTAAATTCACACAACATTCCGGGCCATGTCGCTGCGACAAACATACCTCTCTCTATCTACATATGTCACTATTCATAACTCTATTACTATCGCTTACAATCATTTCGAGGCCAACGAATACATGTTTTGACCCAGCTTAGATATCCCAATAAAAATAACTCTATATTCAAGCCCTGATTAGCACCTTTCATTTGATACCAATATTGGCCAAGTACATTCCGGGGCCATTCGAGTCCACATTTGGGCCAAAATTCCGGGAAGCGCCCACTTTTTCAAACCACATTTTATGCGGAGAGACCACATGAACCCACTGTGGAAATTTCATAAAAATCGGTTGGATACTTTGGAAGTTCTTCAACATCACACGCACACACACTTTCATTTTCATACAATTTGTATGTGGGTCCAGCCAGACCCAAGTGTAACGAATGTGACAATCGAAATAAGTGTCTGACGGAGAGTTAAAGAAATCTGTATTGCTGTATGCTATTTACTTGGAAATGAGTGTCTGAAATATTTCGCTTCTTCTAATCCATATTAACATCTTGACCAAAAAGTTATTAGAAATCAAAAATATCGAAAATAAACACTATGCTTTACATTTGAGCATAGAATAAATTCAGTTATTCGCTTCAAAGGACATGCTTGAATAAAAGGGAATAAGGGTGGTCTTTAACCTTCCAAGCTTTGCTGTGGCTGAATGCTTATTATATGGTATAGAAATAGAAACGATAATTCGTATCTCCATCTTTTTTATTTCCACCCATTTTATGATCAAATAAATTTATTTTAAAATTTTCAAAAAAGTGGCAACCCTAACAAAAATATTTCTAGCGATCAGCTTTCTTAAGCTCCTTTGCTTTGATATCCATATTGTATTGTTTTATTGATTTTCAAAATATTTTGAGCTGAAAACAGTCGGCAATCCTTAAAAAATTTTGACTTGCAATGAAAATTTCTTTTATAACTACTTTATTATTGAGCTCTCAAGACCTGTTTTTTTTTTTTAAGGAAAAATGGTATGAAAGATTAATACTTATTTGGTAGAAGTTATAGATCCATTTCGGAGACTTTCGTAGACCACCACATCTCTTCCACCAAGTATTAATCTTTCATACCAATTTTTCCTTAAAAAAAAAAAAAAAAAAAAAAAATGGACTTGAGAGCTCAATAATAAAGTAGTTGTGCAAATAAAAACGACCAAAAACCAAAAGGAAAATTTCTTTTTTTTTCGAAAAAATATACGATATTCTATATTTTTGTTTTATGAATTTACCTAGTTGAAAATTTGAATACGGTAACCCTAACAAAATTTTTATAAGATGGCCACCCTAATAAAAATATTTCCAGCGATCATCTTTCTTAAACTTCTTCCATTTGATACCCATACATTAATATCTAATTGATTTAAAAATAATTGTTGAGCTAAATATTTGAAACTGGTGGCAACCCTGATTTTTTTCAAATGAGTTCCTAATTTAAAAAAAAAAAAAAACACGATATTCGATAGTATTTTAATTTTTTTATTTAACATAGCTAATTTTTTTAAGAAGGTGGCAACCCTGTTTTTATTTTTTATAAAAATTACGCTGATGTTTTAAGAAAAAATCTGAAAAAGGAATAACTTTACAAATTTTTTTTATACATTTTTCTTCTTCCAAATGCATTTTGTTGCTTTGTAAAAATTTCAAACAGGTGGCAACCCCGATTTTTTTTTTCAAATGAGAGTTCGTAATTTTTTTTTTTTTTGAAAATATACACGATATGCTATACATTTTTTTTCTACTTTAGAAGGGTGGAAACACAATTTTTTTTGTTAAAAATTATCCTTAAGAATTATTGTTTAGGAAACAATCCGAAAAGGAATAATTTAAAAACCGTTAATTTTAAAGTTCAAATAATCTTATTATAACAGAGTGTTCTTCCAATTACATTTTGTAACATGCTAAAAATTTCGAAGATGTGGAAATTCTGATTTTTTTCAATGAGAGATCCTAAAATTTTTTGAAAAAAAAAAAACACAATTAGGGGATTCACAACCTGTCATATTACGACATAAAGTCATAAGTCATAGTATTTTGTTGTTGCATTCTAGGCTGTATGTGTACTAAATAAATACAACTCTGCACGATATGTTTTTGCGTCGTCGTATTTGATCAGCTGTTTTTGTTTACTTCTTCACAGGGCTTCGAAAAAGTTTTTTATAACTATTTCCGTACAATATTTTAATATGACATATGACTTTATTACACTTTTTGAATCCCCTAAATATGCTATATCTTAATTTTTTTTTTAAATTTACTTAGTAAATTTTTTAAGAAGGTGGCAACCTTATTTTTTTTTTTTTTTTGCTAAAAATGATCCAGCTATCCGAAAAAGGAATTTCTTATTATAACAAAGTATTCTTCCATGCGCATTTTTTTGCTTGTTTAGGCCTCATAACACGTTTTTTTTTTTTGTATAGAAAATTCAAGTTTTTCCCTCCAAAAGCCATTCACCTCAAGCTCCACTTCTCTCTTGGACTATTGTCTTTCATTTCAATGCCGAAGATATGTCAAACATAGGAAAAATAGTAATATTGTTCAAAAAAGTGGGCAAAATATCTTTCTGCAACATTACATTTATTAGTTTGTCATGCTCGTACAACATGTCCGCCAGCCTCCCTGTCTGCCTGCCTGCCCGCCTTCCTGCATGCCTCACATGTATGCCAATTACAATTTATGTGTTTTAATATATACTTCAGCTGCCATTGCTTTTGAATTTGCATGTATATATGTACATGATCGCTACTTCTTGTGCATGTTCTTATAACTACATGCCAATATATGTACATACACAGCAGCTTCTCTCCTTAACCATGCAGGAAAATATTAGCCCAAAAAGCTGTAAAAGAGTGTTAAGCATGAGTGCTTGAACAAACACTAATAAATTACAAAAACATATCTGCCATAAGTTTAAATATCTACATACATATATGTATGCACGTTAATGGCTATAAATTTGATTATTCAAAACATGTATGCATGTAACTCTTCTTTGAAAATTATAGGTAAATTTGCTTTTGGTTGAGGTGACACAATAAATTTGCATCTCCAAACGTTCTAATCAATTTGTATGGGCTGCTGTTGCCGATGCTGCTAATGCTGCTGTTACCTAGATACCTACATACATATAAGCTGCCAGCATGTGTATACATGTTTTAAACTTATCGCACACCTTACACGTACCATTATGTATGTTAAGGCGCACATACATACATATATATTTACACATTCATATAATATTGCAGCTTTCTTTAATGCCTACTGGCCAAAGTAAATAGCTTTTGTTGTTTTTGCATACATGCATTTCATATTAAATTTGCCAAAGGTACTCTTACTCTATCATATACACAGTAAAAATTTTAGTTTAATTTTAATTCCTTTATATGTTAATAGAGCTTTTTGGCCGGTCGAAAGAAAAGCAAACGAAAAGTTTCTTTTATTCTCCTACGCGTTTCGGCGTTGTCATCGCCTTCCTCAGGGAGTCTAATTTATTTGAAATTGTAAAAATTAAAAAGTACACAACACACCTAGCACCTAGCAATACGGACAATTATGCAGAAATGGACATCCTTACACAAAGAAACCAACCTTTCGAGAAAACAATTCCTTGACATTATAGATTTCTGCTTAAGAGACAATAATTATTTTATTTATGACGGGGCGGTGTACCAACAGATTCATGGTATGCCTATGGGTAATCCCCTATCACCTACGATTGCCGACATTGTTATGGACCAAATTCTTGACGACGCCATAGGCGAACTGAAAAGTAAAGACATAAATATCAAATACATAACGAAATATGTAGATGATATTTTCGCTATTGTAAAAACTAAGGACGTGGAAGACATACTGAAAGTACTTAATGCACAACATAAACGGATTCAATTCACTGCAGAAAAAGAAAAAAATAACAAAATAGCCTTCCTAGAAATAGAAATCCATAAAGTAAATAACAAACTCTTGACTAATTGGTACACGAAGCCAATAGCGTCCTCGAGGATGATCAATTATCATTCTAACCACCCCTGGACCCAAAAAGAAAACACATCAATAAACTTTATAAAGAAGGTTTACGCACTGAGCGACCAGGCGTTCATAAATGACAATGAAAAGAAAATCAAAAACATTCTACACAATAATGGTTATCCAACAAAAATAATAGCGAGATGGATAACAACAACAAAACGTATGCAAACAACGAACACAATAGACGTAGAAACAACGAACAAACACACAAACAAAATATTTAGAGGAGTGACATATATACAGGGGTTAACAGACAACAAAAACTTAAAGAAATGTATACCAAACGATAAACTTATATTTGCACACAAGCCTTTACACACACTAAATAAAATATTTAGTAGGACAAAAGACAAAATTAATAAAGAACAACAACACAACGTAGTATATGAAATTAGATGCAAAGGTAATAAAGATGAGATTTGTAACCAAACGTACATAGGTACTACAAAACGTGCACTAGGTGTTAGAATAGGAGAACATAAAACAGACGTAAGAAACAAAAAATCAACAACAGCATTAGCGCAACACTTAACGAATACGGGACATACAGCAGACTTTGACAATGCAAGAATATTGGACATAGAGGGACGAACAAAAACAAGATTGACACTGGAAAGTCTGCGCATACAAGAACGAATAAGAAACGCAATGAACTTTAAGGAAGACGTTGACAACATAAGTGGCGCCTACAGAGCAACAATAACGAGAACGAATGACAATAGGAGATAAAAAGTGCAATATTTATGTAGTAGACGTATGTTGATTATAGTTGTGATGTGAAGTGTATTTTAAATATTTTAAATGTAAGTCATTTTAAATGTCGTCTTAATGTTTTCTAAATTACACTATATGTATGTATGTATTTTATCAAGCAATTTTAATTGTAATTATTTAAATATTAATGTGTTGTGTACTTTTTAATTTTTACAATTTCAAATAAATTAGACTCCCTGAGGAAGGCGATGACAACGCCGAAACGCGTAGGAGAATAAAAGAAACTTTTCGTTTGCTTTTCTTTCGACCGGCCAAAAAGCTCTATTAACATATAAATTAATTGAAATCTATGGCCTTAAGTTGATACAAATTTTAATTCCATTTTGGTATTAATATATAACAATGCCAAAAAGCATAAAATTAAAACCATTCTGGTTTAAAAAAAGAAGAGAATATTGAGAGACAGAAATTATTCTTGGTGTCAAATTAATACTTTCTTGGAATTAAATCAAAACCAAATTTTCATTATTTTTAGAATATTTCTGGTATTAAAAATAGTTGAAATGGTATAAGATCAATCCAAAATTGGAATAAATTCTATACTTTTATGGAATTAAATCAAAACCAAATTTTGATTATTTTTATAATATTTTTGGAAATAAAAATAGTTTAAATGGTATCAAATCTATCCGAAAATTGGAATAAACTTTATATTTTTTTGGATTTAAAAATAAACCCCCATAAAATTTCCAGTGGATATACTGAAAATAACCCATTATCCCAAAGATTAATGAGAAATTGAATAACGTTAACATAGTTTATTTACATAAAAATCTAAACAGTAGTAGCAAACACTAAAGTACCTTATATATCGAGCCCTAATCCTCATAAAAGTGTATTCAGCAAAAAGTAAATTTTACAGGACACAGTTTTTTTAATTTGTTTTGCATACAGTTTGTATGCAGCCTTGAAACTTATTTAGTGTCTAATTTCGAAACTGCACATTTCACAGCTATGAAATTTTGGGAGTTGATGCATGTTATAGTAAATTGTTGATTTCCATTAAAAAGCAGAAATCGATCATTTTGTTGGATACACTTTTATGGCGGTTAGGTCTCGATATACATATATACATATTGTCACTTTTATACTAATATCGTATTTTGGAGATGTCCAGGGAAATTTCGGCACCGTCATGGTTTCTGCAGTGATACTGAAAGAGTGGGGTCCCTCTTGCCCCCTGCCTTATGACTGAAAAAAATAAAGCAAAATTTACCCTCATGATATATTTAATTAATCTGCTGCATTACTTACTTGATACAATTATTCGATTCGGGCCATTTATTTGAGTAGATTTACTTACTCCTCCGGATTGCAGTTTTAGAATATTTTTTTTGATTTTTTTTACTTTTTTTCTAATAATTTTTTTTAATACTTTTTTTTGGTTTTGATTTCAAACCAAAAATACTTTGATGGTGATATAATTGAGAAAGAGAAATTTTTTTATACTTTTCAGGATTTGTTTTTAAACCATAAATGATTAAACTTCTTTAGAGAGGATTTTAATACTTTTTAAGACTTTATTTTAAAACTACTTTGGAATAAATAAAATTGTAAAACTTCTCATAGTTTAAAAATAAGACTTTTTGGTATTAAAATTCAAATTTAATTCCAAGAATGATTAAATTAAGTACCAAATGATATTAGAAATAAACTGTAATTTTTTACTGTGTATACCTATACCTGCCTGCAAGGCCGTATTTAGGGGGAGGCGGGGGGTTTGGGGTGTTTGAACCCCCCACGAAATTCTGGTAGATACATTTTACTTCTACCATATTCAAAGCTATATGTTGAAAACACTAGTTTACAAATAATTAATTTGAGAAAATATCAAGAATTTCAGGTATAGGGGAGGGCTGGCATGAACCTGCTGAGGTCAAAACCATTTTTTTATAGTTAGGGTTTTTAGATAACGTAATTTTGGGTTTTTTTGATTACAACTTCAATAAAAAATTATTTTCACTGAAGTTACAAATACCCCGTTCGAAAGATAACTAAAGTACGCTTCTAACGACATACCACTTATAAATTAAATTATGTTACATACATTTTCTAAAATTTAGCATATTTCCTTATAATCGCATAGCTGCAAATTCATTTCTCGGGTTATATTAGTGTCTGAATTATAACATTTTGTGCATTTTTCGAAAGATCCCATATATGGGATGTGTGCGTTGTTATAGTCCGATTTCACCTATTTTCAATACTAACTTTTCAAAGTCAACATTTTCTTGATTTTTTGCGATTATTGAAAAAATTTGGTTTTTATTGGAGTTTTTATAAGAAGTTGTAAAAATCAGGAAAGTTTTATTCTTTTTAAAATTATTCTGTTTTATTGCAAACATTTTAAGCGTAATATTAAAAAGACTCGATGAATACTTTATTTTTGGCAATTTTTTCCAAGTGAAACAAAAAAGATGTTTTATGGTCGAAAAACTCGGTTAGGTCACCCAAGTATATGAAAACGACTTCACAGATCAAAGGACATTAGAGGCAGATATAAAGCTTCCCAAGCACTGTTTGCCAGCATAACACCAACAGTCTCAAACAAGTAAGGAAGCCTAAGTTCGAGTGGAATCGAACATTAGATACTCAGCTGTATGTTTTCATTGTTTGTTTGCGTTTGATGGATTTTATATAAAGCGAGTGCTGCATAAAGTGGGCGTAGCCACGCCCATTTTCAAAATTTTTATCAGTCATCCAACTAAGCATATGAATAGTATTCTTTGTGTAAAATTTCATTCCTTTATGACTTCCAGTTACAAAGATGTCACGTTACAAATTTCCAAAGCGTGTTCCAGAAATATCTTTGCTAAAAAGTAGGCGTGGTCATAAACCGATTTCAATAAATTTTTACATTTGACAAAGATATCGCTCAAAATGTTTTTATTAGGCCCCTTTATAGTTCCTATATATAAAAGTGGGCGTGGCCGTCAACCGATTTTGACAATTTTCCGGCAAAACGTTTGCGTAAGTATGTATATCACGCGTACCAAATTTCATCGATATATCTTCAACAGTTTCTGAGTTATGACATATAAAACTTTCAATGTTTGACCCTTAATAAGTGGGCGTGGCACCGCCCATTTTCTAAAATTTTACCAAATTTCTTCATAGGGGCCTGAGCTCAACACGTGGGTAAAACTTCATCGCTCTAGCTATATTAGTGGCTGAGATACCAAATTTCCGATTTTTTCTATGTAGGAAAAGTGGGCGTGGTCATGGTCCGATTTCGCCCATTTTCAATACCAACCGTCTCAGTCTCGATACCAACTTGCATTCCAAATTTCATCAAAATATCTCAATTTTTGCGCGAGTTAGAGTGTTTACAGACGGACAGACGGACGGACATTGCTCAATCGATTTCTCTTTTCACCCTGATCATTTTGATATATATAAGTCTATATCTATCTCGATTATTTCATTATGTTACAATCCACCGTTATGTGATTAAAACTATAATACTCTGTATACTAGTACAGCTGAGTATAAAAATAAGCTGTTGCTGTTCTCATAATTTTTTGAGAATTTCTGAATTTCGATTTTCCTTTGAAAATATCTGAAGTCGAAGCACAGAACAGTCGAATATATTTGTTTGTTTATTTGTGCTGTTGCTTTACTGTGTAATTTCCAACAGATCAGTCGACAGCAAGTTTTCAGTGCGGCTTTTTAAAATTGGTTTTTTTTGTACATTACAATTTCGATTGTGTTCCCATAAATTTAAAAAAAAAAAAAAAACAACAACAACAACAGTGCTCTAAAAACTCGAAATTAATTTTGCCCTTTTCTGTGCTGTAAAAATTGACACAATACAGCAACAGTCGACTATTGTTTTTTGAAACTTAAGCCCAAATTACATCAGCGATGTGGCAGCGAGCAGCGACGGTTTTCGGAATCAGCTGTTGCGTCTAATATGAGCAGTGACTGCCAGACCAAACACAATAGAGCGTTCGCAGTATTTGGCAGTGACTTCTTTATATATTAGGTCTGTTTCCTTTTATCTCGGACACGTGGTGACATAAATTTACTTACCATTTTCATGTCCACTTTCTTCAATTAAAATAATCAATATTGTTTCATTTTTTCCTCTGCTCTTTCTTCTTCTTTGCTTTTGCATCCCGCCAGCAATATTTGCTAGTGGAAATTAATTAAGTAAAAATTAAATTCTCTCCCGCTTGCTGGCATCAAAGTACGGAAACACAAAATTAGTAAAAAACATATTACATTTGATAGTACGGAAACAGACATAAGTTCACATCAACACTTAGAAGTTGGCTGCGATTCTAGGCAGCGGCAGCGAATTTAGAATTTGGGCTAAACGGAGCGGTGCTGCCAGCTGCC
Source organism: Urophora cardui (assembly GCA_960531455.1). Taxonomy (NCBI): domain Eukaryota; kingdom Metazoa; phylum Arthropoda; class Insecta; order Diptera; family Tephritidae; genus Urophora; species Urophora cardui. Next base: position 16,175,754 of record OY482674.1, read on the forward strand.
TCTGTTGTATTATGTGCCGCTTCATTACAAACCGTAGTTTCTAAAAATCAGCTGATTTCGAAAAACAGTCGCTGCCACAGCCACAGCGCTATTGTAATTCCGGCTTTAAGGCTGCGTAGTTGCAGTACAGTAGAACTTTTAATTTTTTTATACTTCTGCTGTGCTGTTTAATTTTTAATTTTCAAATGAAAATGAAATTCAATTGAAATGAAAAAAAAAAGTTGAAAATAATTTCAAACCCTGCTCAAAAGACTAAAATAATGACATATCTATCAAAGTTGCAAAATAACAAGTTAGAGTCTCAACATAAGCTAAAAATCTTTGGGCGGACTTTTACAGCTGTTTTCGTTTCCATATGGTTGGGTAATCTAACCGAGTTTTTCGTCCATAAAATATTTTTTTTTTTTTCACTTGGTTAAAATCACCAAAAATAAAGTATTCATCGTGTTTGCAATAGAACAGTCTAATTTTTAAATGAATAAAAGTTTTCTGATTTTTAAAACTTCTTATAAAAACCCTAATTTGAAAATCAAGTTTTGTAAAAAAATTTTCTTCTAAATAGCACTTTAGAAACCAGATTTTTTTTATTATTTTTATTTAGTGCGCGAAATATCTTATATATTTTTCTCAAAAAAAAAAAAAAAAAAAAAAAAAAAATCTACGATGAAAACCCCCCACGAAAAAAATTCCTGGCTACGGCCCTGCATGCAAAACTACATAAATACATATACATATAAGTACTTATATTAAGTTCAAGTAAGTTTTTGCTCTTTGGCAAACCATACGTGTTTGTGTTTGCCTCGTCGATTTCACGTACTTGCTCAAACAACGGCAACTTTGCAGGTGCTACAGTGTGCTCTCAGGCGCATAAATACAAACGATTATCGAGTGCGTGTTTGCGAGTACATTGTACATATGGACATAGATTTTGTAAGTACTAGCGTACAACAATTACATGAAAATTACATACATATGAATGTACTCAGCTGATTTGCATGGTATCTAATATCATTGCAGAAAATTGTGCTGTAAGGCTCTGAAGTGAGTTGTAGACAGTTTGAGAAGCAATGAGTTGACTTTCATAAGGTTTTCAAATTGCTTACGGTACGAGGTCCAATATTTATTGGACACAACGAGACGCAAAGAAATTACAAAATAACACTTTTTTGTGTATACAGTTTGAGAGGCCACGAATTAGCTTTATTAAGTTTCTCAAAATTGCTGACAATGCATAAATAATCTTTATCGGACAGAAAAAACCATGAAACGAAGCCGAACTAATCCGTTTCACTTTAAGCAGTTTGAGAAGCGATGAATTAAATTTTAATATGTTTTTTTTTTAACAGTTTGAGTATAATACTTTCATAAGGGTTTCAAATTGCTTACGATAGCGGACAACGAGACATATATGAAGCTCCTACTAATCAGCTTGGGTGTATAAATTGTAGTTTATTGCACGTGAATTGTAGTTTATTGCACGTGTGTGCTTTTCTGAGTTACATTACAAACTGAAACTTAATTGCTACCCTAACTGTCTACCTAGCCCACGACGTTGGATAACGCTGCTGCTGCTCTGCTGGCGGCTAGCGACGTTGACACAATCGTCGCGCTGATGATGTTTATTGATGATGTTGTAATAGCTGCTTTTGCTGATGCAGTTAAATATGATGAAGAGAATTGTGGCGCTTGTGATGTTGTCATAGCGCAATGACCATAGTCGATAGTTTCGCTGACACAGCAACGTATGTCAACAACGATATGCGATCATACCGTGTGATCGCATTTCTGCTGATCTAGCTAGTTGCATGAAGTGGCATGCTGTTGTAATTTAGCTGGATGTGATTGACCTGGGCGAAGGCTAGGAAGGCAGCTGTGACATTTGGTTAATGCCATCTGTGGGAAGAAACTTATGATAACTTATACACTTTGAGAAGCAATGAATTAATTTACCTAGGTTTCTTGAAATTGTTGACATGCCCAGTAGATTCGTTATTAGGCGCATTTCTGTCGTACCCAAGCATGAAAAGAATACTCGCTTATTCATCAAATTACCTTCAAAGCAACAACACCAACTCGACTATTTTAAAAATAGTTTAAAAATAGTCGAGTTGGTGTTGTTGCTTTGAAGGTAATTTTATGAATAAGCGAGTATTCTTTTCTTGCTTGGGTATGACAGAAATGCGCCTATTTTAAACTATTTTTAAAATAGTCGAGTTGGTGTTGTTGCTTTGAAGGTAATTTGATGAATAAGCGAGTATTCTTTTCATGCTTGGGTACGACAGAAATGCGCCTATTGTAAATCAGTTGACATTAAGGAAACCTAAACTAATGCTACTTAGTGTATGTAGTTTGACAACCAATGTATTGGCTTTCCTAAGTTTCTCAAAATTGCCGAATATACCGTATGACTTTTTTATTGGGCATGAAAATATATTAATAAAGCCCAAACTAATTATATTTAGTGTATACAGTTTGAAAAGCAATGAACCAGTTTTCCTAAGCTTCTCATATAAGCAATGAGTCAGCTTTCTTAAACTTCCCATAATAGCTGCCGAATTCGTATCACTGTTTACTCAACTCAACGGCACATAAGTGAAGTCCTAACTAATGCGTTTCAGTGTATACAGTTTGAGAAATATTGTTTGAACTTTATATGTGTACAGTTCGAGCAGCAATGAATTATCTTTGCTAAGTTCTCAAAATTTCTGACGATGCTGGGCCATGCTTTATTTTACACAATAAGTCATTAAGGAAGCATTAACTAATCCATTTTTTTAATACAGTTTGAGAAGCTTTGAATTAACTTTTAGTTTATAAAATTTAAGATGCCATGCATTAGCTTTGGTTCAGCCAGTTGTTTGGAAGAAATGCAATATTACAAATAAAGAAAATTGCTATTACTTTGGCATCTTCTTTTCTTTTTAAGTATTTACAACCAAAATCTTTCGCATTAAAATTAGTTATTGCCCACATATTTCAAACAAGCCTCGTACTTCTCTACAAAACAAACATACGCCTTGAGCTATGCAGTATGTAAATTTTAAAAATTACAACAAAATCTAATACAATGTCATTTATTTAGGGCTTCGTTAGCACGCTGAGGTATTTTCTGCTTTTTTGTTTTTTGTTTTTTTTTTTTTTTGTATTTTTGGAGAAAATTCGATTTTCCTATATTGATTGTCAATAAATTTGTTTTGTGTGCAGCAGAGGCAACTAACTAGATACGCAGCACAACAAATAACAACAACAATAAAAAAATCTCAAATGTGGCTACATGCATACATATGTAGGTATGTACATACACACATACATGAATTTTGCATAAAATTGCTGTGATCGAGTTTGTAAAATGTTGTGAATTAGATTTTGGCAAGTGGATGTGAAGATGTGCGTTGGCTATATGTATATCGCTGTGCGTGTGTTCTCTATCTCTTGTCACTTTCCTTGTATGTATGTATGTATGTTGTTTTTGTTGCACCCCTGCAGGGAACTCAATAACTAGTGAGCAAAATTTCTAGTTCCGAACTAGCGAAAAGGTGTCAAAAAGGAACTAGATCAATTTTAGTTAGATCCTCACCAGTTCAGAAGGAGTGCATGGAGTGACTATAAGGCACACTTTGATTTGTATGCAATTTCGAAGTGACAAAAATTCTATGGAAATTTTTCGTTCGTTCAATTGCCGTAGGCTTTGTATATTTCTGCAATTCTCAGATGTTTAGTGAAACATTTTATATAAAGAGGTTTCTATTTGCATCTTGTATGAAATGAAATGTTCCCCTAATTATGCTTCTTCGATCCCTCAGGCTTATTTTTAATTTTTTTTTTTATTTTATTACTTTTTAAATATTATTGTAAATTTTTAATAAATAAATAAATAAAAAAATATTAGTTTAAAAAAAATTAAAAAAAAAAATTATCATCCAACTTCACACCGACAGCTCGCACTAGTAGTGTCGAAAAATGCACTAGAAGCGACCTAGTTCGGAACTAGAGATTTTCCCTGCAGGGACGCTGTAGTGCGCTTATTGTTATGTAAATTGACTTTGTAGTTAAATTGAACGAACGTTTTTGAGCACTTGCTGGCAACGCTTTTGCAAAGTTTCTATTTTTAAACATTCGCCAAAGGTGAATAATATATAAATACATAAAGGGGTATACATATTTATACATATGTATATACTAATACATGCATACATACGTGTACGTATGTATATATATGAAGATATAAATGAAATGCAAATTGTGCGTCAAATTCTTTTAGAAAGTTAAATTGCTATAAAGTACAAGTAAATTGAGTTAGTGTCTGTGTTTTAACAATGCACGCTAGTTTAACATTTTTTACTTTCATATTTATTTTGTCTACTGGTCAGTTATGCTATTATGACATGCCAATTTATAGGTGATACTTTCGTTTAGATTCTTTTATGCTTCATTTGATGTTAAATTGGATAGCCTTGTGAGCTAATAAAATGTCTACACTTTATAAGTGTGATTGTTAGTAAATTGTGTTAAATAATATTTTGTTCTGAACAAAAAATGGTGTGGTACGAAGAGTCACTAGAATCAAATGGTTCATTTTGTATGCACACTGAAGGCGCTAAGTTTAACGAGAAGGTTAAGGAATAGGTTTTAGCGACTCAGATGGCTCGCAAACGACACTTAAATCATAAGTCGGCAGAATTGTGAGAGCAATCGCTTTGTTGAGCCTTAATTTCAATAGGTTATATTTAGATATACTTAATACCTTCAGAAAGCAGTTTTAGGTTACATTAGCATAATCAGGCTGTGTTGAAATCGATTTATTCTCTCTCCTACAAATTCAAAGCTATTCAAAATCTATTGACGAGATGGCAAAGCAGACCTATCGCAAAGTTGGTCTATACCAGGCCCAGGCAGCTGGTGGGACAATTGTCCGAAAAATTGAGAACCAAATTCACGCAGATTATTACGCTCTTGAAAGAGTTTTTTTAGTGCTTAGCACGAAATTTTTATTTTAATTCAATTTTTAATTGTTGGGGTAAGTGGAAAAAAATTCAACAACTATTTACAGCGAAGGTTGAGTGTATAGCTATTTCACGAAAAACCATTTTCGATCATCAGCACTGCATCCACTTCCGAAAAGAGTGCTGATGATCGAAAATGGTTTTTCGTGAAATAGCTATACACTCAACCTTCGCTGTAAATAGTTGTTGAATTTTTTTCCACTTACCCCAACTATTACGCTCTTTGTTTACTTCGCTTGTGTGAGCGCTACGATCAATGAAGTGCTGTCGTTTGTTTCTGTTCAGTGGCTTACTATCAAGTAGTGCTGGAAAATCATCGATGTTTACGAGTATCGATATTTTCGATATTTTTGAGAAAAAACATCGATATTATCGATATATCGACCTTTATATTAGAGCTCTAGATACCCGGGTATCGAACAATTCGAAAAGATCGAATTTGTCTGAGGCTCGTTTGTTGTTCAAATGCCCGTACAAACATTCGAGCATTCGAGCTTACAGACAAAAAAATTTGTATCAGGAAAACAAAAATGAAAAAAATACATATGAAGACAACAAAAAAAAAACTGGCCGAGTGTGTTTATGCGTTGGGTCATTGCGGCTGAAGATGGAATGGACTCGGGTTCAATCCCCGGTGCATCCACTTCCGAAAAGAGTGCTGATTATCGAAAATGGTTTTTCGTGAAATAGCTATACACTCAACCTGCGCTGTAAATAGTTGTTGATTTTTTTCCACTTACCCCAACAATTAAAAATTGAATTAAAATAAAAATTTTCGTGCTAAGCACTAAAAACTCTTTAAAAAAAAATAAACAAACGAAAAATACAAACTTCAAATGCCCGTGCAAACGGGTAATAAACAAACAAACAAGTTTTCCGGAATTTGAACAACATTTGTTCGGGCTACACGAAAATGTTCAAAAAAAAATCGAGAGCTCTACTTTATATAAACCTTAATTTAACATATTTATATATAACAGTTTTATTTTTCGAAATGTCTGCATTCATTATTGTGCCCTGAATTGAACGAGAGTGACAGTCATATTACTCTAAAAATTAACTAAAAAAACATTTAAACTAAATATTTCAATTTATTATCAGAAATCTTTTTTTGCAAAGGGAATTCTATAATCAAAAAAAAAAAAAAAAACAAAAAAGGTAAATTCTGTTCCAGCCAGAAAGAGTAGGTACCAATTATAGTGGTTCACTGAAATATTTCGCATTTAAGTTATTTAAAAAACCATATTAAATACTAAAAGGTTTGAAATAGACAAATTAATAATGCATTCTAAATACCTTTAACACTCAGAGAAAATAAATCAAAAATAAAATTTTTATTTTTATAATGCACGTTTTCAACCAAGTCATTTTATTTTAAAAATTAAATTTTTTAAATTAAAAATGAAATTTTTGCAATTAAAATGTATTTGGGATTTAAAAAGAAAATGTTTAACCCTTCTGTTACATTTAGGTCATTTGGTGACCTTTTTTTGTTTAATTTTCTCATAAATGATAATATGAACAAAATTTTAGAATTTCCCTCAATGTATTTCTGTATTGAGGAAAATCCTTTCGCAAAAGCATAAAAAGAAGAATTTTGCATTATCAAATAAGTGGTAACATCAAGAGTTACGTGTGCGCCCCTTCAGGTCATTCAGTGACCGTCAGTGTTATTTTGTGCGCAAAAGCTGATTTTTATTAAATTCGTATAAAAATGAAAGAGTGAAAGCTTCGGTAAGTATTTTAATTCCAATATTTTATTATTTGTGATATATTTGCAGATTAATATATGTATGGTTTAGAGCCAAATCGCCTGACACAAAGCCAAATAGAGTATATCATTGATAATGATGTCGATGTTGATGAGTGTAGTGAAGTTGAGGGCGAAGACAATATAGTCGATTAGTTTGAGCCCGATGGTTCTTCTTACGAATATGCAGGAAGTGATAACGACGAATTAATTGACCTTGTATTGGAAAATGAAGGTAGTACCCACTCCCGTGTATTATTCCACAGATAGAAATATTGAGTGGTCAACGTAGCCGATTAGGCAGAATAGTGGTAGGACCACAATAGAAAATATAATTTACCGAAACAGCTTCTATAATTCTACAAAATCAGAAGTGCATACAACTGACCAACTTGTTGAAACATTTGCATAGAAAAGACAAACCAATGTATGGACAAACTCGTACAGAGTTACCGTTTCCACAATCTTTGGTCTTGAACACAAAAATTAAATAATATATTAACCCTAGAACCATAATGTACGTAAATTTTACGTATATAGAATTTTCAAATTGTGATTGCACAAGTATAACATCCTGTAATGGTACCTAACTCCGGCAGTGCTTGCAGCATGTATTTTTACGTATACACGAATATAAAAGTACAACAAATGTTGTCATTTTAAGGTGTGAGAGCGATTGGCGCAAATCCCTATACATAAAATTTACGTATAGTTAGTAATAAGCGAAAAAATAGGATATGGTATTTAATATGAAAGTGTAATATTCTCATGTAATTTTTGTATAACGCGACATTATATTATATTATTATTGCTCAGAAACGTTTTGGGGTCATCCGGGTCCACAATTTGACCCATATCTGGGGACTCGACCTAGGAATCATAATAAGTACAGCTCCATGTAAGAGCCCTGCTCAAAGCCTTTCTTTTTATATCAATATTGCTCAAAAAAAATTCCGGGGTCATCCGGGTCGACGTTTTGACCTATATCTCTGGACCTGGAACAAAAATTTGCAAAACAATTAAAAAAAAATCGCAAGAAAATAAAAAATTTTTCACCAGCTATCGCTCAGCGAGGTTTTGTTCAACCGCTACAAGTTGTATGTCATTGTAAGCGTACTTTAATTTCCTTTCGAACGAGGTACTGCTTGTGGTTATTGCACTTGTAACTTTAGCGAAAAATACTTTTGAATGAAGTGATACCCAGAAAAACACAAAATTACGCATATAACCATAAAAAAATAAAAAAAAAAGTTTTGAGATCAGGTATTTCTTGGTATTTTATTCAAATTAACCATTTGTAAAGTAGTGTAATCAACTTTGGCTGCAAAATGGAGAACAATGAGAGTTGTATTAGGCGGATTCTAATCACTACGTAAAATTTACGTACATTAGTAATAACGTAGTATGAAATATCGTTATGGTTCTAGGGTTAAGTATATGCATTTAAATAAGTTTATAATCCGATAAATAATCAATTGAACTAATACATTGAAATTATACTTCCATATCGATATATATGAAAAACACAGGTAAGGTCATTCCGTGACCTTAATGTCACATGCGTAAGTTTTTTTGAATGTAACAGAAGGGTTAAATTAAAAATAAAAATGAATGGGAAAAAAACATAAGTTTTTGGTTCAAAATCTCATAGTGCTTAAAATTGAAATAAAAATTTTTAAATTTGAAATGTTTTTTCTCGATTTTGCAATTCTACAATGAACATTTAAAAAAAAAAAATGTTCGTATTTACATTACTTTTAAACACAGGAATTTCTACATAGGAATCAAATTTTAAAAAAATCTCCAAATTTGGGGAATTACACACAAAACGGCAATGCTGCCTTTTACCAGCTTCTTTCCGCGTTTATCAGTGATGGATCCATGACCGTCGATATATCGAATATCGGAAAAAAAATATCGATATATCGAAAAAGTTCAAAAACATCGATGAATCGATATTATATCGATATCGCTTCCAGCACTACTATCAAGCAACAAGACAATACCGAATGCGGAAGAAGGTTTTTTAAAATTCAAAATATGTATGAAAATATCATTTTAGTAAACCTCAACTGCCTTTTAACGGCACGTATATTTCCTGAAAAAACATTTGTAATATACAGTGCATTTTCTCAAAAGCATTTATCAACATAAAATAATTATAATCATTCATGATATTCTTCCGCATACGCTATTGTCTTATTGCTTGATAGTAATACCATGTCTCCACATAACGTGTTTCGCTCTTTTTTTCTGCATTTTCTCTCTCAATCTTGTTTCGACACGGAAACCAGTGCCGAAACTCGCCAATTTCCATACAAATTTCTGAGAGCGAGGGAAGATTGAAACACTGTTTCATTCTGAATCATCTTGCCAACCTCGATGATATCGATGTCTTCTCTAATTTTGTATCGAAAATCTATCGAAATCTCACACAGACCAAAACAAAAACGCAAAATATAAGCAAACATACAAACATGGTCTATACCACAGACAGACGAACTTGAAAGAAAGCGCATATTCACTCCTCTTAGCCAGCTGCGTTCCTTGTAGAAACAAGTGCTGGATAGAGATCTTTTCAGTAGCCCCCTGCAAAAATGCCGAGTACTCCATGCACGCGCGTATAGAGCACTCGCTGTGGACAAACCGAATACTCCATAACTTGTCGATGTGCTAGGCAGGGATCACATACTCCGATTTCTGCATGACACCCGAGTAATCCAAGGTGTACCTACATTAGATCAATTCATGGAGTAGGTACTAAAATTCATAAAATTTAATAATCTCTGAAAAGATTTGTATGACTGCCAATTGAATTTGATTATTAGCATTATATAAGCTTTTCTTTAATAAAAAAAAAATAATAAGATTTTTCTAGCGCATTCACCAACATGTTGTGTTGCGTTTCAATGTATCTTTATTACTAAATCGCGCACGTTCAAACAAGCATGCATATGCACATACATATGTACGAACTAGCTTCGTCGTTATCGCGATATACATTTGGTTTTCGTAGCAGTGTTCGGCTAACTACGAGCCGATGCAGATAAACGAGCCGCTCTCTTGGCGATATGTTTATGATCACTTTGAAAGTACTCCAACCTACCACAAAGTGAATCATATAATCCAATGATTTTTGCAGGGCCATTTAACAATTGGTAAATTTATAATAACTTATATAATCATACATTACACTTTAGTTTAAGATGCCGAGGTTTTAGGGAATTCCTTTTTTTGGTGATTTCAATGATCTGATCCAAAATGCTAAGTTTAGATGAGAGATATTTAGATAACCAAGAGCCTCTCACAAAAAAATTCATTCGCCGTTCGGAACCGGCATAAAATTGTAGGGCAATTAGTAGGAAAAAAAAAATTAAGTAGAACGCCTCCATTTGGGAAATAAGCTCCAACTTAAAATTCGTTAGAGTTATGTATATATGCGACAGTTTATTACTATACTAAACCTTCTATGCGGGCTACAAAAATCAAATGCATTGTGTGGTCTAGTCTCAAGAGCTTGTTAAAGACCAGAAGCATACCGCTGAATCCGCTTGCTTATGAAAAAAACAAATAAGTGTATTTAAACTGTATTTAGTTAAACGTTTATTTTTTCGATTAACAAATGAATATATGTCACTAACTATTTGCAGCATTTTTTACTTAAATTATGACAAATGGAAATGTACATATTTGTAGATGCTTTTTATTCAATCAATTAAATGCAATTGACAGAGAGTAATTTAGTTTTATTGAGCGAATTATTTTATGACAGCAAATTTATTTATTAACACTAATAATAATATAAAACATACATACATACATACATACTTTCTATTAAATTCGGTTTTGTTAAATTTCAAATTTGAATTTGCTCGCCACTAAAACATCCCGCTTCACAGAAGGCATTATATTTTTCAAAATGTATATTGTATACCAATTATTAGCATTGGATAATTGTGATTAAATCAAAGCTGACGAAAAATATGCATTTAAAATGCAACTCTGCACAATGGATGATGTTTGATAATATTTTACATACATAGCTATAAATATAAGTACATATGTATACATGTATATAAATACATACTATATACATATATAGATAGTATGCATGTATGTATATCTGCTAATAGAAGCAAACATAAAACGCAATATTTGCAACTAAAACAATTTTTGGTTGTTTATCCATAATCAAAATGCCTATTATCATTACTGGCTGACATAAATATGTACATATATACATAAGTATATATATATATATATATATATATATATGTAGTGCGTATACGCACAAAAGCTTTTGCAGGTAAGTAGGCATTTGCATGCGCTTGCATAATTATGCGATAAAATTTTATAAACACGCACAAAATTTTACTACATAGGCATTTAGATATATGCCTGCCTGCCTGCCTGCCTGCCGCTTGTGGTTTGCTTTTATTTTTTATTTTTTGTTTTTTGTTTTGTGCTTTATGTTTTTTTGTAGTTGTTGTTGGCATGCCATGCTCATTAGAACGTATCACTTGTGCAGTTTGGCTGATTTTGTTGGTCATTTTCCGGTTGCCCGAACATTTTCGCGCACAAAACACTAAATATTTATGCATGTACATTAGGGTGGGTCGATTTGTATGGAGGGAAATTAATCGATACCGCGCTATCGAAATTCGGATTCCTCTCATTTTTCTGAGTAGAAAACTCCTCCACGACATTTGTCTAAAATTAATTTTGATGTTACGGAATTTGGTTTTTATGAACCAAGACGAATTTTTGAAAAAAAAAAAAAATAGTCGGCAAAAATCGACAAAAAAAATATCCAGGCCACTATGCATATCGAGTTGAATCAGAATTTTATGCTAAATCCATATGTGAAATCAGAATTACAATCGGATGATCCATTTTCGAGATATAGCCTGACTTCCGGTTATGGAGGCTGAATGCCGAAAATCGCATATTTTCGCGATTATCTCTTGCTGTGTAAAATATATCTTAAATTTTTTTGCAAATTTCTTAAAGATAGGTCAATGCAATATATGAGCAATATTTTAAAATATTAATTTATCTTCCTGTATAGGAAAACTAGAATGCACTCTTTTTTCCTTAGCCCAAAATCGCGGTATGGGATCTCCATGTTATAGTCATCCGATACCGATGATTTTCGCCGACAGCGCTTTGTGTACAATAAGTGCTCTAAATAAAAAATTTCAGAATTTCAGCTGCAAAAATTGAGGAGTTATAACCCAAAACGTAGACGTATGCTGTTTGGGACTTGTTTTTTTTACTTTACTCAACTCTAAAAAAAAAACTCAAGGTTACTCATACGCCATAGCGTACTATTGGAAGCAAAAAACAAATTTCAGAAGCATAAGTCTACGTTATAGGGAATAACTCTTCAAATTTTGCAGATAAAATTCTGAAATTTTGTATTTAAAGCATTTATTGTACACAAAGCGCGATCGGCGAAAATCATCGGTATCGGATGACTATAACATCCCAACTAGCACCTAAGTAACAATGACGGATACGGGAACCTTAGGTGTGTAGCAATTACGGAGCATTCACTAAATGTACGACTTCGGTGAGAAATTAACTTTGTTTGACAAATTCCCAGTCGCTCCGTGGTAATTTCTGCCTATAATTGTTACTTTAAAGTTAAGTGGATTTTTAGTGACATTACCGGTAGTAGAAACGTCGTGGTTACTAGTAAAAGTACCTCGAAGTTTTTAAAACTTATACGTGGCAAATAATGGTAGCGGCGACAAATTCATGTTACTTAAATGCAACTTTAAAGTGCCAGCTACTTTATGGCAACAGTAATAGTTTCGCTGACGTTTTTGGGACGTTAATTGCCCGCTTAATGTCACGGAACTTGTAGGTAATATTCAGTGGTGATAATAAGGTATCCATTACCTATAGACCACGACGTAATTGCCAACGGCTACTACAAAGTGCATGTTACTTCTCAAGCTCACCATGAAGTAAAAAATTCTATCTAGTGCCGAGTATTACGAACGAAATTGGTCTAGTAATGCCGTCTGTTTAATCGCGGTTGCAATTATTATTGCAATTAACATCCAAAATAGGTAATTTTTTCGCCGTTGGAAATAAGAATGTTAACATAATATTGAATGGAATAGCTTTTTCTGCATATTTTTTTTTTAAAGAAAAATTTTGTGAAAGTTTATATTTATATATTTTTTTTGATGTGTAAACATCTTTGCTGTAGCTACGAGTAATTTCGAAAAACACGTAAACTTTACGCGTAAACGTGTAACCGTAAACGACAAAAGCAAAAACAAAAGAAAAATAAAAGCAAAAACAAAAACAAGAACAAAAAATAAAATAAAATAAAAAAACAACAAAATAGTAGATAGCAGTGACAATTACAACAAAAAATTATAAAAAAATAGTCGCATTTTAATCCAAAGAAAACCAGAAAGTGAATAGAAATCCTATTTCAAAATTGTTTACACATCAACGTTCATGAATACTCGTTATTCACGCTTTAATTTTAATTCGGACTTCGCTCTAGCGCCCATTCTTAATAATAACTGTTATTTTTATAACTCCTGCTAAGTATACTAATTTACACTCCCACGTTAAAGTTCTTGTTTATTTACAGTAAAACGTAAAACCCGCTTTTTCAAGAGAATAACGATATGCTCAATATTTTTTTGCTATTTTTGACATCCATTAGACAAAAATTTTATGAAAATTATACTTCTACGGTACAATTTGGTCCCGAATTTTCTATAAATTTTTATATGGTAGTTATGTGGTCCTATCAATTTGACGTTTGAGAGGGATATAGTTACAAACTTAACCAATTTTTGTAGAATCTTTTTTAAATTGTTTAAGTACCAAAAGACGTGCAAATATTTTGGAAAAAAACTCGTATTTTTTATAAATTTTCAGATTTGGCTTTAAAATTAATAAAAAAAAATATGGGCGAAAAAGTGTGCTCACCTACATGTACAAGAGATAATTTTATTGCTTAAATTTTAAGCATAATTACTGCACATGAATATTTACATGTACATGAATATTTACAATCAAAAGTATAACAATAAAATTACAATACTATGTGTATTGGTTTTTAAATCAATAACTGCATTTTGAACCTCTTGGTAAATTTTGGATATTTTATTCTGGATTATGGTAATGTTTTTGCGAGGTGTGTGGCAACCGTGTTCCATAAAAATAAGCACAGAGTTGATTTAAGCAAGTTCCAATTAGGTAGTTATAACTTTTCCACTACTTTAAAGTGACATTATAGTGGCATCTGTTACTTTATGGAAAATATAACTTTGAAGTTACATATTTCCAGTAGTCGTCACTATCGTCAAGTTTTAGCAACTTTGAGGTCGTGATTTTTGGTTAATGCGACTACAAAGTTATTTATTATAAAATGCGCCATATTTGTTTGTAAATATGACACAGTCACTGAATTAATAAATTAAAAAATGCCATATTATTATAATTTATGCACCGAAATTACTAGCATAATAAATAATATTTATTTTTAAGTACCAAAGAACAGTGTTTTGGCATCTAGGTATGCGATTTTTTTGCATTCTGGTGGATGTCAATAAAATAAAAATTTTCATAAAAATGGAAATTCGAATGGCGCGTAAAAAACTTAAACCTATCTCACCATATTTCACAATAGATTTTCATTCACCTTAGTTTTTTCATGCAAATTGTCGCAAAACCATTCCTTTCATTATCATTATTATTAATACGAATTTATTATGTTGCCATTTGAGTTTCTAAATTAAAGAATGGACAAGTTTCATATACATGCATCTGAATATAAAATGAAACAAATATAAAATAAGCAAATAAGTTGAAAGATGCAGCAAACCATAAGTTAAAAAGGGAAGAATATATGTTAAGTTCCCTGAAAGTGGTACTAACCATGCTGTCACGTCGCCACTACGTATCCAAAACGACAATGGAACGTTGCCGAACATGTTGCGGCGACTACTCTGGAACGTTGTGGTTACTGGAAAATCATTCCCCGTTTTGGGCGTAAACACGTAATAAGAACGTTCCTATTACGTTCCTATGGCTAGTGCCACAACACTTTAAAGTCAAAAGATTGGTCGTAGCTACGTTTCAACGACTATTTGTGCTAGTTGGGATAGAGAACCCATATCGCGCTTTTGGGCCAAGGAAAAAAGAGTGCATTCTAGTTTTCCTATACCGGAAAGTAAATTAATATTTTAAAATACTGTTCATATATTGTATTGACTTATCTTTAAAAAGTTTGCAACAAAAATTAAGATGTATTGTACACAACAAGAGATAATCGCGAAAATATGCGATTTTGGGCATTCAGCCTCCATAACCGGAAATCACGCTATATCTCGAAAACGAATCATCCGATTTTAGTTTCGATATCATATCTGGATTCAGCATAAAATTCTGCTTCAATTCGATGTGCATATTGGCCTGGATGTTTTTTTTTTCGATTTTTGCCTAATTTTTATTTTCAAAAATTCGTCTTGGTTCATAAAAACCAAATTCCGGAACATCAAAATTAATTTTAGACAAATGTCGTGGAGGAGTTTTCTACTCAGAAAAATGAGAGGAATCCAAATTTCGATCGCGCGATATAGGTTAGTAAATCGCCCCACCCTAATGTACATATGTGTGTAGGTATGTGCGCGTTGCCACAACACAGCGTTTTCATTAGAAATTGGTAATCAGCCAATGGCAATTGGTATACATACATACATACATACATGCATTTGTAGCAACAACTACATACATATTCTAGTTAATAATAGTTTTAGCAATGCTTCTACTGTTTCCACTGCTGCTGCTGCTACTGGCACACCGCCAAGCGCCGACCGTTAAATTAACCCGCCAAAGTGCGCCTGTGAGAGAGCCAGGGGAGTGCAGCAAATAATTGGTCAACTAGGAAATGGTTTGGCAATAACTATGTATTGAACTCTAGTGCTTTGTGTTTTGTTTTGTTGTTATTGTTTTAATTTTTGTTGTTATTGTTGCTTTTTGCTTTTTGCAGTTATGAGATATGTTGCTACCTCTTTTTATACTCAGCTGTACTAGTACACAGAGTATTATAATTTTGATTTCATAACGGTGGATTGTAACATAATGAAATAATCGAGATAGATATGGACTTATATATATCAAAATGATCAGGGTGAAAAGAGAAATCGATTGAGCCATGTCCGTCCGTCCGTCCGTCCGTCCGTCCGTCCGTCCGTCCGTCCGTCCGTCCGTCCGTCCGTCCGTCCGTACGCACGATAACTCGCGTAAAAATTGAGATATTTTGATGAAATTTGAAATGCAAGTTGGTATCGAGACTGGGACGGTTGGTATTGAAAATGGGCGAAATCGGACCATGACCACGCCCACTTTTCCTATATAGAAAAAATCGGAAATTTGGTATCTCAGCCACTAATATAGCTAGAGTGATAAAATTTTACCCACGTATTGAGCTCAGGCCGTTATGAAGAAATTTGATTAAGTTTTGGAAAATGGGCGGTGCCACGCCCACTTATTAAGGGTCAAACATTGAAAGTTTTATATGTCATAACTCAGAAACCGTTGAAGATATATCGATGAAATTTGGTATGCGTAATTTGCTTACCTAGACAAATGTTTTGGCGAAAAATTATCAAAATCGGTTGACGGCCACGCCCACTTTGATATATGGGAACTATAAAGGGGCCTAATAAAAACATTTTAAGCGATATCTCTGTCAAATATAAAGATCTATCACTGAATTTTTGTGGCAGGAGTCCAACTACGGACATAAAACAAAAAGTACAAAAATTTTGGAAAATGGGCGGTGCCACGCCCACTTATTAAGGGGCAAACATTGAAAGTTTTATATGTCATAACTCAGAAACCGTTGAAGATATATCGATGAAATTTGTTTTGCGTAATTTGCTTACTTAGACAAATGTTTTGGCGAAAAATTATCAAAATCGGTTGACGGCCACGCCCACTTTTATATATGGGAACTATAAAGGGGCCTAATAAAAACATTTTAAGCGATATCTCTGTCAAATATAAGGATCTATCACTGAAATTTTGTGGCAGGAGACCAACTAGGGACATAAAACAAAAAATATAAAAATTTTGGAAAATGGGCGGTGCCACGCCCACTTATTAAGGGGCAAATATTGAAAGTTTTATAAGCCATAACTCATAAACCGTTAAAGATATATCGATGAAATTTGGTACGCGTGATATATTTACTTAGCCAAATGTGTGGACGAAAGATTTCCAAAATCGGTTGACGACCACGCCCACTTTTATATATGGGTTTTATAAAGTGACCTAATAAAAACATTTTAAGCGATCTCTCTGTCAAATATAAAGATCTATCACTGAAATTTTGTGACATGAGTTCTACAATAGACCGGAAACAAAATATAAAAAAGTTTGGAAAATGGGCGTGGCACCGCCTCTTTTTATACAAAGGAATCTACGTGCCTATTACTCGACAAATAACTGAGATATTATGACGAAACTTGGTTTATACACTTTTATAACATGTGTTAATAGACACGCAAAAATGTATTGAAATCGGTTTATGACCACGCCTACTTTTTAACAAAGATATTTCTGGAACACCCTTTTGGAATTTGTAACGTGAAGTTTTTGTAACTAAAAGTCATAGAGGGATGCAATTTTGCACTAACAATAATATTTATATGCTTATTTGGATGATTGATACAAATTTTGAAAATGGGCGTGGCTGCGCCCTGTTTATGCAGCACTTGTGTCATATAAAATACACCCTATATCGAACAAACGCAAACAAACAATGAAAGCATACAGCTGAGTATCTAATGTTCGATTCCACTCGAACTTAGGCTTCCTTACTTGTTTTGCATACTCTTTTATATCAAAAGCGTTATTGTTCAAAATTTCAGCGGTTTGGCGTGATTTTTCGTTAGATAAACTATTTATGACAGTATAAAATTTGAAGCGCTCATAATAATAAGGAACAGCAGGTTGGATGGTGTAAGCGATTGTAGAGTCATATACATACCTTTTTGAATGAAGAAGCCAATAAATAGCTTAATTAGGCATAATAAATGTAGCCGTTTACATAGCCTTTGTGGCATTTAGCTTAGCCATAGAGGAGTTGCAAGTTATGTAGTAGTTAGAATAATGTAAGCCATGGCGTATGAGTAATGTGCAAATCTAAAGATGGTAAGTGAAAGAGAGCAATAAAACCAGCAGTGGAGGCACATCACTGTGTTAATGATATGGAAAGTATGATCATGAAAAAAACTAAAATCAACAAAAACCACATAAATTCAAAACTAAAATTTTTTTTTGTATTTCCATTAAAACATGAAAATTTCACTTTATATGGCAGGTACCACGTTCCCATTTCTGCTATCAACTATTTTTACACATTTAGAATATAATTTTGTATATCTTATATCTCTTTATCAAATTTTAGTGTTCTACTAAAAATAGTTCAAGAGTTGTACTACCTGAAAATCTCAGTTTTCAAGGGATGAATCAAGCTTCTTCACTTACACCACCATAATCGTATGACGGTGACAGGTAACAAGGTCAATGGAAATAAAGTCAATTGGCCTTACTTCCCACCCGGTTGGGAAATAAGGTCAATTGACATTATTGCATTTTCGAGCATTTAGCTTCGCATCGATCCGTGTCGGTTCGCGTCGCTGCTGTTATTAGAAAAGTTAAGCGCCGTAGGCGAAAAATTTGGAATAAAAAACCGCGCGATTTTTAATTCCAAATTTTCATTTTTCTAAACAGCTTTTTATGAGAAAATAAAAGCGCCGCAGGCGAAAAATTTGGAATAAAAAACCGCGCGATTTTTAATTCCAAATTTTCATTTTTCTAAACTGCTTTTTATGAGAAAATAAAAGCGCCGCAGGCGAAAATTTGGAATAAAAAATCGCGCGATTTTTAATTCCAAATTTTCATTTTTCTACTTTTTTGCCATGCCGCAGGATAAGGCAAGTAGACATAGTTTTTATATACATTTTTATTTAAATTTTTGTATAACTAGATATTTAACATACTTTACATTATTATATAACTAGCCGGACCCGTGCGCATCTTGCGCAAAAAATAACAAAACATACGTAGCGCCAGTCGGTATGTTCTGTGCTATCACGCCCATTTTAAAAAACTTATTATGTATTTGGTTTGGTGGAACTTACCTATGTATATGTTTAACAAAGATATCGTATAAAATGTTTTTATTGTACCTACATATATAGGTATGTGTATTATATAGTCCCTACAGTAAATTTGTTTCACTGCTGAACTGATCATTCTTTGTTGAATATTCATCACTGTCGTCATAACTCAGTATATTTTTATTTGTTCTTGTTTTTTTTTTTTCTGAGGAAAGCAAACCATTTATATGAAAAATTCATCAGTCTTTATATGAAAGTATTCACTGATGCCTCCTCGTCATAGGTGAATTGCATCAGTGATTCATTAAGGATTCATTGCGGATTTTTACTGCAGGGAGTGTTTATGGCCGGACGGACGGACATGGTTCAATATTTTTTTTTTCATCCTGATCGTTTTGATATATATATATGTATATATATGTATATATGTAAGTCCATAGCTATCTCAATTATTTTATGGTCTTACGTACAACCATTATGTGATCAAAAGTAAACATTCATATACATATAATGTCCTACGTACAGCTGTGTATAAATAAGCACATACACACGTGTTCGCCTAAAATAAAGTAATGTTTACATACAAACATATAGCTGAAGCTTATAAAAGTGTTTTAAAATATAGGGTATGTTCAGAAACGCAGCATGAAACGCAACAGCGGCAGTAATTATTTTTTTGATGATTGTGATGAGCGACGCTTCATGCAAAATTTACGTTTATGAACGCTCTGCTTGTACTACAAAACCAGATTGCGCTTCAAACCGAGTTTCTGAACAAAGCCATACACGACTGTTCAACTGGAGCGACATCTACATTTGAAATTTGTATTTAACTCTGCACTCTTGTTAGAATAAAATAATTCTGAAAACATAGTTTTAGGCGCAAACTTTAATTTAAATTTAAACATTTTATTTTTGCAAAATATTATTTAAAAAAAGTACCACGCCTAATAAAATATCGTTTCGCATGCATAGCTAATTTATACCTTTAAAACGATGCCTTACTTATTAATTTTGGTAAATTATGTGAGCAGGAAAAGGGATTGCAAAAAAACACCAATTAGAAATAATATATATAATAATAATAATATAATACAATGGCGCTATTATAACTCTGACGAGTTTTATGGCCGAGCTTCTCTCCCAATTCGAGGTGTGCTCCTTTTTGTTTTTCCTACAAATTGGACCTACAGTTTTATGCCGGCTCCGAACGGCGAATGCATTTTTTGTGAGAAGCTTTTTCATGGCAGAAATACTCTCGGAGGGTATGCCGCCCACTGCCGAGAGGTGACCGCTGCTCTTAAAAAACCCAATAATTGGATTTTTACTAATTAGAAAAATTTGTTTGGCTCGGACCGTGGTTTGAACCCGAGACCTCTGGCATAGCAGGCGAGCACTCTACCCACTGCACCACAGCGGCCTGAAATAATATATATGATTTATTGAAATATTTTTGCTGTGTTTGCAACTCTTTTTCGACACCACACTTCATTAAATTCACTTATCAACTAATTTGTAGTAACTTAAGAGCGAGTAAAATTGTATTTTCATTCATAAACAAACGGTACTCATAACGGGGTTGCAGAAGAACTCAGCAAATAGTTTCATGAATGAACAAGTTTTAAGCATAGTTGACATTATTTCCATTTGGATTGGGAAATAAGGTCAATTATTTTATTTCCAAATTTTTGTTGACCTTATTGCGTTTTCCAAAAACGCAATAATGGCAATTGACCTTATTTCCCAACCGGGTGGGAAATAAGGCCAATTGATATTATTTCCGTTTATCTTGTTACCTGTCACCTCGTATGATATGGATGCTTATTATTATAATAGGATAATAGGTTCTGCAAATCTGTGAAAGATTTCCTTACATATAATATATGTATGTATGTATGTATATTCTATTCCGATACCCCGACATTTAGATATTAGGACAAAAAAAAAATCCGTTTGCGTTCCTTATAAAATTTGTTGCTTATTTCAAGGCGCCACTCTATGTTTTTTCTGTCCTGTGCTCTTTAATATTCTTTATATGCAAATTTGGTTTGAGTATACCACCAGTGAAATTTTTCGCCGAGCATTTTTCTAGTACATTTTAACCTGCTAGCGGCCACGCAAATGCTACTTTATGCGAAGATCTAAAAACATGTGTCAAAAGCATCACTTCGTTGGGGAGCTAATTAGAATATTCTACAAAATTTATACCCGTGCAATTCTACTACGAGTACTATCACTTGAACATTGTGTTAAGAAATGTTAAGCGTTTTTATATTTTTCAAACCCTCTTACAGCACTGTGTTAAATATAAATATATGTATATATATATATATATATGTAAGTAAGAAAATATACTTTTATTTTAAATTTTTTTTATCTGAAGTGAAGTAAAAAATCGTTTTTAACACGCTTTTATTAGTTTTACCTGTATGTATGTATGTATGTATGTATGTATGTATGTATGTATGTATGTATGTAATTTCTAGCTGCTGTCTAAATATATGCAACATATTTACTAATGAGTTTAGGTTATAACTACCGCTATGTACCAACAGATGGCGCGCGTGTATTTATATTTTTAAAATATTCACTTATTTTATAAAACGCTTTTAACATTTTCCTACTTTGGACTTTTTTCCATTTTAAAAAGAATTTATAATTGTAAATCTATAAATTACACGTGGAATTGGTGAACCATGGCGTATGAGTAACCTATAAATATGAGCAGGAAGAGAGTTTATCAGTGCGTGAATAAAAAGTAGTGAATGCTTAAATATACATACACATACATGTATATGCATAAAATTATAAATATAAAAATAATAGCTTTGTTTTTTAAACGGTTTTATTTAGCTCACCCCGTTTGTTTTATTATTTATTCTTTATTCTTGGGTCAAATTTAGTAATTCAAATTTCACCCTCTTCCTGTCAACCGATTAATCTGAAATTTTGCACGCATGTATAACCCCGATGACAATTCAATATTATGAAAAAAAAATTCCGATAGGTGGCGCGTGGGTCGCTATATTTACAAAAATCGCATTTATGGTCCTATTTGGCTGAAATTCGGAACATGTATTACTACCTTGAAAAGAAATATTTTCCTAAAAAAAAAATTCCGCTAGGTGGCGCGTGGGTCGCTATATTTACAAAAATCGCATTTATGGTGCGATTTGGCTGAAATTCGGAACATGTATTACTACCTTGAAAAGAAATATTTTCTTAAAAAAAAAATTCCGCTAGGTGGCGCGTGGGTCGCTATATTTACAAAAATCGCATTTATGGTCCGATTTGGCTGAAATTCGGAACATGTATTACTACCTTGAAAAGAAATATTTTCTTTAAAAAAAAATTCCGCTAGGTGGCGCGTGGGTCGCTATATTTACAAAAATCGCATTTATGGTCCGATTTGGCTGAAATTCGGAACATGTATTACTACCTTGAAAAGAAATATTTTCTTAAAAAAAAAATTCCGCTAGGTGGCGCGTGGGTCGCTATATTTACAAAAATCGCATTTATGGTCCGATTTGGCTGAAATTCGGAACATGTATTACTACCTTGAAAGGAAATATTTTCCTAAAAAAAACTTCCGATAGGTGGCGCGTGGGTCGCTATAGAGGCGTTGGACTGCAATAAACTAACGGGCAAGAAACCTTGCAATAATGAAGCACTAAATGAATTAAACAGAATGCGAAATAAAAACTAAAAACTAGAAAATAAAAATAGGTAAAAAAACTTTTTAAGTTAAACGGTTTTATGTTATACATACATTGCAATGTTTAAGATAAATGTACTAAAAACCAAAAAATAATAAAATAGATACAGTCGTGGGAATTATAAACATTTGCATAGACTAGACTAAAATAAAACCGGGGCACGTCAATTGTCTACAAATTATCGACTTAATGTGCGATAGAAGAATCGTTTAATTCGTCGTTAGGCAGTTGGCCCGCAGACGGTGAGGAAAATACTTACTATTTTCTTGCTCATGGAAATTCCAATAGTTATACACTCCATGTTAATAAAAGAGATGTTTCAACTAGTTTATCTTTGGACATTCACACGAGGAATCGTTTCACTGCTCGTAGTTTGTCTTTAATCGACAAAACATATGATAAAAGTACTACTCGCTCACCACTATGAAACCCTAAAACTCGCTTATAATCGAGCTTGCTAGCTTTTTTCCACATTCTAGCCCTACTTATCACACGTCCATCGTTGTCGGTTGAACAACTGCCTAATTATAGTGTAACATTACAAAACAAACATTTTAATCAACGATTGTAGACAATTGACGTGCCCCACGGTTTTATTTTAGTCTAGTCTATGCAAATGTTTATAATTCCCACGACTGTATCTATTTTATTATTTTTTGGTTTTTAGTACATTTATCTTAAACATTGCAATGTATGTATAACATAAAACCGTTTAACTTAAAAAGTTTTTTTACCTATTTTTATTAAATTGGAAGTTTCATTGGGCATATCTACAGTGTAGATTCTACTCTTCAACTATAAAATATCTGTATGCTCGCATGTGCGCATTATGACAGTTGATATATGCCATCATAAGCCCTATACATATATTACGTCAATAACATCAACATTGTATAAATTGAAATTAACTACATAAAATAAAAACAAGAAAGTCACAAAAGCATAACATAATAAACATACATAAATATTGATGAACCAGAAACGAAAGAAAAGAAAAACAAGCAAAAAATAGCACACAAGTAGCTTTTCTTATCAATTTAAAACAAAAATAAGGCTAGAAATATTATTAATTCGTTGTAGTATGAGAGTTCTTTCACGCAGATAAACACTAACTCATGGGAATAAATTCATATTGATCAATATATATACATACATACACGCACACAAATCCGAAAAGTAAACAATTCAATGCCGTTGATAATTTGTTAAAATAAGTAAAACTAGTAAACCCGGCCACGCGATGCTGTGGATTTCAATTACACTGTGCGACAATTTGAGGGTGGAAGACCACTTATTGCCACATTTGAAAATTTTTTGATATACCTTTATAGCTACTGGTTATTTTTATTTTCTGTGGACCTAGATTTTTTATACATAGATTTTGACCAAGGAGCCCCATAGTGAAGTTTTGTGCCGAATATTTTTCTAGACTATGGTAACCGTAAAGCGACCTACAAAAGGCCATTTTGCGCGCTCCTCCTTTTCTTTCTAGTTCTCTTTTTCTTCTCTTTTCCCCTTTATTTGCGCTTTATTTTCCCTTTATCCATTTTATTTTTCATATTTCCTCTTTCGCTTCCTGTCCTTCGCCATATCTTCCCTTTCCTTTTATTACCCATCTTCAGTGCTAGGCCTTGCATGACACTTCAAATTTAAAAATGAGATAAACTGTAGCGTAAAAATGGATTATTGAACGGTGGCACCCTTTTTGTAAAAATTTTAATAAATTACTCATTTCCATGCCAAGTCCTTTCATATGACACCTCAAATTTAAAAATCAAACAAACTATAGCATAAAACTGAATTTTTGAACAGGTGGCAACCCTTTTTGAAAAATTTCTATTAAATTGCTCAATATCAGGTCAAGCCCTTTCATATGGTGCCAAAAATTTTAAAATCAAACAAACTATACAGTAAAATTAAATTTTCAAACATCTGGCAACCCTTTTCAAAAAGATTAAACCTTCCTGCACATCTACTGGTCAAGCCCTTTCATCTGACACCACATTTTCGAAAATCGGTATTAGGGCGCGTTTATGTCGGAGCAATAGAAGAAAGAAAGATAGCTGTGCGTGATATACGCTTATCGGAATAGCGCTATTGAGTGTTTATGTCGGAGCAGTGATAAGAGCAATAGTAGCGAAGAGGTCAATAAGCGGAGGTAATAGCGCTGTTCGACCAAAGCATATAGCGCTATTGAGTGTTTATGTCGGAGCTAAGCTAGCAAAGAGAGGAATAGCGCTGTTATCTGCGTATATTGAAGCTATGGTACTAGATTTGTCTTAAGTGTATTGTGGTACTTAAATAAAAATTTTAGAGTAACCGAAAAGGAGAAGAGACGTTGTTATTTTACACATAATAAATATTTACATATATTTCTGCTCCACACATACTTATCTATATATTTAATTTTTTTAATTTGAAAGGTTATATAAAAATTATGTATAAAAAGTAATAAAACACATAAACAATGTCCCTCTTATTCATAAAAAATAAAATAGATTTATAAAATTTTCGAAATCGAAAAATTTTATGAAAATGTCACTTAAAAATTTTTAAAACCTATTTTATTTTTTATGCATGAAGTCGTATATATTTACTTACGTGTGGACTTCATTTCACATGCTACGGCCGTCCACAGTTTATCCAAGACAAGCCTATTGGGATGATTTGGATTTCTTTGATCCCACAAAGGTTGCCTTTTAAAAAAAAAAAAAATTGCACTGATGAAAGTTTCTGTGTCCATAATGAATAGCGCTAATCGACTAAAGAAAATCAATGAATTAATTTTCTTCGCTCTTATACTTTGATACGCGCTTATAGCGCGGCTCCGACATAAACAGAAGTACAGAACTCCCATTTACAATTTTCGTTGCTAGTATCCACTCTTTCTTCTATTGCTCCGACATAAACACTACACGCGTTTCCCATAAGGTATTTTCTCTGCTATGATAATAGCGCTAATGTGGTGAATTTCTTTAGTCACCCACTGCTCCGACATAAACAGAAGTACAGAACTCCCATTTACAATTTTCGTTGCTAGTATCACTCTTTCTTCTATTGCTTCGACATAAACACTATACGTGATTTCCGTAAGGTATTTTCTTTGCTATTATCTGTGGTGAGCTTAGCGCTTATCGCAGCTCCGACATAAACAGAAGTACAGAATTCCCGTTTACAATTTTCTTCGCTATCTTTCTTTCTTTCTTCTATTGCTCCGACATAAACGCACCCTAACGGTGTAAAAGTTATGGTGCTTACAAAAAATCGCTTAGCGTAATATATATAAAGATATATAAAGATGTGGCTTTATTTAGCATTAGAGCAAACGAAGCATTTTCAATAAGCGTAAACTAAAACTTTCGGAAATATCGAATGACAACAAAAACACATTAAGTTAATTAAGTATAAACAAAAGAATAAGAAATGTAACACACACCAATAAAATGTATGTATGTATGTATTTTAGTTTATGCGTAAATCTATTTTAATTAAAATATTAACAAGAGCATTACCAAACGATTGTTTTGACAGTTGATAATAATGAAAAATTATAGCGGAAAATGGTAGAGCAGTAAATATTAGATTAAAGGTATTTAGAATGCATTATTAATTTGTCTATTTCAAACCTTTTAGTATTTAATATGGTTTTTTAAATAACTTAAATGCGAAATATTTCAGTGAACCACTATAATTGGTACCTACTCTTTCTGGCTGGAACAGAATTTACCTTTTTTGTTTTTTTTTTTGATTATTGAATTCCCTTTTCAAAAAAAGATTTCTGTTAATAAATTGAAATATTTAGTTTAAATGTTTTTTTAGTTAATTTTTAGAGTAATATGACTGTCACTCTCGTTCAATTCAGGGCACAATAATGAATGCAGACATTTCGAAAAATAAAACTGTTATATATAAATATGTTAAATTAAGGTTTATATAAAGTTGAGCTCTCGATTTTTTTTTGAACATTTTCGTGTAGCCCGAACAAATGCTGTTCAAATTCTCGAACACTTGTTTGTTTGTTTATTACCCGTTTGCACGGGCATTTGAAGTTTGTATTTTTCGTTTGTTTATTTTTTTTTTTAAAGGGTTGTTAGTGCTTAGCACGAAAATTTTTATTTTAATACAATTTTTAATTGTTGGGGTAAGTGGAAAAAAATTCAACAACTATTTACAGCGAAGGTTGAGTGTATAGCTATTTCACGAAAAACCATTTTCGATCATCAGCACTCTTTTCGGAAGTGGATGCACCGGGGATTGAACCCGAGTCCATT
Organism: Urophora cardui; assembly: GCA_960531455.1. NCBI lineage: Eukaryota > Metazoa > Arthropoda > Insecta > Diptera > Tephritidae > Urophora > Urophora cardui. Next base: position 16,202,658 of record OY482674.1, read on the forward strand.
CCAACTTCAGCCGCAATGACCCAACGGATAAACACACTCGGCCATTGAGACTCTGTGCAAGCTGTTGGATTTTCCCCACTTTTGCCTTCGCTGTAAATAGTTGTTGAATTTTTTTCCACTTACCCCAAAAATTAAAAATTGAATTAAAAATAAAAATTTCGTGCTAAGCACTAAAAACTCTTTCTTTATTTTTTGTTGACAATAAATATAAGTCGCGAATATTGACGTATTGGGGGAGAAGGAAATATGTGAGCGCATAAACTACAAGAGGGCAGAAAAAAATATAAGGGCAGCTACGGAGGAGTTAGCTTTACCCATACCCGGTTATACGGTTTTGTGGATTCTTAGGATTTAAATCAGTCGCTGTTTAATGCAATTTGTTTTTTATATGGAAATTTTAATATGTTTTACAGTATATTTCAGACTTTCAAATAACAATATATCAATATTTAATATCAACATTTCAAAATTGCAATACCTCGGCTTTTCAATTTCGCAAAATATAAATAAGCATAAAAGTTTTGCAAAACTGGGTCATAACTTATTCATATAACGATGCTATGAAAACCTTACTACATATTCCTACATATGTACGTATGTACGTAGCTACATATGTTAATGAATTTTGTACCAATGGACCGCTTGAAAAGGAATTTATTTGCTATTCCATGCAAATCTTGAATGATTTAACCTTGATTTTTTATGATTTACAGAAACGAAATCACGCATATATTTGTATTCGTATTCGTAGTTCAAAACTAGCGCAGAATTAGTTCATAAAGAGACAGGTCGGTTCTCCATCTATACCAACGCAATGCTTCTACTGTCTCTTTTAAGGTTCTAAACTTTCTCCAATTCTGTATATAATTTACTGTTCTGATATACCTAAACTAAGTACCTGTGTTTACGCATTCTACACAGAGCCAAAATACCACCTAAAATGCCCTATAAATTAGAACAAAGTTTAGCGGATTTCTCTATGCTTTCTCTCCAATAAGATGCCCGTCTTATTATTACTGGATATTTCATTTTAATAAAACTAAGTAGATAATCTGTAAAACTAATATGAAAACATTTTCAATATAATTAAGAAGATGACCCGTGGATTTTAGATGAAATCATTTTAAGTAAAATTTAAGAGATAACCTATAAAACTAAGGTGAAAACCTATTAAATAAAATTTAGGAGATGACTCCTAGAATAAATATGGAAACCTTTTCACATAAATTTAGCAGATAACCTGGAAAATTAAGAAGAAACCCTGTTTAATATTATTAAGAAGAGAATCTTGATTTTCATCGGAAAACATAATTAGTCAACTAGTATTTTCCTAGGACTTATTCAGACAAAGGGCAAAATTTCATTTCATATAAGTGCAGATGGACATAATAAACTCTTTATACCAAGTGCTTCATTAATCGTTTGAGAATTGTAGAAATGTGCAAAGCCGTAGTGAAATTGACGAACGGAGGAAATACATAAGAGCTCTTTTAAAAATAAAAAGTTCTCCCTTTTAATTTCTTGAACATGTAATTGCACGCATAAAACGTGGCTGATGCAATAACTGTTATGCATACTTCTAGTATGTACGAGTATATATGTACATATGTATGTATGTACGTATGTTAAGACGTTTAAAGCAAAATTTGAATTAATAAGGGCTCTTTTAAAAATAAAAAGTTTTCCTTTTTAATAAATTCAAAAAGGTTCAAGTAAAAATTAGAGGATGTCCTTACTGATTTGCTTTATAAAAATTTTCTCCTAAAAACAAGCAGATTTCTTCTAACAATTTAATTTTTTTTACAAAATGACATAAAAAATTAATAAACAAGAAGTTATCTTCTCGTTTTCAGACGATATCCTTTTAAATAAATTTAAGAAGAAATTCGAGCTAAAATCCATAAGAATTTCTAGCAAAAATTTCTTCAATTTTGTCCCCTCTCCCTCTCCTCGGCCAAATAGCTTTTTTAGGTGGCAGTCTCTTTGATTGTAGGTGAACTTTTTGGCTCTGTGTATGCAGATGATACCGCAATTTTCTGCTCACATTTATATCCCCAAAATATAATAAGTGAATTGCAGAGCTCACTCCACAGTATCACAGAATTTTTCCATAAATGGAAAATAAAAATAAATTCTTGGAAAAGTCAAGCTATATTTTTCACGAAAAAAAGGAGTCCTTGCCTTTTGCCAGCTTCCAAATTATCCATAAATGGAGTATAAATTCCCTGGAGTGATAACGTTAAGTATCTTGGAGTTCATCTGGATCGTAGATTGACTTTTGAGGTTCATGTTAAAAATATAATTAACAAAGTAAATATTGCAATAAAAATGTTATACCCTCCAATAAACAGAAAATCAAATCTGAGTACTGATAATAAAATAATAATTTTAAAAGTTATATTCCACGCAATAATGCTCTACGCGTGTCCGGCATGGGGCAGCTGCGCTAAAACGCACAATAAGCACATTAAGAAACTACAAGTTTGTCAAAATAAACTTTTAAAAATGATGTTGAAGCTTCCATGGTTTTTCTCAACCAAAAAACTTCACGAAATCTCAAAGGTTGATCAAATTGAAAACCGTATCTCTAAAATAACCGATAAGTTTTGGCTACAATGTGGAATGTCTGATAATGAGTGTATTTCAGTACTTTTTTCAAATATTAAATATAACTAAGTGATTCTAGTCACTATAAGTAAAATTTAGGTTAAGTTATTATTGTGAAGGTTTTTCCTATTGGTATGTTTTTTTCCTTCTACATATATGTATTTGCAAATACAAACAAACCCTCCCCCAGTAGCAAGGTACTTAGTTACCATCTCTGTTAAGTATATTATTAAGAATTATTGTAAAAATTTTTAATTTTTTCATACCTCAATAAACGCATATTACTACTAATACTACTTTAAGGCGGTGATGCCCCTACTAAAGGGCAATTGGGGAGTTCTGAGGTAAATTAAAAATTTATAGTTCGGATGTAGTTTACTCCTCAACACCTTTTCTGTACTTTTATTCCATTTAATAAAATTTCCCTTTTTGGGAAATTTCGATAAATAGTATAATTGCAATAAATTAATCATAAGAACTCAATGGAATTTAAGGAAAACCATTTAATTACCTTTTTATTAAATTTCCCAAAATTTTATGAAATTCCCCTTTTTGTGAAATTTTTTTAATAAGTAAAATTGCGTTAAATTAATAATTATGACGTACTAAAGTTTAAAGCAAACCGTTTTATTACGTTTCTAAAAAAATTCCCTTTTTGGGAAATTTTTGAAAATTAGTATAATTGTTTTAAATTTAACAATTTGACTCAGTAGAGCTTAAGTGAAACGGTTTTTTTAATCTAATTAAAAAAATTCCCTTTTTAGGAAATTTTAATTTGAGCTAATTTTTTTTAATTTTGCCAATGTGACCCGTTACTATGCTTAGGCAAAGAATTTTAGTTGATATAAAAATTCCCTTTCTTGGGAAATATTTGGAAATTAGTATAATTGTGTCATATTTAACATTTTGACTTAGTCAAAATAAAGTGAAACGATTTTAACCAATTTCAAAAAAAAATCTCTTTAGAAAATTTTAATTTGAGGTAATTTTTTTTTTTTAATTTTGCCAATGTGACCCGTTACGATGCTTAGGCAAACAATTCAAGTTGATTTAAAAAAAATTACCTTTTTTAGTAAATTTTTGATTTCCAAAAATTGTGTTAAATTTAACATTTTGGCTCAGTAGAGCTTAAGTGAAACTTTTTTTTTTTATCTAATTCGAAAATTTCTCTTTTTGGGAAATTTTAATTTGAGCTAATTTTATTTTTTTTTTTAATTTTGTCACTATGACCTGTTACGACGCTTAGGCAAACAATTTTAGTTGATTTAAAAAAATTTTTTTGGGAAATTTTATAATTTAGTATAATTGTGTGAAATTTAACATTTGGTGAGAAACCATTTTTCTAAATTGAAAAAGAAAAAAAATTAATTTTTGGGAGATTTTAATTCGAGGTAATTCATTTTTTCAATTTCGCCGCTATAACTGGTTTAGATGTTTGGGCAAAAAATGTTAGTTGATTTAAAAAAAATTTTCCTTTTTACAAAATTTTATATATTAGTATGTATAATTATTTGAAATTTGTCATATTTGTACCAACTGTGATGCTCTATAACCCTTTAGAACCAGTTCTGAAGTAAATAGTTATGAACTCTCTTGTGTAAGTCTGCCGCTTTAAGTGATTGTCTGCTATATTTGATGCAGGGTTTACTATATATATATACAAATATTTATGTGCATGCAAAATAGGCAGTATCAAAAAGTCAAAATAAGGTCAATTCACTGGGGTCACGATTACATTTTGAAGTGTTTGCATATGCGGGTCAATAACTAAAATATATGTATATACATAGATGGTGGCATATGAAGCAGCAGACACAAACATACCACTTAAAAATGTTGATATGCTTATGCACGAGCAGTTCCAGTTTTTATATAGGAACATACATATGTATATAGATACATACATATGTAACTACTAGATATGTATGTATTTGCATAACTACAGATTATGTATGTATTCTGTTTGTTGCTTTTGATATCTATAAACTGGCAAACATGTAGGCTGCAAAGTATGGTTTTCCCATTGAGAATAATTGTAACAAATTTATAATTAGAGAATTCCTTATGGCATTGACGTTATATGCATATGACATTTTTTGGCTGTAGTTAAGATTTTGAAGTTATAATAATGATACTTATATACATATATGCTGATAGCAGAAAAAGTGGCAAGTATTTCATGCAATGCCTTACTAATCTTATCTTGAGCTACACACAAATTTCAAGTATTATTATCTTTATATATATTACGCTAAGCGATTTTTTGTAAGCACCATAACTTTTACACCGTTATACCGATTTTCGAAAATTTGGTGTCAGATGAAAGGGCTTGACCTGTAGATGTGCAGGGAGGTTTAATTTTTTTGAAAAGGGTTGCCACCTGTTCAAAAATTCAGTTTTACTCTATACTTTGTTTGATTTCTAAATTTGAGGTGTCATATGAAAGGACTTGGCATGGAAATGAGTAGTTTATTAAAATTTTTACAAAAAGGGTGCCACCTTTTCAAAAATCCATTTTTACCCTACAGTTTATCTTATCTTTATATATATTACGCTAAGCGATTTTTTGTACGCACCATAACTTTTACACCGTTATACCGATTTTGGAAAATGTGGTATTAAATGAAAGGAATTGACCTGTAGTTGTGCAGGAAGGTTTAACCTTTTTAAAAAGAGTTGCCACCTGTTCAAAAATTCGTTTTTATCCTATAATTTGTTTCAATTTTAAATTTGAGGTCCCATATGAAAGGGCTTGGCCTGATGATTTGTAATTTATTATAATTTTTACAAAAAGGTTTGCCACCTTTTAGAAAATTCAAAAACACACTACAGTTTGTTTGATTTTTAAATTTAAAGTGTCATATGAAAGGGCTTTGCCTGGAGATATGAAAGGGTTTTACTTTAAAATGAGTAATTTATTATAACTTCTACAAAAAGGGTTGCCACCTCTTCAAAAATTCAGTTTTACGTTATAGTTTGTTTGATTTTTAGATTTGAGTTGTCATTTGAAAGGGATTTGCATGAAATGAGTAATTTATTATAATTTTTACAAAAAGGATTGCCACCTGGTAAAAAAATGTATTTTTATGCTTCAGTTTGTTTGATTTTTAAGTCTGCGGTGTTATATGAAAGGGCTTAACCTGAAAATTCGTAATTTATTATCATTTTTCCAAAAAGGGTTGCCACCTGTCAAAAAATTAATATTCCGGTATAGTTTGTTTGATTTTTTAATTTAAAATGTCATCTGAAAGGGCTGCTCTCTAGATGGATAATAAAATTAAATTTTTACAAAACTGGTTGCCACCTATTTAAAAAATTTTGTTGAAATTTTTTCACTATAGGAAAGAGAGGAAGGAAAGGAAATTAATGTGAAGGAAAGCTAAGGGAAGGAAAGGAAGGGAAAGGAAGGAAAGGGGAAAAGGTAAGAGGAAAGTGTACGGAAAGTAGAAAGGAAAAAAGCGAAAAGGAAACGCAAAAAGGACAGGATAAGAGCAAAAGGAAGGAAACTGGAAAGAGAAAGAAGAGTCCGGAAAATGGAATTTTGGAGGTCGCTACACTCAGCAAAAAATGCACGTAAATCTGTCTATTTACACCTTGATTTGACTATTTTTACCAATGGTTTTGCGCCTAGGATGAAAATAGTGATTCTGTCTACGTTGCACTTCATACCATCATAATAAATATTAAGTTGTTAAAATGAAAATTAACCATACTCGACTTGAAGTGTTGTCATAGTAAAAACAACTATGAAAAATAGTTGTCCTAAATATGTTGAAAAATGCAGCATATTCAAATTGAATATTTTTATAGTCAAGTTAAAGGTACAACATAGTTGTTTTAAAAAATGTTCATATTGAAGCTGACTATGACATATTCTCAAATTTACTATGATTCATATTGAAGTTCAATATGTTTTTATTCAACTCTAAGAGACAGCGTATTTGTTTTAAATATATTTCATATTGAATTTAACTATTAGGTGATTCACAAAGTGTCATAAAGTCATATGTCATATTAAAATATTGTACGGAAATAGTTATAAAAGACCTTTCCGAAGCTCTGTGAAGAAGTAAACAAAAACAGCTGATCAAATACGACGACCGAAAAACATCTCGTGCAGAGTTGTATTTATTTAGTACACATATAGCCTAGAATGCAACAACAAAATATTATGACTTATGACGCAATATGACAGGTTGTAAATCCCCTACATCAGGTAGTGAATCCCCTATATGTGTCTAAACTTTGTGTGTACATGTGCACATACATACATATGTATACATATGTGTTTTTTTAAACCCTTTTATGCGCTGCAGCTCCAAGGTTCGGCGAGAGTGCCAACCTCTGGGGTATGAAAAATGGCTTTAAATAAGCCAACTCATTTCCCTTGTGGAAAATGAGTTATATTTGGGTTGATCAATCATGCTATATAGCTCGAACAATGTATGAACCATCTAAGAGTTACGGAAATTTGAAAAGCCGCATTCAAATGAAGGAACGAAAATCTACGCAGCATAAATTGCTTTTACTGTGCTAAATATTTAAGTTTACTATGAATCGTATTGAAGTTGAAGCATCAACAGTAGTTAAAATAACTATGTTTCAACTTGAAGATGACTATTACAAATTTTATAATGACAGGTGTTAATACTTGTCCAGTTAGATTAGTATTTACTAGTCAACTCAAAGTTTTTCATATTCAAGTTGAATATCTTTCATACTTGAACGGTTGAAATAATACGTTTATATTCAGATTAAGTTGTTTCATAGTCATATTTCCGTGTTTTCATAGTAAAAAAGCGAATAGTAAAGCTGAATATTTTCATAGTCATTTTTACAATGCGGGTTTTCTCTGAGTGTAGAGGTTTAGAATTTCACTATGTCTCCTCGGACAATATAAGTAACTATATGTTTTATTTTATAGATATTTTATTATAGAAATATTATATAAGAAATATGGTCTTTCCACTCTAAAATTGCTCCACTTTCAATCTAATTGGTCGAATTTTCGACCACGGGAATACTAGTTTACTTTATTCCTTTTGCTGATGTCATTCTCATCCTTTCAGTTTCTAACTCGTTACTTTTCATTTTATTATATTTATATTTATTTCTTTATATTTAATTAAATTTGTTACCTAAAAACTAATATATTACTCTCTTTTTGTTACAGGTCAAACTCAGCAATGAACAAAAAGACCAAACTTGTCTTAGGTAAGTGCAGAAACATATGAATGTGATATTCTTCACAGACAATGCTTTCATAATGATAACATTTTCCATACCAATTTTAAGGCTACCAGCGAAATTGTTCTAACTGGCCCATTTTAAAGTAATATACAGTGTGAGGGGGAGGATAAACGATTGTTAATATTTGTTTCGCCTACAATTTCATTTCTATGGTAAATCGTTTCTTTTTTTTCTTTGTTGGCACCTTTTTTAATTCACAAAAGTTATATTTGTAATATAAATTAACAACCGTGTAAATGTTATGGAAAGTGCCGCTTTTTCCAATTACAATTTTTTAGTCAGTGAAGGAAAAAAAAAAGTCAGCGTGTAGGCAATTGGTTTTAATTTTTTCACGTTTAACAACCGGCAGCAATTAAAATGTTGCAGAAAACACTGTTAACTGACACACCAAAGGTTGTCATTTAATAATTGTCATACAAAATTTAATTCAAAGAGGAAATGATAGGCAGGAAATTATGCGATGAGCGCGCGTTTTTTCAACAAAAATTTCTTTATATTGCATTTTTTAAAGTAGATTTATATATGAAAGTTGTCGCTTCACAAAAAAAAGTGCAATAAAAACATTGGAGGCAGTCAGAAAAATGCGAAAAAGTTGATGAAAGAGTGTTAATATTGTAAATGGTTACGCATACGATATGGAACAAAATGGACATATATTTTTTTTGATAACTACTTTTATTATTGAGCTCTCAAGACCATTTTTTTTTTTTTTTTTTTTTTTTTTAAGGAAAAATTGGTATGAAAGATTAATACTTGTTTGGTAGAAGTTATAGATCCATTTCGGAGACCACCACATCTCTTCATCAGACTTCTTTTTAACATTTTTTATTCATTGGCGTCCGCCGAGATCGAACCTCGGATTTTCCGGTTGGAAGTCTAATGGCATCACCATTAGGCTACCGCCGCCTTGCATTTTGCTTGTATTAATTTTTCTTTTCATTTTTTCCTTTTTACAACCTACCATCCAGCAACAGTGACCTTGCCGACGTTATCGGTATTTGTCACTTGTATGTTGGTGTGGTTGTGTGTTTGTTTGGTTTGTACAAATTCTATTTAAGCACAAGCAATGCAAGAGATGTGGTGGTCTCCGAAATGGATCTATAACTTCTACCAAACAAGTATTAATCTTTCATACCAATTTTTCCTTAAAAAAAAAAAAAAAAAAAAAAAAAAAAAAAAAATGGTCTTGAGAGCTCAATAATAAAAGTAGTTATCAAAATAAAAACGACCAAAAACCAAAAGTAAAATTTAATCGGATGAGCCAGCCGACAAACAAACTCTACTAATTAGTGCAAAGCATTGCTTGTGCTTAAATAGAATTTGTACAAACCAAACAAACACACAACCACACCAACATACAAGTGACAAATACCGATAACGTCGGCAAGGTCACTGTTGCTGGATGGTAGGTTGTAAAAAGGAAAAAATGAAAAGAAAAATTAATACAAGCAAAATGCAAGGCGGCGGTAGCCTAATGGTGATGCCATTAGACTTCCAACCGGAAAATCCGAGGTTCGATCTCGGCGGACGCCAATGAATAAAAAATGTTAAAAAGAAGTCTGATGAAGAGATGTGGTGGTCTCCGAAATGGATCTATAACTTCTACCAAACAAGTATTAATCTTTCATACCAATTTTTCCTTAAAAAAAAAAAAAAAAAAAAAAAAAATGGTCTTGAGAGCTCAATAATAAAAGTAGTTATCAAAATAAAAACGACCAAAAACCAAAAGTAAAAAATATATTTTTTTTTGTTGTTGTTGTTGATGAAAATGATTAATTTGAAACCCTTTTGTGAATATGAATATACACATGTGGTGCCATTTCATTTATTTTAAGCTTCACGCTGTAACAATATATATATATATATATATATAATGGCGCTATTATAACTCTGACGAGTTTTATGGCCGAGCTTCTGTCCCAACTCGAGGTGTGCTCCTTTTGTTTTTCCTACCAATTGGGTGGACCTACAGTTTTATGCCGGCTCCGAACGGCGAATGCATTTCTGATGAGAAGCTTTTTCATGGCAGAAATACACTCGTAGGGTATGCCGCCCACTGCCGAGAGGTGACCACTGCTCTTAAAAATCCAAAAATTGGATTTTTACTAATTAGAAAAAGTGTTTTGGTGTTTTGCTCGGACCGTGGTTTGAACGCGAGACCTCTGGCATATCAGGCGAGCACTCTACCCGCTGCACCACAGCGGCCACAATGCGCTGTAACAATGCTTGTTAAAAAAGAAAAATATATTTTTCATTTCCGCTAAATTTAATTTATTTATTTTATTTCATTTTATTTTATTTTATTTTATTTTATTTTATTTTATTTTATTTCTTTTATTTCATTTTATTTTATTTCTTTTATTTCATTTCATTTTATTTATTTTATACTCGTGTGTGTGTGTAAAATATTTTATTATATTAATAAACTGTAACTTTATTTACTTTTAATATCTCTTTGTCGCTTACATTGATAACAGCTATTTCATTTATTGTAAAAAAGTCTTATTTACTTAAACTTCAACAAGCCAAAGGGCAAAGTAGAATGAAGAGCAAATTAAAATAGTAGAAAATAGGTAAATACAGAAAACTAATAATAGCGAAATGCCGCTTACTTTTGTGCAAACAACAAAAAAAAAATAATATATATATATATGTATGCATAAGCTTCGTGAAAAAGCTATTGAATTTCAATTTCCGCTTAAACCTGCCGCAGGGCAATCGTGCAATATTCGCTCATGTGCTTACGAACATATGGGCATTTAAGTGCAGAGTTGCCCATTTAAGTGGACACGCATACCATAGATTTCTGATTTTAATACATAGCATACATAAATATGTATATACATACACACATATGTACATACATACCTTCATATGTAGCAAAGCTTTCCATCTTTTCTTGAAAATTTGCAGCAGCGATAATTTTGGCGCAAGTACACGCAGCGTAAATGGCCAAACCGCAGCAGCGCGCCAATTCCCCAACCGCAAACATGCAATTAATTTGATAATTTAAGTGTAACTAGTTAAGTGTGTATGTGCGCCAAAATATTGGCAATAATTTCTCTTACGACCAACGCAAAGCCTCGGCTACACTGACTGCTTTTACTCACTGCACTCAGTAGGCACTTGGCCAGGCCAGCGTATTGGGCAAATAGTTGGCGATTTACAGCGCGACCACGTCCAATGCCATCAATGTTTGTGACATGCCTGACGAGGCATTTCATGTATTTGCGGCGTGCTTACGATGGATGTATGTGTGTATGTATGTATGTAGTTGCCTACCAATGTGTATTGCTTCAAAATACATATATGCGCCTTGTAGGTAAGTTCTTACGTTTGCTGGTCAACCTTTGTGTTGCATCACGCACACTTCGCTGAGCAATTAATTAATAGCTCTGCGCTAGGCAGCAGGAAGCAGCTCAGCTCGACTCGCATAGCTGATTGATGTTTACTTGTTGGCATTCTTGCAACAAACGAGTGTATATATGTATATACGTACATGCAACACTTGCAACAGTTGTGCGCCGCAGTTTGCGGTAGTTGCTGAATGGATAGATGAACGAATGGACGATAGGAGCTAGTACAAGGACGCATGGACGCATGCGGCTTTACACATTCGTACGTATGTATTTATTTAACAGTATCAAGTTTCCTCGTAAAAACATTATCAAGTAAGACGTGTGTATTTAACGGATGCCGTTGCTGCAGAATTTTGTCAACACTCAAATGTAAATATCTACGTATGCAGGTTCCACTTAAATTTACTAAATGTAGTATTGTGACGGAAATAAGAACAGATTTTTTTTCTGCCACAGCTGTCAGATTATAATGCGGCAGAAAAACGCATTTTCATTTATAAGAGTTCATGTACGTATACATATGTGTCTAAAATAATACATTGCCTCTTAAAGTGGTTTTTTTATAGAAGCACAATTGCAAGAGTAGTTGTTTTTACCGACTCGAAGAATTTTTTATAAATATTTAAAATATTCACAGATAAATTAAATAATACCAGCTACAAATAAAATAGCATCTAAAATTACTAAAGGCTTTTCTGTCATAGCATTCAGTTTATAAAATGTAAGATAAAGACATTTTTCTGTAGAGGGAGATAAAATTACGTCCCTAAAGTATTACACTGCCTTTTAAACTGTTTTATCAAAGAAACCAGCATCTCAACTTTATACTACTTTATACACAGATTTTCTCTGAGCAGACCCGTAGTGAAATTTTATGGCGAATAATTTTCTATAAAATTTTAACCCTGCAGCTTCTTCCAAAATACTATTATTTTTAAACTTCTTAAAATTGGGGTCAAAACGACCTCCTCGTGGGGGCTTTAAAGTATTCTACGAAATTAAAGCTCGTGCAATTTTACCATATGTTACCTAACACACTTTCCCTTTACTTACAGATGCTTTCAAACTTTATTTGGCTTCGAATTTAACCACTGCATATTAGTCTTGCCTATCAATTCGAACCCGTTTTAAAGCGTGGTTTAGTATAAATTTATTCTCAGCGTGTTTATCATATATTATATTGAAGGTATTTTTCGTACGTAATTTTCATATATTTTTGAACTACTACACTGCCACTAAAACCGTTTTTTTTTTCTTGTAATTGGAAACAGCTTTTCAAAAAAAAGCTTTATGAAATTTGTATGTATGCATTCCTCGCTTTTACAGTGGCATAAAAACTTTATGGAGCTATCTACATATACAATGCATGTCTCTTACGAAAGCAATATCAGTTTAGAAAATACTCTGAAAAACCTTTAAGAACACTGACTCTCAAACTGTTATGCTTTTTATTAAGCAAAACTGGGCATACGTATGCATACGAACGTCTCTAAAAATATTAATTATGAAGCGATTATGTGTAAGGTGTGCGAACAGAGAAGTCTGTGGGCATTTAGAGGTTCTGAAAGGCATTGAAGAACACTCACTCTCAAACTGTTGTATCTAATATATGTATGTACACATGAGAAGAAGCTTATCAAAGGCACTGTTATAAGAAATAGCGAGTCTGTGGTCTTCGAAAGACCATGAAAGGCTGTTCTCTTAAGTTATGTTTATCCACAGAGAGTAAACAATTATTTAACTTTCATATCATGAACCTCTGAATTCAAAGCTGCACAGACATTTTACTTCAATCTGCACGGATTTCGGGATACCTATTAATATGTCATTAAGTATATAGCTATCATGTTGGTGTATCATTTTACACTAAAAATTTTAATTTGTAAGCTTCTATTTTTTTTTTTTTTTTGTGCGCCACTGTAGACTTACACTCTATTTATGACAACCACCACCTATCACCAATGTTCCTAATCCCCTCTGCCATAACATAGCTTGTTCATACCATAATACAAGTACATGACGGCGAGTCAAAATAGCACATGCACGGAAATCGCAGTTCCATTGTTGCATTTTTGCTGCTGCTTGTGCCTAATTTTAGCGGAAGAATACAACACATGAGGAAGAGGAATACAAACGTATGCGAAGCTAAGCATTATAAATAGTAGGCAAGGCTGGGCATTGTCGCAGCATTCATTTTCCATAATGGCACCTTGTTTTTGCCATATTTGTCGACTTGCCGTATTCATAATTTGTTGTTGCTGTTGTTGTTTTGCGCTGCTTTATCGTGTTGCAGGTTCTCTGATTTCCTCCTCTGTTTGTTATGGCCTTGTTTAGTCATGGCGCTATTTTATGCCTCACATTCATGCCAACACGTGTGACATTCGGTTTTTTTTCCTTTTTGGTGGTCTGACTCTTTTTGCTTTGCTGCATTTCTAACACCGCTGTTTTTGGTTTTAAGTGTGACAAAAAAATATGGTTGAACATGTGAAATTTTGCATTTGTATTTGCATTTGTTTTTACTGCTTTGTTCCCCCTTCACATATGCATGTGAAGACTGTGAAAATGTGCAGAAAATTTGTAGCTCGTATCGGTGATGTCGCGTAAACTTTGTATGCAGAACATGTCTCTACTCAACAGCTTGGCACAGAGAGTTTTTCTAGTGATTTTGGAATTTTAAACATCATAATATAATATTTTTTTTGAATTTTCAAGTACTCAAAATTTAAAAAGTCTCCACTTTTCACAATTTCATTCCCATCACGGCTAACTATGAACTCCCGCAGCGCACAAACTTAATTCATTCATGAACTGCAGCCTATCAAATCAAAGAGTAAGCAACTACAACAAATTCCAACAGACATGCATATACATATATATGATAAATATACCCAATCGAATCAAAAACGATGAATTTCGCTCTTGACCGCAAAATAAGTTACCCTTAAGACCACCAATCCACACAGATTGCCAACCGATTGATGTGCACTGCAGTTCATTCTATGAAAGACAACCAGAGCGGCGCTAATTTGTAAGCTTTTTGTATACATTAAAATCACTACAAATCGGTTAACTTTTTTACTGGATATTTCTGCGCAGATTCTCCCAAAGAGGGCGCGGTAATTTTACCTTGCTTGACATGCATTATGCGTGACTGACTCTCACTCACTTCTCCTTCTTCTACCCAACCGAAGCAGCGTAAGCCAGCTGACAAGCCTTTAGCTTTTAAATACAACACTTAGGCCCACTTGCAGAACTTCGAGTTATCTTTTTAACTCGAGGTTAACCCTTCATGCCGGGTTAAATTAATAAAATGTCTTGCAGAGCGATGGGTTAGGACTTGACCCGGAGTTAAAGTGTTAAATATTTAACCCTACAATTTTGGAGGGTTAACTGGTTAACTCGAAGTAAAAATTGAAAAACGTACAACATAGGTAAATTATGTTGTGATTACTTTTAATTAGTTAAAAAAATGGATATGATTAATGCATTCCTTCTATTTTATTCTATTACACAATAGCAAACTCTCGCTTTGCGAAAAATTTAGACCTCGGATCCGCGACTTCGCTTCGCCTTACATAATTGTATACTAAAATTCAAGAATCGCAAAAGATTGGTAAATATTTCAATAGGTATACAATGGTACTGTGACCTGGTACATAAGGATTAATCCATAAAATAGAATCCTGCCGATGGAAGGTTACTTTCCAATAGCGCGGCATAGAAAACTATTTGCCTTGGTAGCCTTCGGTTGCGCTTTGGAAAACCCCTCATTGGGCATGATTCTACTACCCAGTTTAATGGAGAGAAGGTTTAAAATTCGGGTCGGCTTTACATTAAGGAACCACGGTCCGAGAAAAATTACTTCCGATCTCAAAACTCAAATCAAAACTTGCTGGAGGCTTATAGTTCGCGAGATATTTGTTGGTAATTTACTTATTGGTAATTGATGGGTCATAGATACGAGTATTACCCCAGAAAGGCCGCCATCGCAAAAAGGTGTTCTACACATTGTGGAACGATTTCCTTTTTAAGTTTGGTTTGGAGACAAACCGGTTTCGGGATGACGGAAAATCGTTCCAAAATACATCATATTCCTACCCTGTCGGAAAAGGAAACAACCAAAAAGTGTTCTACACACATATGTATATACATGTGTGCGTGTTTTCATAAGTGTCTTTCCTCGGCAATAGTGCGCATGTTTGTTTTCCGGTCGCTGCGACTTTAGGATTTAAAATCAGCAGGACCTCCTCTACAACCCCGAATAACTTTTTTTTCAAACGCATGCTAGCATATTGGAAAATTTTCCAGAATCTTCAATGCATAATATGTGCTTTAAGAAAAATATAATAAATAATAATAATAAATATTTTATTATGCTAAATTTTTGTGAATACATACTTACAAAATTCCACAAATTTGCAGAGCCTTTATTCCAATTTGCAAATTGAAAATAACAAACGAATGTGAATAATCAAAACAAAAGAAGCAAAAACGAGTCAGTGATGCCAACTTTAATGAAAAATGCCCCACATAGGTTGGGTTAGCTAACTCAGGTTAAATTGGATGTTCAGCAACGTACATGCCGGGTTAAAAAATTAACCAACTAACTCTGAGTTACTTAACTCGATAATTATAAATTTAACCCTGGATATTGCGCAAGTGGGCCTTAATGTAATAAATTAACTTGCAGCAAACAAATTTTATGCTTAAAACCTTTTTAGTGCATATTTTACGCGTTAATTTTTTTAGGAGCGATACAGAGAAGAGCAAAAGTGCAGTAAATAACAAGTTAACGTATTTGGAGCATTTTGTGCTTTCAACCATAACATTTTTTGTTATGAAAGTTTTTTGGCTATAAAAAAGCAAACAAGCGCACATAGTAATCTTTTGCCTAATTATCAGAACAGCAAGTAATTTTTATAGAATAGATAGAGGGAAAGAAGAATAAAGTCAAGGAATAATGAGTAGAGTACTTTATATTTGACTGCATGTTATTTGATCTTTAATAACTTCAATAAAGTTAGGTCAAGAGTTTTTGAGGAAGGCTACGGGAGGTTTTGAAAGCGTAAAAAAACACGGGTTCCCAAACTGTTCTATATAATATATGGCAAAGACTACGAGAGTTTTTTAGAGCCTATAAAAACACTGACTCCTAAACTGTTATGCCTAATATATAAGAAAAGGATAGCCTGTGAGCTCCAAAGGTGTTATTAGAGGCTCTGAAATACATACTTTGAAAACAATGACTGTCAAACAGCTATGTTAAATATGTGGCAAAATAAGAGTCATGGGTCTGAAAAGCTCTGAATGACTTTGCAAAGTAGTAAATCTCAAACTTTTATATCTAATACATACGAAAAAAGGAAACGATTGGCTCCGAAAGGCTCTGAAACACTGACGCTCAAACTGTATATAAGAAAATGACAAACTCTGTGAGCTACAAAGGGGTTATTCAATGCTCTGAAAGACTCTGAAAACAGTGACTGTCAAACTGCTATGTCAAATATGAAAAACTTTTCGCTTCCTGAAAGCTCTGAAAGACTTTGGAAATTACTAAATCTCAAATTGTTATGTATAATATATAGAAGCACAAGGTAAATGATGGATTATGAGAGAATCTGAAACACCATAAAAACGCTGACACTAAAACTGCTGTATATAATATATATATAGTATACATACCTATGAGCTTTTAAAACTCCTAAAAGGCTATAAAAAGTCTTTGTCAATAGTGTTTGTCAAACTGTGAGGTTCTGTAAGGCATTGAACTGTCTCTCAAACTGTTGTGCCTAATAAGCAGATAAGACTCATCTTTAGAGGATTTCTAAGGCTCTGTTATAAGAAAACGATAAATCTGTGGGCTGTGAGTGGTTCTAGGGTGGCATTGAAGAAAACTTACTCTCTAACTGTTGTCCAATATAAATATACCTACTTATTCTAGTCCCTATAAAAGCATGTCAAAAATGATATAAAAAGAGCTAGTGTGTAAAAGGTTCTGCAAGGATTGGAAAAACACTGTCTCTCAAACTGTTGTGCTTAATACGCATATAAGACTCCCTTATTTAAGGCTCTCAAGGGCTCTAATATAAAAAAAAGACGAGCTTGTGGTTTCTGAGAGGTCTGTGAGGCTTTGAAAAGTACTGGCTCTCAAACAACTGTATTTAATAATCAAATAAGACTACTCTCATAAAGGTTTTCAAAGGCTCTGTTATAAGAGAAGATGAGTCTGTGGTTTTCAAAAGTTTCAGCAAGGCATTGAAAGGTCGTCTCCAAGCTGTTAAGTTATGCTTATCCAAAGAGATAACAAGCGCTTCAATCTTGAAGCCATGAGCGACTGAATTCAGAGCTGTACCGATATCTGACTTCAATCTGCCCTGATTTCAAGTTATTAGTATTCAATTATACCAATTACTTTGTAAAATTGTTTTACAATTTTAATTATTTACGCTTAATCTCATCAATTCAATCTCAGTTCATTGAATGAAATAAACTATTTTACCAATAGATATTAAAAAAAATTTGATAAGAAAGCTTCTTCAAAGTTCAAGGCGAAGAATTTCTGCCAAATCGAGCTAATCAAAAATTCCAACTAAAAAATTTAATAATCCGTTGTTTGCTTGTGAATGCTATGAGAGAGAGAAATTTTTGATGGTGGGTGTTATAGCTTGCTGGCTTTCCATGTATGTATGTATGTATGTCTGGCTGAAGATATTATATCTGCTCAAACATTGACTTTTGACTTATTAAACACTTCGCAAAAAAAGGAAAGAACTGAACGAGTGAAATTAAAAAAAATGGCATGGGAACTATGCACGAACGGCAAAGCACACACACACAGACACACACAAACGTACATATAGAAAGCTATGCACTTCTACTTTTAAAAGCGTTTTCAACCAATTTGCTTTTATACAACAACTCCCTCTCCCAATACACGCTCACACCGTCACAGAGAAGCCCTGCAGTCCTTTCATTATAAAGCACAGAATCAATACAGGACAGCGGACAAAGCACAGAGTACACCATCGATATTGAAGGAGGAGCATAAATGTGTTAGAGAGATGCAGGATTACTGTTTTTGGGTGTGGGGTGGGGAGGCGAGTAACTGTGCAGCATTTTGCTCGCGCATCAATTTTGTGCACTTGAATGATTTCAAATGCAAGACGACAATTCATTCATCAATTTAGTGCGTTGATACATACACACACTATTTTTTGAAGCATGATTTCATCAATCCACTCAATTTTTGAGCGTTAAAGCAAGCTTTTAAGTGCGCCAATATGCAATGTGTGCAAGTGCAAACGTGGGTAGATTTCAGTGTATATATATACGTATGCACGCTAAGTGTTCGCTGAAGGTTGGGAATCGACAATAGTTCGCCAAAAACGTTTAATAATGACAATTGCGCTCTATGCATAACCTGGAACGTGTTCCGAACTGCCTCTAATGTTGGTTGCTCTTTAATAGTTTAAAAATTAATAGGTCGGTGTTAGTTTAAGCCTTGCACATTTTTTTGTACTTTTATTAAATTTTATAAAATTTCTTTTTTTGGGAAATTTTGTTAGTTAGTAAAGATTGCGCTAAATTAATCATTTTCACTTATCAAAGTTTAAGGCAAACCATTTTATAACATCTTTAAAAAATTTCCCTTTTTGGGAAATTTTGTTAATTAGTAAAAATTGCTCTATATTAATCATTTTCACTTATCGAAACTTAAGGCAACCATTTTAAAACATTTTTAAAAATTTCTCTTTTTGGGAAATATTGTTAATTAGCATAAATTTATGTAATTTACCATTTTGACGCAGAAGAGCTCTGAGTGAAACGATTTTATCTTATTTTAAAAAATTTCCTTTTTGGTAAATTTTAAGTTGAGATAATTTATTTTTTAATTTAGACACTATAACTCAATTTTATGTATTATATTTTAGAGACATTTCCCATTTTGTTAAATACATTAGATACATCTTGAAAAAATTTCTAATTAGACTTTTATGCAAACAATTTTAGTTCGTTTTAGAAAAATTTCCCTTTTTGGGAAATTTTATAAATAAGTTTAATTGTGTGAAATTTAACATTTTGGCTCATCAGATCTTAGGAGAAGCGATTTTAACTAATTCAAAAAAAAATCCCTTTTTGGGAAATTTTAATTTGCGGAAATTTTGTTACACTTTCACTACTATGACCTAATTATATTTTTAAGCAAACAATTTTAGTTGATTTTGTAAAAATTTCCCCATTTGGAAAATTTTGTTTAATAAGTATAATTGCGTGAAATTTAACATTTTGACTCAGCAGATCTTAAGCGAAACGATTTTAACTAATTTGAAAAAATTTCCTTTTTGGGAAATTTTAATTTTAGTTTTGTTCATTCTATATCATTTTGAACAGATTCTAAGCAAGTTTTGGTGTCTCTAATGCGAGACTATCGCTTTGCCTGTCTACACTCTAATTTTTTGCTGTAGGGATTGATTTTGCCTTTTCATAGTAGATGTTTCCCTTAGTCCCCCTGTTGTTTGTACTGCTCAAAAGCATCAACTTCATTGCAAACTTACCAACATTGAAAATCCTCAATTCGCAGCTTCAAAGTCAAACTGCTTGCATGCGCGGTTCATCAAAAAAGCATTAGCCTCTTCCCCTTTTTTAATACTCAGCTGTACTAGTACACAGAGTATTAGAGTTTTAATCACATAACGGTGGATTGTAACAGAATGAAATAATCGAGATAGATATAGACTTATATATATCAAAATGATCAAGGTGAAAACAGAAATCGATTGAGCCATGTCCGTCCGTCCGTCCGTCCGTCCGTCCGTCCGTCCGTCCGTCTGTCCGTCTGTAAACACTCTAACTCGCGCAAAAATTGAGATAATAAATCGGACCATGACCACGCTCACTTTTCCTATATAGAAAAAATCGGAAATTTGGTCTCTCAGCCACTAATATAGCTAGAGTGATGAAATTTTACCCACGTGTTGAACTCAGGCCCCTAAGAAGAAATTTGATGGAATTTTGGAAAATGGGCAATGCCACGCCCACTTATTAAGGAGTAAACATTGAAAGCTTTCTGAGTCATAACTCAGAAACTGTTGAAGATATATCGATGAAATTTGGTACGCGTGATACACTTACTTAGGCAAATGTTTGGACGAAAAATTGTCAAAATCGGTTGACGGCCACGCCCACTTTTATATATGGGTCTTATAAAGTGACCTAATAAAAACATTATAAGCGATATCTCTGTCAAATATAAAGATATATCATTGAAATTTTATGCCAGGATTCCACCTGCGGACATACAACGAAAAACACAAAAATTTTGGAAAATCGGCGTGGCACCGCCTCTTTTTAGAAGCTGGAATATACGAGATTTCTGAGCCCATAACTCGACAAATAATTGATATATAATGACGAAACTTGGTGTGTGCACTTTTATTACTTGTGGCAATACATGTTCAAAATTTTAGAGAAACCGGTTGACGGCCACGCCCACTTTTATATATGGGTATTATAAAGTGACCTAATAAAAACATTTTAAGCGATATCTTTGTCAAATATAGAGATAATTCATAGAAATTTTGTGGCAAGAGTTCCACAATAGACCGGAAACAAAAAATATACAAATTTTGGAAAATGGGCGTGGCACCGCCTCTTTTTAGACAAAGGAATATACGAGATTTCTTAGCCTATAACTCGACAAATAATTGAGATATTATGACGAAACTTGGTTTATACACTTTTATAACTTGTGTTAATAGACATGCGAAAATTTATTCAAATCGGTTTATGACCACGCCTACTTTTTAACAAAGATATTTCTGGAACACCCTTTTAGAATTTGTAACGTGACATCTTTGTAACTAGAAGTCATAAAGGAATGAAATTTTGCACAAAGAATAATATTCATATGCTTAGTTGGATGACTGATAAAAATTTTGAAAATGGGCGCGGCTACGCCCACTTTATGCAGCACTTGCTTTATATAAAGTACCTACACCGTGTTTCCATCAGACGCAAACAAACAATGAAAGCATACAGCTGAGTATCTAATGTTCGATTCCACTCGAACTTAGGCTTCCTTGCTTGTTTTTGTTCTAAGAGATTTTTCCCGAAAAATTCTGGTGCAACCTCATTAATCTTATAAATCGGTATTTTTTGGAAATCGATTGCTTTGGCAATCTTCGTAAAGTCATAATCTGCCGCCACTGCCATTTTTCTACACACATACCTACATATGTATGTTTGTATTTGTTGATGTTGCGAATATTGTAGTGCAATAAATCTGGCGGAACTTATGAGTAATATAGAAGTTCATACATATATTTTGCTATTGCAAATACGTGTAACGATATGTATGTATGTGTGTAATATAACCTCTCTGCTTATTATCGTAATTCATATTTTACGTGACACATTTATTATTTATAGCGGCATTCGTCTGCGTTGAACACAATAATAAGGGTCATTGCATTCGCTGACGTTAGCCGCTAGGATGAAGTCATCAGCCAACAGCCTCAAGCCACCAGCCCAAACCATCAGCCGCAATATTTGTCTTGCTAGTTTATCGTTTTGCTATTATTATTACTTCTTTTTTATTATATCTACTTTCTGTACTTTTTTTTGCGAACTTCATAGCAATTGCAAGTTATTTACGATTTCCTTTTTAATGAAGACGTTTTAATTTGGTTTGGTGATGTGTAAGGGCATAAATTTATGTGTGCGTATCCATTTTCGGTACGCCTTGGCATATGAACAAAAAATATTAATGATGAATTGACAATAAAAATTGCTGTCCGTATAATTTGTGTTATTATATTTACGTATTGCGTATGCCAAACAGCTAAATCATTTTTAATTACAATAACAATCAGTGTCACGATACCACAAAGCCACAAATTATGGTACAAAAAACTTTTGTATTTAATTTTGATGTAGAGCGCAATGTTCGGACATTTTCGTAATTGTCGCACACATGGGAATTAATTAAAGGTAAAATTGATTTAATTTGTTACGAGGGTAGCTTTGGCGCTGAACTTTGTTAACTTAAGGGTGGTAGAAATGAAAAGACGTCAATCGGTTATATACGTATATCAGATATCTATAGGTCATGAACTTTGCTAAGTTTTGTAGCAGCGTCTCATTCAAATGCTGTCACGCTTGCTTGATGGCCAACCTAAACTCTCGTGCAGGCTTTTTCTGTTGTAATAATAATAATGCAATGGCACTATTATAACTCTGACGAGTTTTATGGCCGAGTTTCTCTCCCAATGTGAGGTGTGCTCCTTTTTGTTTTTCCTACTAATTGGGTGGACCTACAGTTTTATGCCGGCTCCGAACGGCGAATGCATTTTTTGTGAGAAGCTTTTTCATGGCAGAAATACTCTCGGAGGGTATGCCGCCCACTGCCGAGAGGTGACCGCTGCTCTTAAAAAACCCAATAATTGCATTTTTACTGATTAGAAAAATTTTTTGGTGTTTGCTGGGACTGTGGTTTGAACCCGAGACCTCTGGCATAGCAGGCGGGCACTCTACCCACTGCACCGCAGCGGCCACAATCTTCGACTTCCGGGGTTTTAATGTCCTGTTTAGAAGTTTGATGGACGTTTTTTGAAGCTTGGTATATTCTGTGTTCCACCCTGGGACCACGTTTCTTTTCCATGCCTTCTCAAAGCAAGCAATTGAAGCACTCGTTACCTCGTGGGTCGCCTCTTTAATTGCCGCTAGCTCTTTGAGTTTGGGGAGATCTGGTATTCGCGTTGCAACGAGGTCTTCAACAATTGCTAAATTTTGTAGCACCGCCTCTTCCAAATGCTCTCAAACAACCTCGTTGGCCAATTTAAACTCTGGGCTGGGCTTTTAGTGTTGTCTTTGCGCTTCTTCTTCTTCAAGGACTATGTATCACATGTCGCTTCAAAAGTTCTTCAGTAGATCGCTAGATAAGCTAGATGTTGTGATCTTTGAGGCAACTAATAAATATTCTAGGAAATGTGCCTATGCCAAGTTTATTCCGTTACGAAATGCAATCTTCAGCCATTTCTTCAATCAAGCAAATGGACTAGAACACTCTCGGTCGTTTCTTATATTTTATGGCTCAATTTTGGTAACACAAAACAAATATTTAAAGCCCCCACACACACCAGAAAAGAAACTGCCTAAGACGTGGTTGCCTTCGCATAATCGCGCATATCTTTACAAAACATCCACTTCATGCTTTTGTTTTTTTTGTAGATGCGTAGACAAAAAGCAAAACAATTACAGAATGGTCCTTCAGTCTACAACCAACATTAATTTAGCAAACTTCCAATATCAACATCACTTCTCTCTCCCACCCTCTTTTCTTCTCTCTCCCACCCTCTTTTCTTCTCTCTCCCACCCTCTTCATCTCCTCTCTCCCTCTCTCTTCATCTCCTCTATGTCCCTTGTTTTCTCTCACTCCCATTGTCGTCTGCGTTTAGCAACTTTTTTCATTTAGATTCATTCATTTTCAGTCCCTTTTGGTTATCGCCAAGTAATCAGACAGATCTATTTGATGAAACGTATAAAACAAAAGCGTTCAAAAGCACTTTGAATATGAAACAATGCGGCTCGTTGTGTTAGTATTTTTTTTTTTTTGTTTAATTGCGAAAGCTTCTCAATTAACAATGCAACAACAATTGTTTTACTTGGCTGTAGTTTTGCCTCATTCCGCTTTGGTAATCAACTAGGTTGCTTGGAGAATATCATAGACTGTATTGCTAGTTTTAAGTACATAGTTTTTCTCCTACTCTTACTATTTTATTGTTATTTACCACTTCATCATTTTCTTCGTCTACTATCCACTGCCTCTAAAGCCCTCTTCCGCCACTTCCATTTCTCACTGCTTTCAATAACTGTTTGACTGCATTCTGCCAAGCAAATTGAGTTGTGTGGTTGGCTTGTGTTTTTTGGCTTGCCTTTGTTTTTGGCGAGCTTTCCTATTCAGTTACTACTAAATTTTCAAGTTTCTACGCAAATTTTTGCAAAATTTTCCAAGCCGCAAAATCAAAATTTTCCATCAGTTAAAATAACTTGAAATCAAGTATGTAAGTGTGAATTGATAGCTGTGTTATTGCTTGAACGCGCTGAAAACTTTGTTATGAGCAAAAGAAAGTTCTGAAATTGTTTGTTGTTTACTTGAAGTTGTCTATGGAAATAAGATATTGTTGACTGCTTAGTTGGAAAAATCTAATGAAACGTTATTAAAGTTGCATATAAAAATCTTACAAAGTCAACTGACTGAATGCCCTACTACACTAAAAGCCATTTAATTATGTTGAACATCTAACGATTGGCTTAGATTGGGCATCGGCTGGTCATTGCTCAAGTATCTGGTACACATAAACAGGGTTGGGCACTACCAATTCAAGCAATAATTCCGAGTACTCCATTCACTCATCTATGGAGTGTTCGCTACTCTGAAAAAAAAAACTTTGTAAATCTAAAGATTTTCGCTTTTAAATTAACTACTTTCCGGAGTTGAAATGTGCCCAACAACGCTCCGTTGTTGTTTCAAATGTATGAGCGTTGTTGATTTAAGTCAACCACGGAAACTGTTGGGACAAATACTTTTGCCTTTAAGTTAACAACGGAGCCTGTTGGAAAAAATTTTCACCTAAAAATAAATTTTTGTTTGCATTTACTCTGCATCTCCACCCGGGTCCCAACTTCCCCTTTCCCGAAAAAGTACCTATGAATTATATGAATCATTGTAAAAACAAAATTTTAAAAAATTTGTTCTCATTAGTTTTGTTAACAAACTGTTGGATCAAATACGTGTGCCTTTAAATCAGAGTTTGATTTTCCTAAGCACGCGTGCGGAAGCTTTTTATAGCTTTCACACCGACAGCCTCACACCGACGAGTCAAAGCACTTCGTTCACGCACAGAAATTTTGCAAATTTCTATTCAGTCAGCATTGAGCTGTTGAGCTAGCAGCCCTGTAAAAAAGTGTGCGACGAGTCTCTAAAAAGATTTGTCCGGGAGCGCTCTCTTTCGGGTACAATTAGTCTACAATTGTTCCCAATTGTACCCGAACGGGTACATATGTATACTAATTGTAGACGAATTGTACACGAAAGGGTATCAAACGGGTACAATTAGTCGCACAAATGGATGTGTCGCATTTGCTACCTGTTCGGGTACAAAACGGGTACAATTGTGCGCTTTTGCTACCCGTTCGGGTACAAACTGGGTACAATTAGTCTCTTCATAGGACATGCTCAAACAAAAGAGAACACTTCAACCCATATAAAGAGATACAAATGGGTAGTAATCGCATGCTCCCTTGCGAGTTGTCCCGGATGTATCCCGGAGTGATCGCATTTTTTGCAGGGAGGTTGTGTTGCTCGAGCAGTCTCTGAATGCTTGTAAATGATTGTGTGTTGAGGGTGGTTTTTTTATTTGGATTTTTTTACGTAATATTTTTATTAGGAATCATGATTTTGCATTTCGTCTCATATTTTTTTATTTTATTTTTTTGTGAAGTTAATAATAAAAATACTAACCATTTGTAATTTAAAAATTTTAGTTTTCGACAATGATTGAGTTTCTTTTGGGTGTAGCCAAGAGCTTTTGTGCTTTTAACACATGCACAATGTTTGAAAGTATTAGTGCGATAATCCCTGCTTTAAATCAACAGCGGGGACTTTTAGAGAAAATTTTCTGCTAAAAATAAACTTTTGTTTGGATTTTTCTCTTCATCTTCTCTTCATCATTATTGTTTTTGTTGGTTTTCTCACAAAAAAATGTTTTCTCACAACAAAAATTTTTAAAGCCAAGCAAGTTTTTGAAACAACAACGGCCGTTTTTGAATAAATTGTTGGATCAAAAGCTTTGCTGTAAAAACAAATACTTTTGCTGTTGAATCAAAGACGGAGATTCAACAGCCGAAAGTTGTTGATTTAACTACGGGTATTTCTTTCAGAGTATGAACCAACCGAGTACCTCCATAACCTGTCGCATGTGACAGTGTCGTCGCACACACAGAATAGTAGTACGCACGAGTATGTATGCCCCCAAAAGGTGCCGTGATTTAATCCCAAGTGGCATAACCCCAATTTTATAATTTGGGATTATGTCACTCACCATGGTGTGACATAATCCCAATTTTTTTAATTGGGATTATGTCACCTATGTGGGAGTGACATAATCCCAAATAAAAGGGAGCCATAAGACCAAATCACTCGAGTAGGTACTAGTGCGAAGCAAAATCGCGATTTTTGCTTCCAAATTTTTATTTTTTATAGAAATATGTACATATTTATATACCTATCGATCTATTAAAAAAAAAAGCGCCGCAGGCGAAATCGCGCTATCTTTGATTCCAAATTTAAATTTTTTTATAGACATATGTACATACATATGTATATACCTAACGATCTATTAAAAAAAAAGCGCCGCAGGCGAAAATTTGGAATCAAAAATCGCGCGATTTTTTCTTCCAAATTTTCATTTTTTTATAGACATATGTATGTATATACCTATCGATCTATTAAAAAAAAAGCGCCATAGGCGAAAATTTAGAATCAAAAATCGCGCGATTTTTTCTTCCAAATTTTCATCTTTTTATAGACATATATCGACGGCTGGGAATAAGATCGCCCTATTTCAAAAATTATTTCAAAAACGCCCTGTTTGAAAATTTGTTTCAATAACATCCTATTTCAGATTGTGCTTCAAGAACGCCCTATTTGAAAAATTTTTTCAATACCATCCTATTTCAGATTGTGCTTCAAGAACGCCCTATTTGAAAAATTGTTTCAATAACGTCCTATTTCAGATTGTGCTTCAAAAAAAAAATTCCATATATATTTCTCTGAAATAGGGCGTTTTTGAATAATTGTCTGAAATAGGACGTTATTGAAACAAATTCTGAAATAGGGCGTTCTTGAAGCAAAATCTGAAATAGGACGTTATTCAAATAATTTTTGGAATAGGGCGTTTTTGAAACAATTTTTGAAATAGGGCGATCTTATTCTCAGCCGTCGATATACAATGTACACAAAAATTTATATACCTATCGTTTTATTGGATAAAAGTCTGTATATATATAAATATATTTAATTTTAATGTAATTTTTTAGTTTTAATGTAATTTTTTGAGAACATGTGTATTTAAGTATTTCATCTTATACATATACTCAATGTATTATTATATAACAACATTAACTTTATTGTCAGCTTTAATTTTTTTGCTTAATGTAATAAAATCTAAGAAAGACTACTGAAATGTTTTTTTGGGCTTGAAAATGACATTATCCCAATTGGGAATATGTCACTACGCCTAGGGTGACATAAGCCCAAGTAAAAAAGTTGGGCTTATGTCACCCTAGGGGGAGTGACATAATCCCAAATAAAAAATTTGGGATTATGCCCCTTGGGATTATGTCAGGGTACCCCCCCAAAAGTGGACAGCAGCAATGCAGCGGTGCTTTCTGCACAGCAGCACCAGCAACAGCAACCAAATCGATTCGGCACTCGCTCATTTCTCATACATTTTCTTTTTTTTTGCTGTCGCCAGCTCCTAAATAATAAATTTGCATTTCCGTTTTGTGCGTCGCGTCGCGTCGCACACTGGGTGATAGCGGCCAAAAATAAAATCGAAATTAAAGTATTAGCAAATCAAATTTTTTTGAAAGTGATTGACAGATATAACAATTTGTAAAAAAAAAGCTTATATAAAATTTTTTGAGTCTCGTTTTGTTTAGCCGTACAGGGTGTTAAAAACTGAGCAAAAAATAGGTCCTTTTATTTCTCAACAATTACACCTTATACAAAATGCTGTAACTCATTCAATTATTAACGTATGTAATCGAGTGATACATCATTATATAGATATTGATTTGGCCTTTTAGAAACAATAAGCCTTTTGTAACCAGCGGTAACTCTTAGATTTATATGAACTTTCAAATATTGACAAAAAAAGTCGTAAAAAAAAATTTTGCTCAACTTTAAACAAAAAAATAAAAAAAATAAAAAATATGACCTCCCCAATTTTTTCATATGTTTTGAAATGATATATTTTTAATCAAACTGCATTTTAATTCTTGAAATCCACCTGCGCTTTTCGCTTAAATAATCTTTTTCCCATTTGACTAAAAGTGCCTTTTTCAAAACGCAATAATTAGGCTACTTTTGACATTATGAAAAATCTTATTCTTAGGCGACTAATCGAATAGTTTGTTCACCGTGTTATAGGCAATGGTTCACACTTTCAAATTATGAAAGAATTTTTTTTATCAGCGTTATCATTATTTTTTTGCAGCCTTTTTCTTTTCGAACAGAAAAAAAAATTGTGTAAAAATCGGAAAATTTCAACATGAAATAAAAAAAAATACAAAATATGACCTCTCCAAATTTTTAATATTTGGTGCTAGTGAATGTGCTTTATAAACAGGTGAAGAAATCTTAAAAATTCGTTTGCGCTTTTTTGTTTTATGAACTTTTTTATGGAGTGAGTTTTTCTAATGCCTGGTTTTCACTAGGTCATATATGACGTCAAATATTGTCAAACAAATGAAAACGGGTTGGCATATTGTGTCAAATGCGTTTGCAGTCAGTTTTGACCACTCGCTGTCATATAAAATGACAGCCATATGAAAACACTCAAATTGTAGTTTGCCAGCGCATTGGGCAACATTTGACACACAAAATTCATTTGCCAGCGTGTTGGCAAACTTGTTTCGTTTGTCAAGCTCACAGCTGATTCGCAGGGCCACGGAGCGTGTCAAGGAGCGACGAGCTAAGGAGCTATGGCTTTTTCACGGAGCGGAGCTGGAGCTCAAATTACAGGTAGAAGCTGGAAGTGGAGTTAAAAATCACTAGCTTTATATATCTATATCTGTGGCCACAAGCAATAACCGCTTAAGTCGACTTAAGAAGATTTTGAGTTACATATACCACATTATTCTCCTTTTAAAACTCTATATTTCTGTAAAAACCCCATTCTTATAACTTAATTCAATAAAAAGATATAAATAAAAACATGTAGGTATATTAGGTATATTAAACTTGCTATAACAGCCAAGGTAGATTTATATACTTAATGAAATTTCTGCATGATATTTTGTTTTATTTACAAAATTTGATCGTAACATTGTAAATGGCTCACTGATTTTGCGTCCATGGTTTTTAATCGATTTTTTCTGATTTGTTAAGAAAAGCCTTCGAATAAAAATATAAAAATAAGATTTTCTTTGCACTGCCATAAGCACTCAGATATAAAAAAATTTTATATGTACATATGTGCCTATGATTCATATTTTATGTGCAGAGCAAAGGCTCTTTGTATTACAGCTCCCGAGAACTGCCGTAAGAAATCGAAATATACAATAACAAAAGTGTAATGAAAAAAAATTCTAAATA
Source organism: Urophora cardui (assembly GCA_960531455.1). NCBI lineage: Eukaryota > Metazoa > Arthropoda > Insecta > Diptera > Tephritidae > Urophora > Urophora cardui. Next base: position 16,232,253 of record OY482674.1, read on the forward strand.
TGAAAGCACTGTAAAAAATTTGTATTCAAATAATTTTCATATAAAAAATAAAAAAAAATTTGTATGTATGTGATACTACCATTTGAAAATAAATTCTAAAATAATAGTGGTCTTCATCTAAAGTGATAAAGTAATAAATTTTTAAAGTTTATCAGTTTATCCGCATTTTTACATGAAACCACCTTGGTAAATAATTGTTTAAACTCTTGTCAGTGTCAACTTGATTAATAAATAAAAAAACCCAATAAAATAAACAAAAAAAAATGCCGAAGGAAACCACAATTTCTTCTTTTAAATTGAAAAAGTAAAACTGACAATGTGTCAGACTTGAGATTTACCGAAATTTATAAATTTACGCAACAAAATCGTTCGGTAAAGTGATAAACTTTGCTTAAATATATTTTCATACAAATATAATATAAGATAATTAATTACAATTAATATTTTATCACTTTACCGCATTTACCAGCAGTTTACCACTTTAGATGAAGACCCTTAATATTTTATTGGAATTCATAAAAAAATCTAAATGAGCAAAAAATGTTTCAATGCATATAAAAATTTTGTAGAAGTATTGAGCTTTGTACTTTCAATACGAGAGCGTTTAGCAGGCCTGCTATAGAGAATAAAGGTAGGTTTAAAACCGAAGATGGTTTTAAAGCGACCCTAGATTATGCCAAATAGTTCGAGTTTACCTTTATCTCAGGTAAGCGTTGAGCGTCTCTTTTCATCATTAAAAATTGTCGTATCTGATTTAAAACAGTCTTGTCGATTTGAAGCGGAGCCAATATATAAAAAATCGGAGCGAGAACGGAGCCCTATGCAAAAAAAGGATGGGAGCTATTGCCTATATGACACTACGTTTTTTTCTTGTTTTTTTTTTGGTGTGGAAAATCCACCGAAAGTCAAAATACAAAAACAATTCTTCTGTAGGTTGAAAAGAGACAAAAACTCCCTCAAAAACAATTTGATTGCCATTCAAACTAAATGAAAATAATATTTATTTCAAGAATTAATTTTTTTTGGAAATTTGAATTTAAATTACTGCAATAAAAGTTATGAAACTCAGATGGCAGAGTAGCTGTGTATTCCATGTTATAAAGAGAAGCCAGTGCGCAGTATACTTTTTCTTCCGGACATCTTCTTTCCCCTTACGGCCAAAGCAGAAGCTTACAAGAGGCAAATTTAAAATTTGTATTTCCATATATTTTTTATTTTATATATATAATTTATTTTATAGTTGTCAACTTAAAACAATTGTCAGAAAAACCTGCCTAGATGGTATTTTGTTGGTATTTCGTTTGGTTTTTTCAATATAGCTTGCTCGCTTGCACCAACGCAAAACTGTATTTGACCATCTCCTTCACTCCAAAAAACCTTGTAGAATACCGGAAAAAAAACATAGTGTCATATGGGCATAAGAGCAGCAAAAAATTTTGGAAGCGGAGCAAACGAAAAAATCCTTTGCACCGGGCCCTGGTTTGTCGAGCGCACAGCTGATTGTGATTGTGCGAGTATTATAAATTTATTTACTTATTTTGTTAATAGTATTTTAATATCAGAAAATGGAAGAGTTATTAGTAAACGATTTCCAAGTTTTTGTGCAACCTAGAAATAGCACCACCACAAGAAAACCACGGGTGAGAAAACTGACCTTGCTGTCCGGCTGTCAAAAGCTTTTACTTCACGTTTGACAGCGGAGATGAAAACGGACTGTCAATCAACTGACACCAAAATTTGACGGCAATCTTTGACCCACACTGCTCTATCGACTTCATGTCAGTTTTTGAAACCTAATGAAAACACATTTGACTCAAAATGACATATTGTCATCTAGGACAGTGAATTGACGTCAGTGAATTTGACCTAATGAAAACCAGGCTTAAGTTTTCATACATTTTTCCCATACAAAATCCCCAAAAGTATGCTTCAAAAAGTATTAATAATTTTGTATGGGGAAAATTTGCCAAGTTAATGAAACTTAAACAACAATTTCTCCAATTCTAATAAAGATATCTGAAAAATTTAAACGCCATATTCAGGGGGATGGTTTATGCTTTCTAACGGTGTATTTGATTTTGAATAAAAAAATATTACATACAAGATATTAAGCAGGGAATATAGTCAAAAACGTGTTTTTTTGCCTAATTGGACATGAATATCTCAAAAACTAGAACCAATTTGAAAATTCTGACTTCAGATTCAGATTTAGCACACTGAAATCCTTTAGAAAAGTATAGTTTCATTTGTGGTATAAAAATTTTTTTAAATGTGATTTTTTTGAAGGAAAATTTTATGATGAATGCTTATAAAATGCTCAAAAGTGCATATATTTTTAATTTGAAAACCATGGAATACTTTGCGCTTTTTCCAAAATGATTACTGTATATTATTTATATTTAAAAAATGTGTGCTCTTATTAAAATTGAGCATTTTAGCTATAATAGTTAACAAAATATTGAAATTTCAAAAATACCGTTATATGGGAGGGGGGTGTATTTGTGGGCCGATTTTGTTCAAATTTTCACAGTTTACTATCTTCAATCAAGAAAGCTTAAGTTCCGAGTTTAAAGTTTCTAGCTCAATTATTACTATTTTTGGCCGCGTTTGTATGGAGGTGCCCCCACTGTGCGTCGTCTTTTTCATTTCATTTCATGCCAACCAAAAGGATAACCAATGTCAACGTTGGTTGGTTAGTTGGCTGCTGCTGGCAGTGGTGCTTCAGCTGCTTCTACTTCTACTTCAACTGCATTGCATTCATTTCATATAAGAAATTTCATTATGCGTCGTCGTTTGCCAACTAGTAGAGTACGATAAGGACGACGACAACGACAAAGAAGAGCGTCGCGCGTTTTAATTAGCAACAGTGCAACATGCTGCAAGTTGAATGCACACAATAGATACATGCAGAGTAGAAAAAAGAAAAAATAATAATAATAACAAATGACAAAGCAACTACAACTACCACTCTGCGACTTTGAAGTGGTAAATGTGAAGCAATAAGAAAGGGGAAATTATGACAAGAAGGGTGAAGAAGTACAAATTTTCAAGCACTTTAAGAACTTCACTCATTTAATAGAGGAATAGAGGAATAAATTCCAAAGCACTGCTGTAGGTACTCATATTAAATGTGGAGGAGCTGAATTTGTACAAGGGTTTTGTATGTTTCAAATTATGTTTTTTTTGTTTAAATTAATTTTTTTTTTTGTTTATATTAAGTTTTTCATTTAAATTAGGATTTAATCAGTGAAGGTTTCCTTTTAAGCAGTCGAAATTTTAAGTATATGCACTAAATCAGCTCAAAATTATGTGGCATATTCTACCCTCCATTCCTTGCTCAAAGAACGCAAAAAGTTTCTTAAGCTATTGTATACAAATTCCCCTTGTTTGAAAAGAGAGTTCAAGCATTTAAATGGAAATTTACGTATCTGAAATTTCACATGTGTGTTTTATAATACGAAAAATATCTGTATAGTGAGACAATTTTTAAATTAACAAGAGTTTAATACTACACTAGAGTGCTGCCTACTGTCGAAACTCGACAGTTTTTTCTAGAAGTTTTCTTATGACTAAGGTGCAACAATAGGTTTTGTATAATTGTTTGTTGTTATTGTCACTGTTACTATTTTGTTGTTGTTCCTGTTGATGCTGCTCCTTTTGTTGTTACTTTCACTGCTACTATTTTGCTGTTGTTGTTGTTGTTGTTGTTGTTGTTGGTGTTGTTGTCGTTAATGGTTTTCATAATTCTTCTACCTACTTCTTTCTTTCTATTTTTGCTCTTTTCTTTCATTAATTTCTTTCCTACTTATTCTTTCTATCCTTCTTATGACTTGACCTTATGTTTTTGTTGTAGTGCTTTTGCTAACTTTTCGTTTCTACTTCTTTGAAACTACACACCACATCCAGCCAAACATGTTCAGAATTGCATGATAAGTTTGGTGAAAACGCACAAAGTCAGCTACATATGCTTGCGCATTGAGACAGCTCTGTTGTGTGCTAAAGCATGCAACAACAACCACACGGTAATTTTTCAACGACGATTGTGGACGCATTTTCCAACCAATTTTCATGAAAATTGGCGCAGTTCTATTTGAGATCAATACCTTTATAATGGTGTGCTTAGTTTTAAAATCGGTCCAGTAGTTTCGACGGAGAAGATGGAACAAAATTTATGTTAGCTAGTGTCCGACCGAATATTCGGCCAAGCTTCGGTATTCGGCCTATTCGGCTGGTATTTTTTATTCGGCTTCGGCTTCGGCTTCGGCCTTCGGCTGAAAAGGCCGAATAGTCGAGGCCGAATAATAGATGTGTTTAATAACAAAAAAAAAATTGACTGGATTTTACGATTTTTTGATTTTTTATAAGCGACAGAATATCGTAACTTCCAGTAATATTTTTTTTGTTATTGAACAGGCCTAAGATTTCGAACGATAACTTACGCTAATTATTAAATATCGTCACCGTAGTGTGTCCATCAATTCTGTGTCATTAGATTAAACATAGTTTATTACACGAAAAAGTGGTTTATTCACTTATTGGCCATAAAAACAAAGAGATCGTAAGTAAAAATTCAATACTGTTTAAAAAAATATTTTAATGTATGTATAATACTATGTTACAGCCAAAAAATACCAACAAATTCAGGTGTTGTTATTGTTTTATGGTTAGGTTTTTGAGATAATGGTAATTTTGTGTTTTCTTGGTTATCACTTCATTCAAAAATTATTTTCGCGGAAGTCGTTGACCGTGATTGGCGGAATACAATTTGAGTATACATATACAACTCCAATCAGGTGTTCGACTAACTTAATCTTAGTTGCTGATCAACTATACACCGATGCAGATAAACTCTTTTTTGGCGTACAACATAAAGCTGTTGAACTTTAAGTATTGAATTTTATTTACCTACAAAAAGGCTGAAATTTTTTTATTTTTGTTTACAACTATGTATGTATTTTTGTAAGGTGTTTTGCTTATTCAAAAAACAAAAAAAAATTAATTGTTATGAAATAAAAACATCTCAAACTTAAGTATATATTTTTCTTATTTTAGTATTCGGCTTCGGCTTCGGTTTTCGGCCGAATAAAGGATTATGCCGAATATTCGGCTACGGCTTCGGCTTCGGCCTAAAATTCCATCTTCGGTCGGACACTAATGTTAGCGTATTAATAATATAGATACCCAGTTGTGTAGTGAAAGGGAACATGTATTGACACAAATAGTGGCATAGAAAACGAAATCGGAGAACTTATTAGGGCGTTATATATGCCAGGGCAGAGATAGAGAGAATGAGAGAGAGAAGCAATATCTACACAGTGAGAAAAATCAAACTCGTGTAGCATGGAATTGGAAAGCAGCAGCAGTTCAAATAGTTAAGGGCGCCGGAAAATATTTCATGAAAGCGATTTTATGTTGTCGCTGGCAAAAATCCGTCCCGCTTACCACTCCCCATTTTCCGTTCCCTCTAGCTCTTCCTCCCTCGAAACTACTCTCTCTCTCTCTCTCTCTCTGCTGCTCTTCCGTTCCATATCAACAACATTCCGTTTCCATTCGGTCTATATCATATGAATCGGCTCAGATATCTCGGAAATATTTCAAGGTCATCTGTATCAATATATGTAGCGCCAATCGCTCTGAGCTCTCAAACACAATATGTATCTCTCATAATTTTGCTGGAGCCTGGCCTATATCTCGGAAGGGAATTGAGACACCGGAATTAAATATAGTCTAAATTCTCTAGCGGCTTAATTTTTCGTAAGCAAATCATGGCCAATAGCTAAATTCCAACAAATATTGAGGTTAGATGTCGACTCGAGAATTTGTGCTTTTCTCAGATGTGTGACGTTAGATGAAGATTCGAGAAACTGAGAAACTGAATCATAGGGTTCTTAAATTGAGAAAAAAGTATAATGCTTGAAACTAAACGCTCTACGGATAAGTAGTTTACTGGATACAAACGTCAGTAAATCATGGTCTAGAACCATTTTGTGAAATAAACAGAGCACATATCAAAAGAAGAAAAAGCTTCGAATAACAGACTAAAAGTTCAGGTGACATTAGGAAGAATATAACGGACAAAGACCAGACAAATTAATTACTATTATCTCATTGCAATGAGTCTCAAATAGAGACATATATTTGGGAAGGGAGATCAAGGTGGTGTTATTGGGTACCACATGTGATACTGTGTGCTCCTTTATCATCCAAGTAAACTCAGTTTAACGGAAATATGGCTCGTTGGTTCTAAGAACCTTATATTGTTAGTGCTACTGGGTATTGCCAGTATTCATCACTGTGTATAACAAGACGGTTAGCTGAAGGTCTGAGATGTACAAGCAACTATTGTTATACAGTACCTACCCTGCAAAAAAGTTTTACTTATTGTAGACAAATCAGTTCTAGCAGCGCTGCTTCTGTTATGCACTCACTCTGTCTGCTCCTAACTTTCTAATACTTATGTAGGCCTTATTTCGCATGGCGGATAAGCCTTTGGAATAAGGTGTGCTCTCAGAGAGAGAGAGAGAGAGAGAGAGAGAGAGAGAGAGAGAGAGAGAGAGTACGCCTTATGGCCTGATGACATCAACACAGGAAAATGAGCCTTATTTTAATTTATTTCGTTAGCCTTTAAATCTGCTGTTTTAATTCTTAAATATGCTTAGATTTTTAGGTGGGTATACATGTAAGCTACACATGTATAACTAACTATCTAGCAGTCGGAAAGGTAGGAAGTTGCATTATTGTAAAAAAGAAAAAAAAAAAAAAGAAAAATCAGAAGAAAAGTTCTTGCAGTTTAAGAAAATGAGGCAAAGTGGAAAAGTTTTGTAAGGTAATATGTAATTTCCCTAAAGAATTGCAAAGCTAACTTTCTTACTGTTGGTGCAGCAGAAGGCCCTAAGCACAAATAATATGGTATGAGAGTAAGGGATAAAATTTGTGATAAAAAAGAAGAAGAAGAAAAAACTAAGAAGAAAAGCAGGAAGAAGAAAAAGAAGGAGAAGAGGAAGAGGAAGAAAAGTAAGAAAAAGAAGATGCACAAGCAGAAAAAAGCAGCAGAAGAGTTAGGCAACACTCTTTCAACAATGACAGCTGAAAGTCGTAAAGTGCTACCAACATTTGTATAATGAGTTATTGCTGAAATTTATAAGTGAAAGCATTAAAAACAGCGAAGAAAAAAGTAAAAAAAAAACGAAGCATTAATTTACAACAACTGCAATTTCCATTTTGTTGAATTTAAGTTGGTTATGACAGGCAGGTGATAGTACTTACAGTACTTACAGTACAAGTACTTAGTAGTACAAGGCAGTTGAGGTGTTGAAGGAAAATGTTGGTGAACTTATGTTGTACTTACAACAACGATAACTACATAACTACCTTACGGCTGCAACATGCATGCACTTAGAGTATCATACCTTGCCATACTTTATTCTTAATGCTTCGTGAATTTCTTAGCAAGTTTTTTTCAAGTTAGCAGCAAGCATATGAAATAATTAAGGGCTTTCTGAGAACTTTAATTTATTTTCATTATTTTTCTTCCACTTTGCACTCTGCGAAGTTGTGGAAGTTTTGCATTTATTTAATGGCACATTTCCGTTTAGAAAATTTGTTTTTGAATTATAATGAGTGCTTTTTATGGTAAATGTTCTACTTTTGTTAGTGGTTTTGTTATTAGTTATAAAGTGTTCTTCTTTTGGATCGTATGTACGGTGATTGCAAAGAATATTTATTTTCTCAATTACATTACAGCTGCCTCCACGATCGACGGTCAAGCACAATTCTGTGGTTAATTGGTAATAATGGCGACTTCCCCATACTCTAATTAGCGCTGAAGCGCCGTTTTGATACCATGACTCATGACTAAAGAACCAGAAGAATAGATTAAATGAGTATATCAATGCGGAAACCAGACAGGTCCTATGCCCTATATCACTTCTCTTGAGTTAAGTTATCTAAATAGCCTCTCAAGCCTAACGTCCTTGAGTTCAGAGGGTTTGTTGAAGAAAGGCTTGCCAAGGAATTTTACTCTGTCTTGGCAGCGCGCAGGACACTCGCATTGCAGCTGCTCTACCGTCTCCTTCGTCTCTTCCTTCGCCATCAGCTGCGAAACGAAGCCTTATGGTATAACTCCAATCGGGCTACGTGGCTACCCATAGTCCAATGGCCTGTTAATACTGTGTGTTCAGCAAGAAATATCCCTCCTGTTCATATTTAGAATAGCTGAAGATCGTATCCTCATGTACGGCGCAGAAGCATGTACGATGAAAAAATCAGATGAGATGGCACTTGGAGTATTCGAGAGAAAAGTTCTTCGGAAGATTTATGGACCTTTGCGCGTTGGCGTGGGCGAGTATCGACGGAGATTTAACAATGAGCTGTACGAGCTTTACACAGACATCGACATTGTTCAGCGAACAAAGATCCAGCGGCTGCGTTGGGCAGATCATGTCGCGATAATGGATGAAGGTGCTCCTGCCAAGAAAGTATTTCTATCGAAACCCGCTGAGCGCAAAAGAAAAGGGAGACCTTCACTGCGTTGGGAAATTCAGGTGGACAGCGATGCTGCCTCCCTAGGTGTTCCCAAGTGGCGCCATGCTGCACGAAACAGAAGCAATTGGCGCGCTCTGTTGGACTCGGCCAGAATCGTCTAGACGGTTAAGCGCCAATGAAGAAGAAGAAGAGGATCATATCACATTTTATTAGGGCCACAGACCCTCCAGATCTGCACTCGTTTCCAACTGACTTTAGCCTCGTCGAACCAGTGAGAAAAGATTCGGCCTTTGATGAAACCCAGCAATACATGACCAGCTCATCAGCCATCTAGTTTTCCTGCATGTCGCGGTGCCCCGGCAACCAGATCACTATCGACTTGCAAATCTCATTACGCACCCTCTACACTACCTGACTAGGCTTAATAAAACCATTGCCGATCCCAAAGCCTTCAGAGCCTTCTGACTATCCGAGAACAATTCTATGGAGGATTGCCGAATACTCTGTTGAGGTATAAATTCGTTCGAACAAGTACTGAGACCCAATTGTCATGCTATGTAGCTTTCTTCATATAAGATGTAGGTATGGCCCCTCAAAATGCTTAAGATCAAATAAACTTTACAACTGCTAACTCTATGGCCATATCACCGCAGTTTACCCTCCTTCAAAAATTTCCAAAACAAATATAGGCAACGTGTCTTATAAGCGCTCTGACTTTCAAAAAGTAGAGCTACTTTGAAGTACTCTAAGTGTGATGTATTGTGGAATGAATTTCCTATTCGAGTCCGATTGAAGAATTATATATCCCATTTGGTTTGAAATGGCTATGATTCTCGGCTGTTTCTCAAATCATCCTCTAACGTTAGAGATTTGAGAAAAGGACTAGTTCTCGAGTCATTATCAAATCGGTATTTAACCCCAGTTTTTGTTGGGTCTGATGCAGATCAGTTAATGCGATAAGCAGAGGGTTAAATAGATGTAGATAATATGGATTTTTTAATAGTCGCCGTATTTGTTCTACAGCATTCTGTAGTAATTTGTGAATATTAGTCGCATTTCTAGCGTAGTCAATTAGTCAGAACTCAGAGCAACATAGTTTCATCGAATGCAGTTCTGCCTCTTTTTTTCTTTATTTATTACTAAAGGCTACCCGAGGGTTTCACACCACTTGCTTCTAAAAATATTAGCATATTGACTTAGTCTAAAAAGTTACATAGAAAAAATATCATTATTGACGTCAAAGAAAACTTCCTTATTCTTTTTTTATCCGTTGAGTACCTACGTAATATCTCATATTCCCCACACCAATGTTCAGTACCCTACTAAAAATATTTCAAGAGATTTTCGGTGTGAAAGTTTCAGTTTGTATGGGAGGTGCCCATCCCTGCTTTACCAAGACCAATCGCTTTCATCCTTTGAGTGCGTAAATATCTCATATGCGCCCACACCAATTTTCAGTACTCTACTATAAATATTTCCAGAGATTTTCGTTGTGAAAGTCTCAGTTTGTATGAGAGGTGCCCATCCCTGCTTTACCAAGACCTAGTGTTTTTATCCGTTTCGTACGTAATTATCTCATATGCCCTCACACCAATTTTTAATACCCTACTACAAATATTTCATGAGATATTCGCTGTGAAAGTTCCAGTTTATATGGGTGGAAAGTGCCCATCCCTGCGTTTCCAAGACCTAGATTGTTTATCCGTTGAGTGTATAATTACACTGGTCGACAAAACTTCAACAAATTTTTGTTACAGAAATAAAATTCCACTTTTCTAAAGGATTTCGGTGCGCTGAATCCGAATCTGAAGTCAGATTTTCTGTAATACGTACAGTTTTTATACTCAGCTGTACTAGTTTTAGATATTCATGTCCAAAGAGGCGAAAAACACGTTTTTTGCCTATATTCACTCCTCAATATCTTTTAAATTACTTAATTATTTTAAAAATTGATTAAAGCTTTTGAAAGCTCGGCCATTTCTCTTGATGACAACGTTTTAATTTTTCGGATATCTAATTCAGGTATATAGTAATATATATTTTTTCACAATAAGGTATTTGTCGTCAAAAACAACGGCAGCATTTGTAGCATGTTATAGGCGCAATCAAATTTTGTAGTTGCTCAGCAGAACAATTTTTTGCAGAAGCCACTTACATACGTCCATAATATAATAAACTTCTAAAAGCGTGCTTCGAAATTTTTAATTAAATTTGTATGGAGAAAATATTGCAAAACTAATGAAGCTTAACCCTAATCACCGAATTTTGAAAAGTTCCGTAAAACCGAAAGTGAGACTCTGAGGCTCACCTATGGGGAAATTTTGAAACACATTATTTTGGTATTTGTTTTTTACTTTTATTTATGTAGTAATGAATGCAGAAGCATTTTTATACATTCTTATAACGGTTTATGACAATTTTTTTAGTATATAAAGATAAAAAAGTAATTTCATAAAATAGGGCATATTAATGAACTGCAATTTTCACACATTTTTGCAGTTGTTGAATGTTCATAACAAATGGTTTTATTACATCTGTTGTAAATTTGTTTTTGTGCACACAATGAGAAAAACTACGAATCAAATGAATATGAATAATTTTTTCATATGATCGCCACTAATATATATTTTCCGCAACCAAATTCCAAATTTTTAAAACGCGACGTTCGTGGTGGAAATACTTACGCATAAAAGCAGCTCATCGTTCGTTTCTCTATCTGAACGCATTTTTTCCGTAATTTAGAATCTCAGTAAACAGAAAATTATAATATGTTAATAGAGCTTTTTGGCCGGTCGAAAGAAAAGCAAACGAAAAGTTTCTTTTATTCTCCTACGCGTTATGGACCAAATTCTTGGCGACGCCATAGGCGAACTGAAAAGTAAAGACATAAATATCAAATACATAACGAAATATGTAGATGATATTTTCGCTATTGTAAAAACTAAGGACGTGGAAGACATACTGACAGTACTTAACATAAACGGATTCAATTCACTGCAGAAAAAGAAAAAAATAACAAAATAGCCTTCCTAGAAATAGAAATCCATAAAGTAAATAACAAACTCTTGACTAATTGGTACACGAAGCCAATAGCGTCCTCGAGGATGATCAATTATCATTCTAACCACCCCTGGACCCAAAAAGAAAACACATCAATAAACTTTATAAAGAAGGTTTACGCACTGAGCGACCAGGCATTCATAAATGACAATGAAAAGAAAATCAAAAACATTCTACACAATAATGGTTATCCAACAAAAATAATAGCGAGATGGATAACAACAACAAAACGTATGCAAACAACGAACACAATAGACGTAGAAACAACGAACAAACACACAAACAAAATATTTAGAGGAGTGACATATATACAGGGGTTAACAGACAACAAAAACTTAAAGAAATGTATACCAAACGATAAACTTATATTTGCACACAAGCCTTTACACACACTAAATAAAATATTTAGTAGGACAAAAGACAAAATTAATAAAGAACAACAACACAACGTAGTATATGAAATTAGATGCAAAGGTAATAAAGATGAGATTTGTAACCAAACGTACATAGGTACTACAAAACGTGCACTAGGTGTTAGAATAGGAGAACATAAAACAGACGTAAGAAACAAAAAATCAACAACAGCATTAGCGCAACACTTAACGAATACGGGACATACAGCAGACTTTGACAATGCAAGAATATTGGACATAGAGGGACGAACAAAAACAAGATTGACACTGGAAAGTCTGCGCATACAAGAACGAATAAGAAACGCAATGAACTTTAAGGAAGACGTTGGCAACATAAGTGGCGCCTACAGAGCAACAAAAACGAGAACGAATGACAATAGGAGATAAAAAGTGCAATATTTATGTAGTAGACGTATGTTGATTATAGTTGTGATGTGAAGTGTATTTTAAATATTTTAAATGTAAGTCATTTTAAATGTCGTCTTAATGTTTTCTAAATTACACTATATGTATGTATGTATTTTATCAAGCAATTTTAATTGTAATTATTTAAATATTAATGTGTTGTGTACTTTTTAATTTTTACAATTTCAAATAAATTAGACTCCCTGAGGAAGGCGATGACAACGCCGAAACGCGTAGGAGAATAAAAGAAACTTTTCGTTTGCTTTTCTTTCGACCGGCCAAAAAGCTCTATTAACATATAAATTAATTGAAATCTATGGCCTTAAGTTGATACAAATCAGAAAATTATAAGATTTTAATGCTTTTGAAATTGCTGACTTTACCGTTCTCCATAATTTTATGACATCATATGATCTAAAGATCTATGGTGAAATACGACGAATTCACCAAAATCCGGGGGAAGTGTGGTGAGTTCACAATGTAAAAACCTCACTGGATAAACCTTGTAAACAACGGATTCAAAATTTAGTTGAATTCTAGAAATGTAAGCTTATTACTATAAAGATACTTAAGGTGAGTCTTTGAGGCTCACTTTCGGTTTTTCGTAACAATTTTATACGATTGCAAAAAAATTGGTTAAAATAAATAAATAGCCCAAAGATCGAAATTATTTTATAATTTACGAACACAAATGAAGGAATACCCAAAATATCAGGCAAAAAGCTTTTTTGGTTTAGGAATAATCCGCTTTTAAACTTTAAAGTGAGACTGAGAGGCTCACTTTAGAGGATTAGGGTTAATATGCAATATTGCAAGTTACAAGAAAGATATCTGAAATATTAAAACGGTTTCTTCAAGAGAAATTTCAGCGTTTTCAATAGCTTTAATCAATTTTTAAAATAAGTAAGTAATTTAAAAGATATTGAGGAGTGAATATAGCAAAAAAACGTGTTTTTCGCCTCTTTGGGCATGAATATCTAAAAAACTGTACGTATTACAGAAAATCTGACTTCAGATTCGGATTCAGCGCACCGAAATCCTTTAGAAAGGTAGAATCTTATTTCTGTAACAAAAACTTGTCGACCAGTGTTATGTGTTATTAGTTCACACCAATTTTCATTATTCTAGTACAAATATTTCAAGAGATATTACGAAAAAAAGGAAAATTTTGTATGTGAGGTGCCCATCACTGCCTTTTATTCAGATTAAAAATATACCTATAGTAATTATCAGGTGAAAGTACCTAGGTGCGCAAAGTTTCGTGAGGATCCGTTCAGCATTTTTCTCGCCAATTGAGTTTAAACATTTATAATATAAGATATTGCAGAATGGATTATTGAGCTTCCTTGACTATTAATAATCCTCAATTTCCAATCATGAATAAGGCAAAGATATTTGGTCGAGATCGTACAACTTGGTTTAATTCTTCTTGAATGATCTTGACTGCACTTAAATGCACTTTTTATACCTAAGTATTCTAAAAACCTTGAACTACAATATTCAATATAAATAAATATCTACACTGAACATCACTAAAATGACGCACAGCTTTTTGTTCTACTTAGTTAGTCGAAAGTACTCTCGCTTCAATGCACACGCTTAAGTTTTTAGCAAGTTTTAGCCAAGCATTACATACAGTCCGTTTAGTCGCAGACAAAGCGACCAAAGTTTTTTGTGGTGAAAAAGTTCCGCAAAACGACTACGAGTGATTAACTTCAAGTGCAAGTGTATATGTATTTAGTTAGTTCAGATCTCAGTATACTTACAAATCGGTGACATTCTGTCGAATAAGTTTTCTTATATTTTTCTTTCTGTTTTTCGGCTAGAAACGCTTTAAAGCGGTTTGGTGCTGAAATAATGAGCCACTAAAGTTGAATATAACCAAAGGCAATATCTGAGCAAGAAAATGAAATATAATATTTTTGAGAAGCAAGTTTTATATCCTTGCATGTACATAGGTACATATGTGAGTTACCATAAGTTGAAATCAAAAGTTCAAAAAGTTAACTATTTACGTATGGATATGTACGTTAGGGTGGGGCGATTTGTATGGTATGGAGGGAAATTAATCGATACCGCGCTATCGAAATTTGGATTCTAATTTTTCTGAGTAGAAAACTCCTCCACGATATTTGTCTAAAATTAATTTTGATGTTCCGGAATTTGGTTTTTATGAACCAAGACGAAATTTTGAAAATATAAATTGGGCAAAAATCGACAAAAAAATATCCAGGCCAATATGCACATCGAATTGAAGCAGAATTTTTTGCTGAAACCATATATGAAATCCGAATTAAAATCGTATGATCCGTTTTGGAGATATAGCTTGATTTCCGGTTATGGAGGCTGAATGCCCAAAATCGCATATTTTCGCTATTATCTCTTGTTGCGTACAATACATCTTAAATTTTTTTGCCAAAATCTTTAAGATAAGTCAATTCAATATATGAACAGTATTTTAAAATATTAATTTATCTTGCGATATAGGAAAACTAGAATGCACTCTTTTTTCTTTGGCCCAAAATCGCGGTATTTGTTCTCTATGTTATAGTCATTTGATACCGATGATTTTCGCCGACAGCATAAAATTCTGCTTCAATTCGATGTGAATATTGGCCTGGTTATTTTATTTTCAAAAATCCGTCTTGGCCCATAAAAAGCTAATTCCGGAACATGAAAATTAATTTTAGACAAATGTCGTGGAGGAGTTTTCTACTCAGAAAAATGAGAGGAATCCGAATTTCGATAGCGCGATATAGGTTAGTAAATCGCCCCACCCTAATGTACGTATGTTTGTTTGCTTGTGCACTCTGAGGCCGCCAGAGACTAATGCCAATGCGGATTACATTGGTGCTCTGAAAAAAAAAACGTTGTAAATACAAAGACTTTTGCAGTTAAATGAACAACTTTCCGCAGTTGAAATGTGCCCAACAACGCTCCGTTGTTGTTTCAAAGATGCGAGCGTTTTTGATTCAAATACTTTTCGTATTTAGGTTAACAACGGAAACTGTTGAATGAAATACTTTTACATTTAAGTTAACAGTTTTTGCTTTTGAATTAACAGCAAAAAAAATTTAGTCCAAAAGCGAGCACTGTTGATTCAAATACTTTTCGTATTTAAGCTAACAACTTTTGCTTTTGAATTAACCGCAAAAGTTTTTGGTCGAAAAACGGGCACCATTGAAGCAAATACTTACGCATTTAAGTTAGCCTCAAGAAAATTGCAAAAATAATATTTTTTTTTAATATAATAGATATTATTTTATTTTATTTTTTTATACATATAATATATGTATGTATGTTTACTTATCGAGCCCTAACCGCCATAAAGTGTATCCAACCAAATTATCGATTTTAGCGTTTTTAATCACTCCCACAATTTCATAGACTTACGGCCGGTTTCACCACCTCCGGTTAAGCACTTAACCAGAGATTTTTGCCCGGTGAACCAATATATTTGACAGCTCGCCATACAATTTACGTCAAACTAACCAGCGATTAAATTAACCGCAGATTGTGAAACCGGCCATAAATAAATATCATGGCTGATTACCAACTGTATGAAAAGAAAATAATAAAAAAAAACCTCCTGTAAAATTTAATTTTTGTTGGATACACTTTTTGGCGGTTAGGGCTCGATATGTAGTAATATTAATAGTAAGGCCCGCCGTCACCAAACGAACTTTAGTCATTCATCCATTCACCATTTCCATACGTATCAGTACATCTGCAGACAACTCTCACGACATCAAAAAAAGCTGAGTTTATGAATAGATATTAGTTTTTGTTAAATTTTTTTTTATTTATGTATGTATGTATTTATGTATATTACTTTCTTTATTTTATTTTAAAATTTAAAAAAATTGAACGAATTTGAAAAATTTTGTTTATTTTTTTATTTTTTCTTTCAAATCCTTCTTTCTTTTTACTTAAAAAATGTTTAACAGCAAGCAAGTTTTTGAATCAACAACGCACGTCTTTGAATTAACTACGGAAATTTGTTGAATCAAAAACTTTGCCGTTAAAACAAATACTTTTGCTGTTGAATCAAATACGGAGATTCAACAGCGGAAAGTTGTTGATTTAACTACGGGTATTTTTTTCAGAGTGTGTAAATAACATGCATGAGAGTATGAAGAAGTTGATTTCATTTGGAAAATGAAAGTTTTTTTTATAATATATTCTTATGTAGGTATATGGGTTGTGTGAAGACAATAATTTATATTCGAATGTACATATATGTGCATATGTTTATTTCTAACTTGACATTTGTACACATGTGCGCGCTTGAGCAATCTTATGACGGCTAATATGTCCATTCGTAAATTGAAAAACATTATACTAAAGGAGGAAGACTTGCATAACTTCAAGGCTAAAGTGACAAGTCAAGGACTTTACAAGGTTGCTAACAAAACACATATAAGTTCCATTGTAATTACGCTAAGTAGTACAAAGTAAACTCCTACTCAAGCCATCGCATAGACTTCACAAATTTGAGAAACACGTTCAGTGCCATTTTGGTGAACGTTGAGCTCTTCAACAGAAGATGCGCATATCGATTGTGCCCAGAACTCCATTTTTCCCTGCTGTCACCGGTGGATGTCGATATACAAGTTATATTTATTGGATAGTCTTTTCATTGTCATTGTGAGTAAGTGATGTCTCAAATTGAGCTTTTAGGTGTATTACACACAAGTTGTATAATAACATGTACTTATTTGTGTATTTTTGACATTTTCTGATTGATATTGATTTGACATTTTTCTGCTGCAATGCAATCGCATTAAATATATAGAAAAAGTGACGTTAAGCTGGCAATTTGCTTGCAATTTTAAACATGAATATCTCAAAAATTATTTATTTGCTAAAGGAACCGACTTCTGATGTGTAATCGCGGGAAGCTGCTCTACCTTGATAAAAAAAAACAGTTTTTCCGCAATCGTGGTATGACATTTTAAGTCCCTACCGTAATTTTTGCGTAGGAATATCATTCGAGCTTGGCTGCTATAAACTATTTATGTAGCCAAGTCTTCGTCTACAGATCTGCGCCTAAGCACACGCAAAAATGTAATTTTCTGGAACAAATTTATAGTAAGTAATTTCTCATTTTCAACTTTAACTGCTTTACTTTTTCAAAGAAATGTAGAAAAAAAAAAAAATTATTTTTAAGCAAATTCCTTTAATTTTTTCACGTGCGCGAAAGTAGCTATGTAGGTAGATACATGTGTATGTATATAATGTGAGCCTATAATCCAGTGGCGACCTTAGTATAAATTGGCTGGGCAAGCCTATGTATATACATAGCCATTTATGTAATTTTCTTTGCTGTATTACGACGGCTGCTCGATATATTTTTAGCATAACAATGAATAAGTGTTGCCCGGTGAAAAACTGACAATTCCATTGGAAAGTCTGACATTTTTTAGCATTCGTACTCAGAACGTTTTGACGTACAACCATCATTTGTGTTGTTTACAGTGACTTGAAAAATTTAATTTGGCAAAAAAATGGAATTAACTCGTGAGCATTTTTGTGCGATCAGTTTTCACAAACTTCGACGTAGATTATCACGACAAGAGTGCATTGATGAACTCAAATCTTTAAATGGCGATGAAGCACCATTCTATGGCACTGTGAAAAATTGATATAATGAATTCAGTGGTGGCCGACGCTCGCTCAAAGACCAATTCCGTGAAGGTCGTCCAAAAATGGCCGTTGTACCAGAGAACCTTGATACCGTGCGTGAAATCATAATGCAAGACCGTCATGTGACATACCGTGAGATAGAGACATCCTTGGACATTTGTCCCACCAGCATACATTCGATATTGCATAAACACCTGGCCGTAAAAAAGGTTTGTTCTCGTTGGAACCCGCACAATTTGACTGTCGCTCAAAAAAAGGCTCGTCTCGATTGGTCCAAAGAAATGTTGCAAAAATACGATCGCGGTGCTTCAAAAGACGTTTGGAAGATCATCAGAGGTGACGAATCATGGCTTTATGCATATAAACCTGAAATAAAACAACAATCGACCGTGTGGGTCTTCGAAGACGAGCCAAATTCAACGAAAGTTGTTCGTGGAAGAAGCACTTCGAAGCAAATGGTCGCCTGTTTCTTCGGGAAATCTGGTCATGTGGCGACTGTTCCCCTTTAGCAACGTAGGACGGTCAATTCTGACTGGTACACCACAATGTGGTTGCCTGAATTCGAAAAACGAACAAGGAAAGACGAATCATTGTTAACCATGACAATGCGAGCTCTCACACATCGGCTCAAACCAACGCCTTTTTGGTCGGCAAAAACGTCGAATTGATGGGTAATCCGCCATACAGCCCTGACTTGGCACCCAATGACTTCTTATTATTCCCGCACATCAAGAAAGAAATGCGTGGTCAACGATTTTCGTCGCCAGAAGATGTTGTTCAAGCGTTCAAAACCCATGTTTTGGAGGTGTCTCAATCGGAGTGGAAAAAGTGCTTCGGCAATTGGCTTGATCGCATGCAAAAGTGTATAAATCATGCTGGAGAATACTTTGAAAAACAATAAAACCATTTTTGATGATTAATATTCGCATTTTCATTATTAGGCTAAAAATATATCGAGCATCGTATCTGAATGTGTGATTATGGTTACGTTAATTTTTTAGGTATTGGAATAAATCAAGAAAATTAAGATGGTGAAGAATAATTTATATACAAGGTATAATATGAAAATATGTGCCTATGCGACTTACGTTGTTTTAGCTGTACCTACTTTTGCACGCAAACTGTGAATAGCAGTGTTGAATATCAAATCACGTATGCCAAAGCCAGCTTCTCATTCGCATACAAATTTGATGTGAAAAAAAAAAAATTGGTTTGCTACTCTTTTTTTCAATTTTACTCTGCAAATTGGCAATTGATTCCTCCTCAGAGGAAAAGCGAAAACAAACTATGTTATTCTGTTTTGAAAGCCTCATAAAAGCCAATGTGTGGAACTGTCAAAGCATGCTCACTAACCCATGTTGCGTTGTGATTGGCTGTACAAACGGAATACAAGTGAATGTTGTTAGCCCAACAACATGAGAATTTAAGTAGTAAACACATTGAAAAACTTAAATAGTAAACACATTTCAAGCAAAAAATAAGCAAATTTTAAAGAAGCGGGGCTTTTGGGCTTGTATGAAGCGTGCGCCACTGCTATAATCACAGTTTTTCCTAGTCGTCGAACAATAAACGTACGTAGAGTTTTATACTTTTGTAAATTTGGCCTGTATGATGTGGGCAACTAAGTACATACACATTTGGTACGTTTTTGGAATAATTGATGAGGGAGAGGAAATCAGTGCATGTTCCACATTATCCGCCAGAAAATAGATAGGTATCAGGTAACCGTGCCGATTTTCACACACACGCTCCTTTTTGGCATTCACTCGTAATTAAGGGCGTGCAGTGGCGTGACTACACAGTATGAATATAAGAGGGGTATTAAGGGGTATTGAAAGACCGCTTTTTTGTGATCACTTGGCACAAAATCAAGTTAACACATTCCAATTAATTATTGGTGCAGTATAGATACTCCTCAGAAACAGGCTTTACTTTAATCCGCTAGATGGCGCTGGATGTGATATGTGAAGAAAATTTCTACTTATCAGTAGACTGTCATGTAATTGGAAATGTATAATGTGTTTATTATAGCAAGTATTCTAACGAAAATTGGTTTAACTAGCTTTTAACGAAGTTTAGCAAATCAGCTAGTGTTGCCATATAAAACCCCCACCGTCAAAAAATCTACAGATACGCTCCTGTTCTCAAGTAACAGCTGTTGCGTATACTATTTACAACAATTTGCTTAGTCAGGAAATTTGGCTCATTTTTTTTATTGGTTTTTTTTGTAGTAACATCTGAAAAGGATTGCACACGTAAAATATTAAGCGTACAAGCTGATTTAAATTTTGGCCAAGTTTAAGGTGTGCAAAATCATTACCCATTTTGATGATACTTTTAGCTTTACATTCTAGAACAAAACAATAAATTTGATAATTTACATAAAACTAAAGGAATGTTGCTGAAATGAGGTGGTAGTGATGTACGGACTAAAGCTAAGAAGAAACTAAGTATGAGGTTTCAGAAAGGCATTTGGTATTTTTGTTAGCTTTTTTTCATAGCAGAAAATTCTGCTGTAGACGCGTATTTTATAAAAACCAAGAAGAAAAAATATTCTTTTTTAAGTGTTTATTGCTTTCAAATAAAAATTGTGTTGTCTACTCGAAAATTATCTGTTGTCCAATAAATATCTGTCGAATTTCTTTTTCAATCATGTTTGAACTATTAAACAAAACTGTTGTTTATTGGATTTCCATTTTCTAGAAAAATAAATCTTCTGGAAACTTATGCTTGGTCAGACGACGATAGACTAGAACCAGAACGATTATTAAAATTGTAATTATTATTATTAAATTTTAATTATTATTAATTAAAGCATGTTTTGTGTCTATAACTCTTTAAGGATTAAATATGTTAACTTTCACATTCACAATGATTACTAGTTAATAAAATTAAAAAAGTAAATAAAACAATCGATTAATTAATTTAAATTATATGATTATTTTCAAATTAAATTAAAAAAGTACATTAATTAATCACTTAATTAACTTAAGTTAAATGATTATTTGAATTTTTGCATATTTTTCGATTTTTTGATTGCATGATTAATACAATTATTTGACTACATATCTTGAATTGCTTCTTATTATTTTTTTTTTTTTTTGTGATTGCATAGCTAATTAATTAATCAATTAACAATTTTTAGCTTTAGTTTTTTCAAATTCCTTTTTACTTCAGCTTCATAAATTTAAAAAAAAAATGATTAAAAGCAATCATATAAAAGGGAATAATCGCAAAATTTAAAATAATTAAGTAATCAAAAAATAAAAACCATCAAAAAATTAAAAATAATTAAACAATTAAAAACAATAAAAACAATCAAGCAATTAAAAATAATCAAGCAACTAAAAATAATCAAGCAATTAAAAAATTTTCTAAATTTTGATTATAAGATTATTTGTGATTTTTTTTTGTGGTCGTTGATAAATTAAAAACAATTATGAAATTAAACAATTAAAAATAATCAAGCAACTAAAAATATTGTTTAATTGATTTAGATTATAAGATTATTTGTAATTATTGTTTAATGGTTAATAAATTAAAATAAATAAAGCAATTAAAAAAAGTCAAACGATTAAAAATGTTCAAGCAACTAAAAATAATCGAGCAATTAAAATATCGTTTGATTAATTTTGACTATAAGATTATTTGTGATTATTTTTTAATTGATAATAAATAAAATAATTAAGCAGCCAAAATTAAAAATAATCAAGGAATTAAAAATAATTGATTAAAAAAATTTTTAATTAATTCTGATTATTACATTATTTGTGATTAGTTTTTAAAGGTTAATAAATTAAAATAATTAAACAATTAAAAATATTAAAGAAACTCAAAATAATAGAGCAATTAGAAATTTTTTTGATTAATTTCGATTATCAGATTATTTCTGATTATTTTTTAATGGTTAATAAATTAAAATAATTGATTTAAAAAAAAATTTGATTAATTTTGATTATATGATTATTTGTGATTATTTTTTAATTATTAATAAATAAAAAAAAATAAGTAAGCAATTAAAAACAATCAAACAATTAAAAATAATCAAGCAATTACGAAAATTGTTTAATTGATTTTGATTATAAGATTATTTCTGATTATATTTTTTTCATGGTTAATAAATTAAAATAATAAATTAATTAAAAATAATTAATTAATATTGCTTACAAGATTATTTCTGATTATTTTTTAATGGTTATAAATCATGATTAGTTTTAATAATTTTTTGAATTTAATTGATTTGAATTCCCAGGTTAATGTAAGACTAATCGTTAAACTTAAAAAATAAAAAATAAAAATAATATTATGATTATTTGTGATTATTTTTTAATGGTTAATAAATTAAAATAATTAAGCAATTAAAAACAGTCAAAGAATTAAAAATAATCAAGCAATTACGAAAATTGTTTAATTGATTTTGATTATAAGATTATTTCTGATTATATTTTTTTTATGGTTAATAAATTAAAATAATAAATAAATTAAAAATAATTAATTAATATTGCTTACAAGATTATTTCTGATTATTTTTTTAATGGTTATAAATCATGATTAGTTTTAATAATTTTTTGAATTTAATTGATTTGAATTCCCAGTTTAATGTAAGACTAATCGTTAAACTTAAAAAATAAAAAATAAAAATAATATTACAAATTTCAATTGAAATTTAACTAATAAGTGAGTGAAATTCCACGAATGAAAATAAAATTCCACCCAATGCATTTGGAAAGAAAGTAAACGAACAAATGCCGACGAAAATATTTACCCACACTTGCGCGAAGAGGATAATTGTACTTTCGCTTTTTGCTAAGATTTACGAAAATTAAAAAGCGAAAGGTTGCAAATGGGAAAAGAAAATTTGTCTTTTTAATTTAAGCGAATATACCCGCAGAACAGTAAAATAGGAAAAACTAAAAGAAAATGGAGCGTTTGTACATATGTATGTTTGCATAGAAATTTATAGCATTGGGAAAAGTTTATAGCAGCTAAGTAAATATAGAACATTTTATCACTAGAAATATGTAATAAAAAAAAGAAAACGGATAAACTGAAAATTTCGCAGAAATTTGCTTGTAAAAAAATTTGTTTCCCAGGACTTAGTTAGAGCTTCATTGGATATTGCTTCAAGGTAGTACAAAGCTTAGATTACACTAGAATAGAAGATTTCCACAGAAACACACACAGTGTGCGCTTCGTTAGCTGCAAGTGGAGTTGAGTTGTGCGCTGGTTTATGTATAAATTCGAGTAATTGAATGTGTAATTGAAATAAGAAAGCAAAATTCGAAGAAAACATATTGAATTTTGCAAAGCAGAGCTCTACAGCGCTTTAGCGGAAATAATTTCAAATATGTAGGACAAATCGTTATTCATTCAAATTAAATTTGCATTTGTTTAACAGGAAATTTTCACAAATTTACATGTACCTACATCATTTTAAGAATATATCGCTCTTCACAAGCATACATACTTGTACATACGCAAGTACATACCCAGCAGGTAATATAAGGGACAGTGCCGAAAAACGACAGTCTAGGACTAGAGATTTCACAACGAGCTAAGAACTGATTTTAAAGGTAAGCAGAATGGGACAGCTTATTATGGTGAATTCATGAAAAATTTATGTTTACAGCTATTACAGTTGAGCAAAAACAAAAAATTGTCACTTTACAACAATGTCCCTTTTTGCTGATTTTGCTGGGTAGTACTAAATGGAACTTGGTTAAAAGGACCTAAATATAAC
This sequence comes from Urophora cardui, assembly GCA_960531455.1. NCBI lineage: Eukaryota > Metazoa > Arthropoda > Insecta > Diptera > Tephritidae > Urophora > Urophora cardui. Next base: position 16,256,001 of record OY482674.1, read on the forward strand.
CTTGGCATTCTTTGGTGGATGGCGATAATTCCACCTTTTGTGTGGTTAAGACCGACCATTTTTGAACTAGTCTTAAAGTACTACAATTTGAACTATCTCCGAACTATTGATTTTTTAATTATCCCCAGGGACGTAACGGTTATAAGAGAAATGGAATAAAAGTCAAATTTAACCATTATCATGAGAACAAATTTTTTTTGGTCCTTAATAACCATTATAAAAACCAAAAAACCGTTTTGGGCCTGAATAACCGTTATGGCAACCAAAAAAGTGTTTTGGGCTTGTATAACCGTTATGGTAACCAAAAAACTGTTTGGGCCTAAATAACCGTTATTCAGATTTTTATTTTTTTTTTGGTCAGCTATAAAAATCAAGCCTATTTATTTTTCAATATTTCTGGACGATATTGGTATCTAATGAAAGGTGTTGACCAGGGATTGTAGCTCTGATTACCACTTTTCATTTGATACCAATATTGCTTAAACATTCCAGGGCATCCGGGTCCTTTTTTTCACCCATAACTGGGAACCCGACCTACGAATCTTAACAAATACACCTCTATGTAAAAGCCCTGCTCAACACTTTTCATTTGATACCAATATAGTCTAGAAATATTGACAAATAAATAGGCTTGATTTTTATAGCTGACAAAAAAATGAAAATCTGAATAACGGTTATTCAAGCCCAAAACACTTTTTTGGTTGCCATAACAGTTATTCAGGCCCAAAACGGTTTCTTGGTTTTCATAATGATTATTAAGGACCAAAAGAAGATAAAGGTTATTTTTGCGTAACCTTTTCACCACACTAGAAAAAATAACCGTTATTTTCGGTGCCTGATTATCCCAGAAATGTCCATATAGCAAGTAGTTTACAACGCGTTCCAAAGTTCTGCAGAGAGGGACAATTGCCATTTCTTAGGACATCGCCGTGTTAAAAATTACAGTTGAAAGCACTGTGTTCCGATAGAATGAGAACCAACATTGTCACTTCTTGGATTAGTTGTCGACTAGCCTGAAACTAGCGAGATTTGCTACAGGGCATTTTTTTGCTCAAAACTCATATTGCCATGTGTACCGCGATTTGTATTGTGCTTTTCTTTGTGCCGCCATTTACTTCAACATTTCCAAAAAAGAGAGATTTTATTGTTTGATATAGCATTGTTGTTGTCTTTTGTTGTTGTTGTTCTTGTTATTCTTGTTTTTGTTGTTGTTGCTCTTGTTGTTGTTGTTGTTTTTCTAGTTCTATTACTATAGCTTTGCTGCATTGCAATTGCACTCGCTGCTACAACTTGTCGTGCAGCAGCATAGACACGTGTCGTATGCACTTGTAGCTTAAAATGTAGTAAATAAAGGGCGCAATGTGTCTATGTCTAAATTCTCAAGAAACACGACTTAGCGTTTTGTCGGAAATTGCCAAAGGTTGTTAATGTAGTTGTCTAAATAATAAGAATACAAGAGTAAATGCGATTTAGTGCTACAAAAGGCTTGTATGCATGTTTATATACTGTGTATGTATGTATGTATATTAGGCCGGCGCGATTTGTATGGAGGAAAATTAATCGATCTCATGCCATTGAAATTGCGACTCTCCTAATTTTTCTTAATAAAGAATTCTTACACGACATTTGTCTAACATTAATTTTGATGTTTCGGAATTTGGTTTTTATGGGCAAAGATGGATTTTTGAAAATCAAAAATCGACAAAAATCGAAAAAAATGTTAACAGGCCAATATGCACACCAAATTTAATCATAATTTTGTGCTGAAATCAAATATGAAATCATAATTCAAATCGCATTCGAGATACAGTCTGATTTCCGGCTTTAGAGGCTGAATGCCTAAAATAGCGTATTTTCGTAATTATTTCTTTTATTATATCTTACATTTTCTTGCAAAATACTTCAAAATAAGCAAGTTCAATATATTTTAAAATTATAATTTATCTTCCGGTATAGGAGAACTAGAATGCACTATTTTTTCTTTAGCCCAAAATCCATGTTATAGTAAACCGATATCGATGATTTTAGCTGACAGCACTTTGCTCCAAATCTAAAATATCAGAATTTTAGCTGCAAAAATTTAACAGTTATACCTTGAAACGTAGACTTATGCAATTTGAAATTTATTTTTATCTTTTTACTTTATTCAAATCTAAGAAAACTCAAGGTTTCTCACACGCCATAGGGTACTACTGGAGGATTAAAATGCCTGGAATTAATTCTCGTAGTAAGAGAACAAATTCAGCATTAGCTTAGCATTAGTTCGTTTAGTTAGTTTTATGTAAAACATCAAATTTATTATTTTGTTCTACGAATTCAGGAAAATCGTCATCAAAAATGTAATGATTTTGCACAACTTGAAATGTTTCCAAAAAAGAAATCATAGGGGGTGGGGGAGAGGTAGGCGTACGGTGGACTTTTTTTTTGTTCATATAAGGCGAGACGCCAAAATGTACATGAGAATAATATCCCAGTAGGCAACAATGGTACTACAATCATCAATATTTTCCTCCTTACATTTGCTTTAGGCAAGATAACAACTTGCATAACTATGCCCCATGACTGTCGCACGGAGATGACCGCATTCGCTTGAATGAATTTGTATAGTAAAATAAGCAATGAAGCGAAAGCTTCGGGCTTTCATTTCAAACTGCGTGCTTGTTTCATATGGTCGTTATTATACTCTTGTTAGGTATTCAGCTTGAATGTTGGCATTATGGTAGTGCTGAATACACTCAAAAAAAAAATTCTCTCGATCAAAGACATATTCTTCCTTATTTTGAATTTTTGAATACGCGTTCCAATACAAAATTTTCTTTGTTTTGAGTAAATTTTCTCAAAAATATCCAAAATCATTCAAATAAACTCGTTACCATGGTTATTTGTATTGGAATTTATTTTATCAAAATTAAAGAAATCAAATCTTCAAAACAAGGACAAGTTGGGAATGGAATGGCGCTTAAGAAATTTTTCCTCATTTTGATGTATGAATTTCTTTAAAACAAGTACATGAAACAATGGCAACGTTGTAAACAAAAATATTTTATAATCCTTTTAACATGTTTTAGGTAAAATTTACTCAAAACATAGAAAATAGTATTCAATATAGGGAAACAATTTCTTTGCCCCCTCTATATATTTTTTTTCTCAGTGTATACAGCTGCCAACCATCTAAGTTTGTTATGTACTACATTCGTGAAAATTTTTCTGTTTCGGTTTACTCTTCTTAACTCGCACTTTGGTGAGTGAAGAAATGATAATTGCTCTATTTGTACACGCTGTTCAACATACTTTAGGAGTGTCTGCGGTATAAATACCAAAAGCAAGTATCCTGTCATGAACAAAACTCGCATCACCTTACAAATGGGCCTAGTGGGTACCTACTTGTATAACATGTGAAGGTATGTTCCAATATAAGCGCAGCAGCATGTATAATCCGGAAATTCAACAAAAAAAAAAGCAAATAAACACGAATTAAGTTGAAAGCTTATTTTTTATGAATTCGCAGAAAACATGTGTAACAAGTGTTGATACCAGGAACTTCACGCTTCTTCGCAAGAAAAATTGTTCAAATGTACATTCATACTTACATATGTATAGATGTACATAAATGTTTGTGCATTTATATGTGTGTGTGTAAGCGTATCCATGCTTCTCACATCTTCATACATTTGTAGATCATTCATTTATGCAGATTGGCATACAACCAACAGCGCAATCAATCTGTCACACACAAAATCAATTTCCTTTGCCAGCAAGCAAGAGATGCACACGTTTGACATATTTCCTTAATGTCAAAGGTATTTCATAGAGCTGCAAAACTATCGATAGTGACGCCATTCGATATTTTCAATAGCTCGAAAAATACTATCGATAGTTTCGAAACTATCGTATACTATCGTATTTTAAATGTTCAACTCCGAAGAAAATGCGCTTAAAATATACATACATATTTGCATAAAATAAGAAGGATCAAAGACGCTTGTGTTATCTATGCACATACAAGCGTCTTTTATGCGAAATAATACTTACTCATTGTATTTGATCTGCCCAGATAAAACTCTTCCAGACACAGAACCTTCAGTATAAATAATATATATGTATATGTGCCTAAATAAGTAAAAATTTACAAATATTGCAATTTGAGCGTTAAATTCTAAAAAAATTACATAACCTCAGATCAGAAATTGATTTATTTAAAATCTTCAGACAAACCAGAAATGGTTTTTACGAAATTGGGAAAGAGTTGTCGATGCTGGCTGAGAAATTTAAGCTTTATGAAGAAATGTTTAAATCTCTCAAAAGCTTTGATGAATTCCCAAGCTCTGAAGATGGCCAATTAAAGCGTAAACGGGTTAGTAGTCCTCATAAGGGTGTTGATGCTGGAGCTAAACAGAAAACTCCATCTCCACCTATAGAATTAATAAATTTAGCCTCTCCGTGTCCTCATACCTCGCAAACTCCTCCACCTAAACCGATTCCCACTAGATCCTCTGCCAAAAACCATGTTGATAATCAAACTGCTCCATCAACTTCAAAGACCGCATTAACTTCCTTAAACATCCTGGAATCTTTAAATGGATCTGAACCCCTCACTTCCGAAAGAACTTCTGAGAAACTTGTTGTTATTCCTCCTAAAAAGTCTATTTTTGTGTCTAGATTCGCGAAAGACACTTCTCCTGATGACATTAATTTATATATTACATCCAAGTTCAAACCAAAACATTTATTTATTCGTAAATTTAATTTTAAATATGATCGCGACATTTCTAGCTTTAAAATCGATGTAGATCCGACCGATTTTGAAACGATCCTTCACAAATCATTTTGGCCGAATGGCGCGTTTGTTCGCGAATTTGAATTTAGACCAAATAAAAACAACATGAACGTCGTGAGATTACCTAATTCTCAGTCAGTTTCAAAAAACTAATTATATCAACTGTAAGCTTTTACTACCAAAACGTTAGAGGTTTGAATACCAAATTAACTGATCTGTACTTAAATGGATTTTGCTGTAATTACAAAATTATTTGTTTGACTGAAACATGGCTCAAACCTCACGTCTTGAACTCAGAAGTTCTTCCGAATCAATATGAAATCTACAGAAATGACCGCGTAAATAGAATTGGCGGTGGTGTTCTAATTGCAGTGCACACATCGTTGCCATCTGAGGATGTTAGTGTTTCATCCAATGCTTACTTTGAGCTCAAATGCATACGTGTGTTGATTGGTAAAGGATATATGTATCTAACCCTTTGCTATATCCCACCAAATTCCAACACGTCAATTTACAATGAGCTTCTGTTAACACTTAAATCTATAAACTCTAGGATGACACTTTCTGATACTCTGGTAGTACTGGGTGATTTTAACCTCCCGAGCATATATTGGAACGTTAATGACTCGGATATTGTACCTGTTTCTTCTAAAGATAATCACATTTTTTTCCTTGAAGAAATGGCTGAACTCTGCCTCAACCAAATAAACTTGAATTCAAATAAATTTGGCAGGATATTAGACCTAGTATACGTTAATGATATTCCGAACTTCTCCCTAAATCGGTGTGACCCTCTAGTTCTTCCGGAGGATGTTTATCATCCTGCTATTGAGTTCTCTTATGAAGTTATTAACGAAAATGGAACTAAAAATTATTTCAGTTCTAGTGATCAATTTGTTTTTGCAAAGGCGAACTTCAAGAAAATAAATAAAGAGTTGTCGCGCTTTCCCTGGCCAAACTATGTAGATGATATTGACCTTTGTGTTGAACATTTCAATAACACCATCTATAACCTATTTCTAAAGTATGTTCCTAAACGCAGGGTCAATGAAGAACAAACACAGTTATGGTTCACCAAAGAGCTTAAAAAATTAAAAAATAAAAAGTCACGCTTTTTTAAGCTATACAAAAAATCTGGTCTTCATAGAGATTACGTCAAATACTCAGTCTTGCGGCATAGATACATGGCATTAAACAAAAAATGTTACAAATCATACTTATGCAAAATGAAGAAAAAACTGGTTCACGATCCCAAATCATTCTATAACTTCGTCAACTCAAAACGTAGAGTTCATAGTTTTCCGTCCGCCATGAATTATAATAACACTGCGTCTTCTGATAGCCAACTTATTGCTAACATGTTCGCAAAATTTTTTAGTTCGAATTATTCTATGGACTCTCCTAAAAGTAGTGATTATCCGTTTAGACTTACCCCATCCAATTTAACTCATGTCTCAGTTATATCTCCGGAAGTAGTCTTAAATTCATTAAAAACCTTAAAAGATTCATTTAGATCTGGACCGGATTTCATTCCGGCTTGCTTTCTCAAAAAGTGTGCTGTAAATATTTACAAGCCCCTAACATCCTTATTTAACTTGTCTCTAAAAAAAGGTGTTTTCCCATTAGTTTGGAAGGAATCTTTTATAATACCCCTACACAAAAATGGCAGTAGGTCTTCTATTGAAAATTATCGAGGCATAGCCAAGCTGTCAGCGGTTCCAAAATTATTTGAAGCAATCATTGTTAATTATCTGAAGTACTCTATTTCCTCATCAATATCGCCATCTCAACATGGGTTTTCTACTGGAAAATCTACCACAACTAATTTATTGCAGTTCACAACTTATGTTTCAAATGGATTTAGAGAAAATGCTCACACAGATGTAATTTACACGGATTTTAGTAAAGCTTTTGACAAAGTATGTCATTCATTGCTCATCCGTAAACTAGGTCTAATAGGTCTTCAACCCAGTTTTATTCGATGGATATCTTCATACCTACATGGTAGAACTCAAAAAGTTATTTTCAAAAATTGTTCTTCCGATGTCATTTTCGTTCCTTCGGGCGTTCCCCAAGGAAGCCACTTTGGGCCAATTCTGTTCCTGCTATTCATTGATGATATTTCGTCTGTAATAAAACATTCTAAGATCTTATTATATGCTGATGATGTAAAACTATTTAAATAATTTTCCTCTATAGAAGATAGATCTTTCTTACAAGCAGATCTTAACAACCTTGTTCATTGGTATAAAGCAAACTACATGCCGCTAAACTTAAAAAAATGTAAAGTTATGTGCTTTTCTCGTAGAACAGTACAACCAGCTTCTTATAAAATATCACAGCATAATCTAGATCAGGTAACTAATTTTATCGATCTTGGCGTCACAATGGACTCCAAACTCACCTTTAACCTCCATATAAACTCCACTGTCAACAAAGCTAAAGCTGTCTTTGCATTTATAAAGCGATGGTCTAAGGAGTTCAATGATCCTTACGTCACAAAAGCTCTATTTACAAGCTTAGTTAGACCTATCTTGGAATACGCATCTATTATTTGGAATCCCCACTACCAGTGTTTTTCAGATAAAATAGAATCTGTCCAAAAGCAGTTCCTGCTTTTTGCTTTGCGGAACTTTCGTTGGGACTCAGATTACATTCTTCCACCTTACACTTCTCGTTTAAAACTCATTAATTTGCCTTCACTTTCTAGTCGTAGAGAGATGCTTGGTATAGTTTTTATGGTTAAATTAATCACTGGACTTATAAATAGCCCATGCCTTCTAAGTGAGTTATATTTTAACGTTCCATGTAGAGTATCGAGGCATTTCAAGCCACTATTTGTGAAACCTTGCAAAACAAATTTCGAATTAAATGAACCATTCCGCCGCTTATGCCATGACTTTAATAATCACTCCAGCACGTTTGACACTTCAGACTCGCTTTTTATTATAAAAAAAATAGTTCTAGCCTCACTTAATAAATGATATACAATCAGCTGATGAATTTTGTTCTGTAGCTGAATAGTTTTAGATCTCGACACCTAACAAGCCCCTTCCTGTACGACTCGGCACAAAAAAAAAAAAAAAAAAAAAAAAAAAAAAACATATCCGTGCGTCATGCGGATTGGCGCCCCTCGCGTCGGTCGGGCGGGATATGGAGGGTAAACCGTTGGGTATTATTATTATTATTATCACAGCGTCAGTTAATATAATAAAAATCACAAATTTTCAAAGCACTGACACTATCGACTATCGCAAAAAAAAATCGATATATCGCCAAAAAATAAACTATCGATACTATCGATAGTACCATCGATAGTTTTGCAGCTCTCGTATTTCATCGAGCATATTTGCATATGTACCTACATTAGGGTAGATCCAAAATTGTATGAAGAAAATAAAGTTCTCCAGAAATCCACGGAACAAACCTTATTTCATGCGACTGTACTATGGAGATCTATACGGAAAATTTTGACTTAATATGTTTAAGTTTTGAAGGTCGCGCAAAGCAAATGCCTCCAAATTTCCTTCTGCTTTTACCTCAGTGATGATACATAATTTTTTTTTTGGAAATTCCTTAATGAACAAGGAAAATGTATTTTAATCATTAAAAAAGCGAACACATATTCATGCCTATTACGGTATCCGACGGATGCCACTCCCGCGAATGCCATACGATTCGCACTCCCCTCGCTGGTCAAATTTCACGGTATTACCATAACCGTCGGATTACTGCTTTATCGATTCACCCTGCGTATCGTGTCAAAAGCTTTTTAAAATTTTACTACATTGTCAGTTATGATTTATTTGTATTTGGAAAAAAATACAATTGAATAAATTGAAGAAAAATTGAACTTTTTTTGCAAATCTATTTGCGTTTTCAATAATTTAATTTGGTTACTTCTTGGAAGCACTCCTTGTTGTATTTGCGGATTTGAAGCTGCTCCAATTTATTGCGAAGTACTCGCTAAATTTTGTATTTCTGCATTTGGTCTCGAATTATTAACGGATGGTTCGCAATCAATGCTTATGTTTTGATCATCGCGGTACAGAGCCTACAAAAATGTCTTCCAATGAACTTCTGCGTTTTGCCCTCCACCTGTAACTTGCATTTGGAAGCGGTTATTTGTTAGCTAATTCTTAATACAGGATTTGGATTCAGACCAAGTGATTTTGATGGTGGTGCCAAAGCATTCAAATCCGTGCTTAATGTTGTCCAAAACTCGGATACAACTTCTGGATACTGCTTGCTCATGTTTTTTTTGCGATGTTTTCGTTAAGCTCCTTTCGCTCAACCAACAAAGAAAACTGCCCACGGTTTTTGGTACGAGTTATGTTTAAAAATAAAATTAACTCACATATTTTTACTTAAAATAAACGAATTATTTTGTTATTCGTTAAATTTCATTGTAATTTAATGAAATTTACTACGCAATGAAAATGTATTTTTTTAAATTTCGTTTGAATCCGCACCAATTTTATAACGAATCGAAATCAAAACAAATTACAGCTACTGCGTTTCGATTACGGTTATAGGAATGCAGTGAATCCTCGAACTGCTTTATCAACATATTTTTTTATTCCCGGACTGCATTGACGATCGGTTATGAGAATACCAAATCTTATCAAAACGATTCGTATTCCCTGCGAAAGGCATCTGCCGGATACCGTAATAGGCATGATTGTTTTATAACCAACTTAATGTACATACATACATACATGCTAATTTACATTTGTACGCATTGATAGAAATAAGCAGAGCAGAAGGCTGATGGCGCCACACGTGCATACATTTATGATATCTGTACGTACATATGTATATGATAACAAATGTTGTGTACTTACTATGCAAATAAACGCACATACCTACTCGTACAGAATTAATCACTTATCACATGTGCTAGTGCTGGAAAAACATCGATGTTTACGAGTATCGATATTTTCGATATTTTTGAGAAAAAAAATCGATATTATCGATATATCGACCTTTATATTAGAGTTCTAGATACCCGGGTATCGAACAATTCGAAAAGATCGAATTTGTCTGAGGCTCGTTTGTTGTTCAAATGCCCGTACAAACATTCGAGCATTCGAGCTTACAGACAAAAAAATTTGTATCAGGAAAACAAAAATAAAAAAAAATACATATGAAGACAACAAAAAAAAATAAACAAACGAAAAATACAAACTTCAAATGCCCGTGCAAACGTACGGGTAATAAACAAACAAACAAGTGAATAAAATCTCCAAATTTGGGGAATTACCCACAAAACGGCAATGCTGCCTTTTACCAGCTTCTATCCGCGTTTATCAGTGATGGATCCATGACCGTCGATATATCGAATATCGGAAAAAAAATATCGATACATATATCGAAAAAGTTCAAAAAATCGATGAATCGATATTATATCGATATCGCTTCAGAACTTACCTTAACTAAACTAACTTGACTAAACTGAACTTCAATTAAGTAAACTCGTCTTAACTTAATTTAACTTAATTTCACTTGTCTTAATTTTAAATAATTTTAACTGAACTTTCCTATAATTAATCAAAACTAAACGCATTAGGCTGAACCTTACACAGATTTATCTACATATTAAAATTTAGTTTAGCACATTTTTTCTTCACTTTTTGATAGATTATAAAATGTCTGCCTCCCTCTGCCACACCCTTCTGATTTTGATCATTGTCTGCTGCCTAATTTGTTGTCTTTTTACAAGTTTTTTTTTATCGTTACGCTTACTCTTCCATTTGCTAATGACATTTCAATTAATGAAAAGTATATTTTTTGTTATCTTTCGTCTTAAAAAAATACACAAAAAAATTCAATATTCAACGACTTAACGGCTAAAGTAAATACGGCGCATATAATTAAATTAATTCGTTCTTTTGAAGTTAACTCTGTCTATTTTTTGATTACAGTAATAATTTTGCTCATTCACAACTTTAACGCAATTTGTAGTTATGCCTCTAAGCATTTGGTTACATTCGCTATTTTGCCTTTAATATCCACAGCCACCTACATACATTCACCACCAGCCACCTGCTGCTTCCTGCATCCTTTGGCGCTTATTCTGCTTCTGTTTCTGTTTCTGCTTCTTCTTTTACTTTCCGCTTCCATTTCCATGCCACACTTCCGTGACTTATCACTTTGTAAACAGCTGTGTTTAGTTTTGTAAAATTGGAATCCTTCTTTTTCAATCTTTGTAGGTAAATAGGACATTTTTTACTTATTACATACTTATCTACCTACAAGTCCGGCCGCAGTTTATTTTAGAAAAAAATGTTCGGTTTGGCATGCTTTAAACAATGAAATGTCTTCTACGCCACTAATCAAAGGATAAGTTCAAAAGTTTTGTGAAACATTTTCGTGGCAAAAATACACTCGGTGATTAAAAAAACGCATTGAAATATAAAATTAATTAAATTATTATAAAATTAATTAAATTATTATTTTTCATTGCCTGTAAGGTAAACAATTGAAGAACGCCTTTCAGATAAGCGCATCGAAGAACTTAGTTATTTTCTTTTTTTCTAGCTATTATTTTCTAGCTATTCTCTTTCACTTAGTCAGTCATGCTTAAGTATCACTTTGTCTTTGGCGCTTCAAAGTTGATTAGCTAGTAATGCGTACTATTTTTGCACAAAAATTTACTGTTAAGTAATTACAAAAGCCTCAAATGCTTGATTTAACTTTGAAACAACGATTCTAAGTACTTTCACTTCTCAGAAACACATTCGCTTCAATAACTTTTTTTATGCAAGCCAAGTATATGAAATTAGGCTGTTATAACTAAATACTTACAAATAAATCTTCTTATGTATTTAGCTCACCGAATTCCTTGTAAAAATTTAAAACCATTTCTATCAATACCCTGCAGTCAAATCAACTAGTTGCAAGCTAATTTATAACTAGTTGGCCACAGAAATCAACTGGTCAGTCATCCAACTTTTTCCATATTAGCAACTGGTATTTTTAACAAGGCGATGTTCTAGGAAATGGCAATTACCAGCTCTTGCATCAAAATCATACCACTCGACTACTAGTCTGTATTCACATCAGAATTATACCACTTCAGTGACTAGTCAGTATTCACATCAGAGGCATACCACTTTGCTAACCAGTCAAAGTCATAGAAATCTGCGATGTTGGTCGCGTGTACTTTAGGTCGTATCGCCTTGTGGGGACCAAAAAAAAGGCCACCCGTATGATGTCTTTTTGGAAAAAAATTGCAGAAACAATTTTATTTTATTTTTCGTCGTCCAAATACATTTATTTTCATATCTTCGGCATTTATTGTCCGATCTCTTAGTTTAATACACTAATGTTTTCGGCTTGACGAAAGAACGGTTTCTACTAAATAATCGTATTGACACTATGTGCGACATTGGCGTCACTATCACCAAGTAAATGATTTTTACCAACTTGATGTATCTTTTTTATGCCTACATCGTCACTAATCTTTTGCAAAAGAAGTACTTATATCGATCGCCTCAGCAGAACTCGAAATAAAGAACATTCAACATTCCGAGGAATATATTTTTTTTGCCTACTGTGGTCTTTCAGGTTCATTTTAAAAAAATTTTTCTGAGAGGATCTCTAGTGAGTTTGTATGGCGAATAATTTTCTAGAACATTCTAATCCTCTAGCGACCTTAAAAATACTATTTTTTTCAGACTATCTAAAAAAGTCGTCAAAATAACCTTTTCGCGGTGGTGCTGGACGTTGCATGAGTACCACTTTGCTGATTAGTCAGTCAATTTACCTAAATATTCCAGTTAATTAACTAGTCTGTCTGCTGATTGGTTTCAGCTTTGACTGCTGGTAAGTTCCATTAGGGATGAGCTCATTTTAAATACCAGCAGGGATGCTGTTTTGTTGTGCTTACCGCGAGTCGAGATAACTTACAAATTTCACGCAGGGCATTACCAAGAAAAGTGGATTTTTTTCTTCAATTTCTTACGCATAGATTAATTTCAAAGAAATGACATCTGTTTACTTTTTCGAATGCTTTAATAGGCTTTGCGAATACTAATATATTCAAATCACACACCAAAAAAAAAAAAAAAAACAAAACATTATGCTAAATACTTATGTCAGTCCGTGCGTCTGTCATTGTCATTGTGGCATAAATAAAGAAAAGAAAACAAAGATTAATGATATGGTATATTAGACGTTTGTGAAGACTGAGAAAAAAAAAACAAAAACAAAACAAAAAAAAAACCAAAAAAATTTCAAAAAAATACTTAAAAACTTGAAGCAGCAGCAGGACAACCGCGCTCAAAAAAAAAAATACATACAATAAATAAAACAAAATACAAAGCCCAAACTTGAAAGCTCACAAAAGTGCACTTAACAAAGTACTTATTTTGTACAAGCCATCAAAAATCTGACTACGTGGCCAATTTTTAAAGTTAAAGCAATTGAAATCCTTTTTCTGGCGGAGTTTCTCTGCTCCCAGCTGCTGCCTGCCAATGCAAATAAGACTTTCTACCCACTTAATAAACACACTTCTTTGGAGCGCATACATACATATATGTACATATCAAAAAGAAAAAAAAAAATACATTTTTCTTTGCTATTTTTTTTTTTTTTTTTTTAATTTGCATATTATTTTAGTGAAATGCAAATGAAGTTGGCAACAACAACAAAACAAGCGGCCGCTTGCGGTCTTCTTTGCTGCTCTCATATCAAATTGATTTAGGCAATTTATTCCAATTCTTCTTAGAAATTCACTTGAGTGTAAAAAAGCAAATGGTTTTTAATTTTAATAAATACCAGTGGCGGACCTAGCATAAATTGCCTGGGCAAGCCTATGTGTGAAGCATAACCATTAGCCATTTTTTATGTAATTTCCTTTGCTGTATTATTTAAAAGTCTGATTGCGTTCCGTCATTGACTTTGATTTAGAGTTCTCAATTTCTTTTTAACATTTTCGAGTGGCCCGAATAAATGCTTTTCAATGCTCGAACGCTCGTTTGTTTGTTTATTACGCGTATGTTTGTACGGGCATTTGAACAATTCGGATATTTGAAGATCGTTTTTTCTCGTTTACCTTTTTGGTATTTTTTTAATATGTATTTTTTATTTTTGTTTTCCTAATACAAATTTTTTTGTTTGTATACTCAGAGAAAAGGAATCAAAAATAAAATTTTTATTTTTATAATGCACGTTTTAAACCAAATCATTTTTATTTTATAAATGAAAATTTTTAAATTAAAAATTAAAATTAATGGAATAAAAACGAAAGGTTTTCCTTCCAAATCTCATAGTGCTTAAAATTAAAATTGTTTTTTCTTGATTTTGCAATTTTACTCTGAACATTTTTAAAATAAAAAATTTCGTATTTACATAATTCTTAAATATAAAAATGTGCGCTAGGGAAATCTTACACGAATGCGCAGATGTATTTTTAGTTTCCTTATACCGACGGAAATTTCAGCAGTAGCAAGTGTATTTGCTTATTGCCTAAAAAATGGGTGCTTTAGTGTTTGAAAAACTGAGGTCCAATTTGATTTCCACCGCTTTTTAAAATTATCTTGATATTGTGCCAATAGTCGCCAAAAATCACAATCAACCCTTTTATAATCTGGTATTTGATATTTAGGTTTGCATGCACATGCAGATGTAAGAAATTATGTGCATAAGTATGTACCTACATGCAAACGAAAATCAAATCAAATATGCATATGGCTGTGAATACTGAACTTTTGAATGCCGAAGCCAGCTTCATATTCGCATACAAATTTTGATGTGAAAAATAAAAAAAGTGCTTTGCTTGTTTTTTTTTCAATTTAAGTCTGAAAATAAGCAATTGGTTTCTCCTTAGCGAAAGCGAGAAAACAAGCTATGTTATTCTGTTTTGAAAGCCAGGTAAAAGCTAATGTGTGGAAACGTTGAAGCATGCTCACTGTGCTGTGATTGGCTGTACAAACAAAATACACATTGTGAGGTGGATTGGTGGTGTATTTGCGGTATTTTCTTAGCAGGCTTTTAGGGGCATGTTATAGTGGGGGCTATATTATTGAGAACTTAAATAGTAAACACATTTAAAACGTAAAATAACCAGATTTTTAAGAATTTTGTATGAAATGAACGAAAATGTGTACGCAAGCCGGGCTTCTCGGCTTGTATGAAGCGACCGCCTCTGATAAATACATATTAATATTTTTACAATGAAATAACTATTGATTGGCCGGCCGTTTGTGGGTAATTTTGCTGGTGTAAGCAGCTTATTGGAGATTTTCAGAATTTTTTAATGATCTCTTACTTACACACTCCACTTATAGCTAAAGAAGGCCAATAAATCAGAAGCCAGCTGTCTATCTATGTAAATATCTATAGATGCTTACTTGCATTGTTTCACTTATTAAACGGTTTTATTTAGCTCACCCCGTTTGTTTTATTCTTTATTCTTGGGTCAAATTTAGTAATTCAAATTTCACCCTCTTCCTGTCAACCGATTAATCTGAAATTTTGCACGCATGTATAACCCCGATGACAATGCAATATTATGAAAAAAAAATTCCGCTAGGTGGCGCGTGGGTCGCTATATTTACAAAAATCGCATTTATGGTCCGATTTGGCTGAAATTCGGAACATGTATTACTACCTTGAAAAGAAATATTTTCTTAAAAAAAAAATTCCGCTAGGTGGCGCGTGGGTCGCTATATTTACAAAAATCGCATTTATGGTCCGATTTGGCTGAAATTCGGAACATGTATTACTATCTTGAAAAGAAATATTTTCTTAAAAAAAAATTCCGCTAGGTGGCGCGTGGGTCGCTATATTTACAAAAATCGCATTTATGGTCCGATTTGGCTGAAATTCGGAACATGTATTACTACCTTGAAAAGAAATATTTTCTTAGAAAAAAAATTCCGCTAGGTGGCGCGTGGGTCGCTATATTTACAAAAATCGCATTTATGGTCCGATTTGGCTGAAATTCGGAACATGTATTACTACTTTGAAAGGAAATATTTTCCTAAAAAAAACTTCCGATAGGTGGCGCGTGGGTCGCTATAGAGGCGTTGGACTGCAATAAACTAACGGGCAAGAAACCTTGCAATAATGAAGCACTAAATGAATTAAACAGAATGCGAAATAAAAACTAAAAACTAGAAAATAAAAATAGGTAAAAAAACTTTTTAAGTTAAACGGTTTTATGTTATACATACATTGCAATGTTTAAGATAAATGTACTAAAAACCAAAAAATAATAAAATAGATACAGTCGTGGGAATTATAAACATTTGCATAGACTAAAATAAAACCGGGGGGCACGTCAATTGTCTACAAATTATCGACTTAATGTGCGATAGAAGAATCGTTTAATTCGTCGTTAGGCAGTTGGCCCGCAGACGGTGAGGAAAATACTTACTATTTTCTTGCTCATGGAAATTCCAATAGTTATACACTCCATGTTAATAAAAGAGATGTTTCAACTAGTTTATCGTTGGACATTCACACGAGGAATCGTTTCACTGCTCGTAGTTTGTCTTTAATCGACAAAACATATGATAAAAGTACTACTCGCTCACCACTATGAAACCCTAAAACTCGCTTATAATCGAGCTTGCTAGCTTTTTTCCACATTCTAGCCCTACTTATCACACGTCCATCGTTGTCGGTTGAACAACTGCCTAATTATAGTGTAACATTACAAAACAAACATTTTAATCAACGATTGTAGACAATTGACGTGCCCCACGGTTTTATTTTAGTCTAGTCTATGCAAATGTTTATAATTCCCACGACTGTATCTATTTTATTATTTTTTGGTTTTTAGTACATTTATCTTAAACATTGCAATGTATGTATAACATAAAACCGTTTAACTTAAAAAGTTTTTTTACCTATTTTTATTTTTATTTAATGTACACATTATTAAGCAGCCTATTGTTTACTTGTACACCTCGTTTAACAGTATTGGCAATACAGTTGCTATTGTTGTTGCGCATAGCATGAGTGCAGTGGCAGAAGTTTCATACTCTCACAGTTAGCATGAATTGCTGAGTGAGGTTAGGTTAGGATTTACACATAGACTAGGGATAAAACTTGAACATCGAACAACTCAAACTTAAAGACAAATGTCTCTTTGGCAGATACCAAGAGTTTTTGATGTGTAAACATCTTTGCTATAGCTACGAATAATTTCGAAAAACGCGAAAACCGTAAACGACATTTGTGTTAGTGCGCTGTTGTGTCCGTGTGAATCGCTTGGCATTGTCAGTGGAAGGTAGGTAGATAGACATGTACTTACAAATGCTTGCATGCATAGCCGTGCAAATGCAAATATCAACAACAACAGCAACGAAGCGAAGCGAGCAGGGCTTTCATATAGAACTCTATTCTTTATGATTCCTAGGCTGGGTCTCCAGATATGGGTCAAAACGAGGACCGGATGATCCTTGAATGTTTCTGAGCAAAATTGGTACCAAATGAAAGATTTTGAGCAGGTAAATTCAGGATGGCCGCTGTGGTGCAGTGGGTAGAGTGCTCGCCTGCTATGCCAGAGTTCTCGGGTTCAAACCACGGTCCGAGCCAAACACCAAAACAATTTTTCTAATTAGTAAAAATCCAATTATTGGGTTTTTTAAGAGCGGCGGTCACCTCTCGGCAGTGGGCGGCATACCCTCCGAGTGTATTTCTGCCATGAAAAAGCTTCTCACAAAAAATGCATTCGCCGTTCGGAGCCGGCATAAAACTGTAGGTCCACCCAATTAGTAGGAAAAACAAAAAGGAGTACACCTCGAATTGGGAGAGAAGCTCGGCCACAAAACTCGTCAGAGTTATAATAGCGCCATTGTATTATTATTATTATATTAAATTCAGGATAGGGGCAGAGAACAT
This sequence comes from Urophora cardui, assembly GCA_960531455.1. Taxonomy (NCBI): domain Eukaryota; kingdom Metazoa; phylum Arthropoda; class Insecta; order Diptera; family Tephritidae; genus Urophora; species Urophora cardui. The sequence continues at coordinate 16,273,633 of OY482674.1, forward strand.
GTTCTAAGGTGTTCAATTCGCATCTCCTACATAACTACTTTAATTTTAAACGCATGTGATGCTATAAGATAGTGTCCTGTGGGGACGCCGATGATAAGTCTACATTCATCGCTTTTCAGGGATAGCAATCGTTTAGTTAGCCTCGGATCGTACGATTTATACATAGTAATTTTGGACGCTCTACAGCTCTGCGCTTGTTTCCAATGTTTATTGGTAGGTACTATTCAGTTTATTTAGCTTTAAATCATTTCAAATCAAAGTAGCTGTATATTTCCGATACATATCCTGTATTTACTCGACTTTGATTGCTTCAAACATACATAAGTATGTATCATGAAATTTATCAACAACAATTTTTCACACAAACCAAATTTGAATGACATTATTCGACATACACTTAGTGTGAAAGTGAAGTGTTTGTGGTAAATCGAATTAAAAGAAAACATTTACACACAAACAAATTTTGTTGAACTCCAGCTGAGAGCATTGCATGCGACTTACTAAGAAATTGAAAAATCACCAGAAAACTAAAAACCCCGGAAACAAAAACAGAAACAAAAACAAAAACAAAAACAAAAACAGTAACAGAAACAAAAAAAAACAAAAACAACACCAAAGACGAATAAAAACTATCCAACTTCAACTACAAACACTTCACTCTCAACACTTAACCTCAAATGACAGTCACAGCTTCCGTCTTTCATCTTGGGTTTTCCTGAACAATATAAAATGAAATGTGAAATAAGATATTGATAAACGAATAACAAAAAAAAAAAAATGGACACGAAAACACGAACACTTGAACACTTGAAATTCAATTGGAAACGAGGATAAAGACGAAAACGAAATGTAATCGAAAGATGAGGGAGCTAAAAATGAAAATCAAGCAAAACCAGTTGGAGATTGGCAAAACTCAAATCTGTGGCCGGACACAAAGTGACAAGTGTCAGCTACGAACGAAATACAAGCCACAAAATAACTCTTATACGTATATGTACGGGTAGAGTGCGGAGAAATGCAGGAATGAATTGAATAAAAAAAGAAAAAGAAGAAGAAGAAAAAGAAAATGAAAAAATAAAAAAACTAGCGCAATACAACAACAACAATTGCTATAAGTGCATTGCCAAATCAGCGATGAAAAGATAAGAAAAAAAGCAACAGAACAAAATTGCATTTGAGCTACAAAAAAAAAACAAGTAAGGAAGCCTAAGTTCGAGTGGAATCGAACATTAGATACTCAGCTGTATGCTTTCGTTGTTTGTTTGCGTTTGATGGAAACACGGTGTACTTTATATAAAGCGAGTGCCGCATAAAGTGGGCGTAGCCACGCCCATTTTCAACATTTTTATCAGTCGATCAACTAAGCATATGAATATTATTCTTTGTGCAAAATTTCATTCCTTTTTGACTTCTAGTTACAAAGATGTCACGTTACAAATTCCTAAAGGGTGTTCCAGAAATATCTTTGTTAAAAAGTAGGCGTGGTCATAAACCGATTTCAATAAATTTTTGCGTCTATATTACCACAAGTTATAGAAGCGTATAAACAAAGTTTCGTCATAATATCTCAATTATTTTTGGAGTTATAAGCTAAGAAATCTCGTATATTCCTGCTTCTAAAAGAAGGCGGTGCCACGCCCATTTTCCAAAATTTTTCTATTTTTTGTTTCCGGTTTATTGTGGAACTCATGCCACAAAAATTTCAATGAATTATCTTTATATTTGACAAAGATATCGCTTAAAATGGTTCTATTAGGTCACTTTATAAGACCCATATATAAAAGTGGGCGTGGCCGTCAACCGATTTCGCTAAAATTTTGAACATGTATTACCACAAGTAAAAGAAGTCTACAAACCAAGCTTCGTCATAATATCTCAATTATTTGTCGAGTTATAGGCTAAGAAATCTCGTATATTCCTTTGCCTAAAAAGAGGCGGTGCCACGCCCATTTTCCAAAATTTTTACGGTTTTTGTCTAATGTTCGTAGTTAGACTCCTGCCATAAAATTTTAATGATATATCTTTATATTTGACAGAGATATCGCTTAAAATGTTTTTATTAGGTCACTTTATAAGACCCATATATAAAAGTGGGCGTGGTCGTCAACCGATTTTGGAAATTTTTCGTCCAAACATTTGCCTAAGTAAGTATATCACGCGTACTAAATTTCATTGATATATCTTCAATGGTTTCCGAGTTATGACTCATAAAACTTTCAATATTTGCTCCTTAATAAGTGGGCGTGGCACCGCCCATTTTCCAAAATTTTTATGTTTTTTGTTTTATGTCCATAGTTGGACTAATGCCACAAAATTTCAGTGATAGATCTTTATATTTGACAGAGATATCGCTTAAAATGTTTTTATTAGGTCACTTTATAAGACCCATATATAAAAGTGGGCGTGGCTGTCAACCGATTTTAACAATTTTTCGTCCAAACATTTGCCTAAGTAAGTAAATCACGCGTAGCACATTTCATCGATATATCTTCAATGATTTCTGAGTTATGGCTTATAAAACCCTCAATGTTTGACCCTTAATAAGTGGGCGTGGCACCGCCCATTTTCCAAAGTTTCACCAAATTTCTTCATAGGGGCCTGGGCTCAACACGTGGGTAAAATTTCATCGCTCCAGCTATATTAGTGGCTGAGATACCAAATTTCCGATGTTTTCTATATAGGAAAAGTGGGCGTGGTCATGGTCCGATTTCGCCCATTTTCAATACCAACCGTCCCAGTCGCGATACCAACTTGCATTTCAAATTTCATCAAAATATCTCAATTTTTGCGCGAGTTAGAGTGTTTACAGACGGACGGACGGACGGACATACATGGCTCAATCGATTTCTCTTTTCACCCTGATCATTTTGATATATATAAGTCTATATCTATCTCGATTATTTCATTCTGTTACAATCCACCGTTATGTGATTAAAACTATAATACTCTGTGTACTAGTACAGCTGAGTATAAAAAGAAATACCAAAACTAACAGCACTTGCCGCCAAAAAATAAATAAAAATATCACAGCGAGAGAAAATATTTAAATCCAAACAAAGGAATTTCCAAAAATGAAAAAAAAAACGAAAAACTAAAAATAGAAATAAAAATAAAAATAAAAAATAAAAAACGAACAACATGGAAGTTGGCCAATGTGAGAGCAAAGATCATGGCAGAAGGCTGCTGTGCGAATTTTAATGTCGAAAAAGCGGCTGGTCTTAAGGAAAGATTACACGAAATTCCAAAGAAAAAATTTACAAAAAAAAAACAAAAAAAAAGAAATAAAAAATCGAATTTGAGCCGCTTGCAAAGCAAGGCAATGCATGCGAATTGGCTGATTATTGTACGGCAGTAAAGGTTGGCATATAAAAGTAGGTGCATGTTTTTACATACATAGGTTTTGGGTAGGTAATTGCCTTGTGGGAATTTACTTGTAATGAAAAGTTTCAGAGTTAGATGGAAATAAGAAATTGATGGACTGTTTTAGCATAGATACAAACCGTATGAACTATTATCGGTGATTTTAACCCAGTTATTGGGGTTTCCAAAAAGTACTAGATACCTCTTGGCCGTGATCGGCCTCTGCGAGTGTATTTCTGCCATGGAAAAGCTTCTATATATGCATTCGCCGTTCCGTACAGGTATAAGAATGTACGTCTACCCAACTTGTGGAAAAACAAAATTAAACACCATGTCTCGAATTGAGAGAGAAACTCGGCCTAAAGCTAATTAGGGTTATATTCGCGGTATTATTGTATAATAATTATTGAAGCAAAGTAGGTTGATATTCCCCTAAAAGGAGAAAGTTTCGCTCTCAAAAAATTCGCTCATACGAGTAAGAAGTACTCAACAAGTTCTCATTTCGCAGCTCATACATGTACATTAGAGTGCGCTTAAAATTCAAATTAACGATATTTTACTGTATCGCCCCCTCATCGGGACCAAAATTTATATTTGTTATCATTATGTATAGAGGTATTAATTTTAGGTATTAGATAATTAAAAAAAATATTTCGATTTTTTGACCCTTCATAGAGTTTTCTGAACTTTCACCTCAATGCGCCACGCCTTAACCGCCTCCAATCGGTACCAAAATTTATGTGTGATATCTTTGACCATGTTACTACAGATTGAGGGGGCGATACAGTCTTTTTATGAACTTTTAAATTTTTCATACAAATTAAACGCACCCTATACATATGTTGAGGGCTTGTGTGAGTGGTTTGAAAGTCCGAAAGAAACATTTGGTGCTTTCGATTCGTCATCGAACAAGCGAGGTCGGACCGAAAAAAATGTTGGAATCAATAATGTATGGTAGCCATAATCGCTGGCTGGGCCGCCACAAAATTTCCGCTGCTCGCTACCTTTTACACTACAATTTGGTGGATTGAGAGCATACGAATAAGTTGCCATGATTGCGATCACGATCTATGCTAAGTGCAGAAGAGGAATGAAAAAACAGCAAGGTATTTCTATACATATACAACTCCACGGACACGATGATCCACAGAACTGTAGTTACGTTGCGTATCAATAGCCGAACCACTGCCAAAGCTGCTTCCTTCAACGCAGACAAATCAATATAACACAAATCAAAATTACAAATTTCTAGCTTGTAGCAAATCATCTTATAGGATTTCCAAAACATTAAACGGATTTTCAATGCAATATCACTTGCTTAATATATGTATGTATAAATCTAGATTTAAGACATTTGGCTGAATAATAATAATTCGATTTCCTAGCGCTTAACTCAAATTTCGCCAGCCAAAAAGCGCAAGGAGACGTACAAAAGCGATACTTTATCTAGAGTAAAATGCAAGCATGAATATTTAAAGTAATATGCATACATTATATATGAAAGAATCGGATAGAAGAATACTAGTGAGGCCTTGCTTGCTGTAGCTGCAGTCATGACAATGGTTGAAGAAAAAATACAGACTAGCTCTGTGTGTGATAATGACAATACCAAACGACGATAATGTTGACTAGATGAGACTGAACATTTGCCAAAGTTATTCTTTTTGAGCTAAGCTGCTGAACAGGCGCAAAAAAAGACAATGTGCAATGTGCAACGACAAGGCACAGTGTGACTTGGCAGAGAATATGTGGGTGAATTTTGCTGGCAGTAGCTACTTGTATGTATGATAGGGTGGGTGGTGGCTGGCGGCTGGCGTGTGGAGGCTACAATACCCTTTACTCCATACTACATATGCTGAAGTGAAATACATATATACAATAGATGGGTTTTTTTGTTCTAACATACCCCTCCTTATTGTTGAAAATACAAAATTCGAAAATTTATTATTTACATACATATGTATATGTAAAAAAATGTTGTTCAATATGAAAATGATTTTGGCATGTTTCATTTAAACCAAAGTAGCTTGGATAAAAAAAGCTCGATTTCGATCAAACAAAATTTTCTGAAAACTGCATTAATTTGCGCAGATTTCTGTATATTTTGATTAAAAAGAAATTTAAGGCATCTTGAAAATCGCCGTATCCAAACTTGAAAATCCGTGACTAAAAAAAAATAAAATTCCAATTTAGGCGATCTTGGTACCTTCCCTATGGCTCGCACTAAAAAACTGGGTACACCATTCTATTATGCCGTTAATTTTACATGAGAATATGTATTTTTGTTTCTTTTATTTTTAATTCTGTGGTTTTTTTTCATATATGAATCTATACCTATCATGGAATTAAAAAAAATCGCTGTTTTTGGAGTAGCCCACTCAGTTTTTTTTCTAAAAAAAAAAAAAAAAACAAAAATCAGCTTAGTTATCCTACAACATCCTATTTTCATATTCTGTGGCCGGAGGAAAGATCTGAGAAACTTTGCCAAAAAAAAAAAAACGCATCTAATATACAACAAAAGGACAACACAAATTGCCAGTAGATGCGAGTTCGAGTTGTAGTTTGTTGTAGTTGACTGACTAACGATAATATGAAAATAACCAAGTGAGATTGAAGAAAGCGATTTAGAGTAACTGCTCTTAGTTTGCTGCGATTTTCTTTGTGTAAGTATGTATGTATAAGTGTATGTGGTAGTGCAAGCGAAAGAATGAGATTAGCTTATGAGCATGAGAGTAGCCAGCTTATGCAGCAACGACACTGTCTGTGTTCCAAGTGCGCCAGTCAAGCGCTCTGGAGTGAAATGCCTGCAGTCGACACAACGACGACGCGCCAACACAGTCGCAGTTAAATACAAAATCTGTTTAACCCTAATTAGATAAACCACGTCGAAATGACGTATTCATTTTTATTTTTACTCTCTCAGACTTTCATTTATTTCCGAAGCAACTTCATACGCTCAGTTTTCTCAGTCGGTGGTTGTAGCTCATTGCTGGTGCTCGATTTTTTGGCATAAGTTTTTTTTTTATCTGAGTTATGATCACAACGTACGTCAAAACGACGTAGCTTTATCTTTAGTGTGACATTTTGGTTTTTCCATTGCATGAATTTTTTATCACTTTTGTGTTTCAATTTATTAGATTAATATGTTGTTTTTGTTTTTTTTTTTTTAGTTTTAATTTGTTAAAAAATCTACGGATGAAAACAAGACTTAAAATATCTTCTTTGCAAAGAACTTTGCGCAACACCATACAAGTTGCCCTACAAAATTCAGATGGAGTTAGTGATACCCAAGAAGACGACAAAAAATAACACCAGCAATGATCTCGAAGGCAGTAGAAATCAGGCTCTTCCCAGAAAATAAAATACTGTTGGTGCTGTCCTTCTAAAATAAGACGCATGTCAAAAAAATAATGTTTCAAGTGTAACACACCTCTGTGTGGACAACACCAAAACCAAGCTTTTAACACATGCATATAATCTTGCTTGATTTTATTTTTATTTGTTTTAAAATATTATCTAAAGGGTTGTTTTGTTAAGTAAACAAAAAAACCTCTATGAATTTAGAATTAAGAATGAAATTTGCACCTTTTTGTGAAGGCTGTCTAATTTTTGTAGCTTTTTGTCAAAAAAAAAAATGAATTTCTTTATTAATCTCATATTATCTTTAATTTTATGTTTAAATGTTCCACATAGGACCGGAAATAAATGAAATAAATTATCTCAGTCAAAAAACAAATAAGTTTTATATTTTTCACCTCCTTAAAAGCGATTAAATGAAGATACGTCATTATGACGTATGTTTATCTTTGCAGGGGTATAAAATAGCGTTATCTATCTAGGGTTAAATCCTATATCTTTATTTTGCTTTCTTCATTTTTCCCCTTCCTTTTTTGCAATTCTCTAGAGATGGTTACTATTTTCTTAAGTCAATCCGGTTTGGTTTCTTTATTTATTTTGTTGCTGCAAGTATTATTTCATGTGGACAATAATTGTGTGGCATGTACTTACGCAAATAAGTATGTATGCAATCAAGCGGCAGCAGCAGCAGCAGCAGAATAGTAGTGAAACATTGTTGCATTTTAGAGCATTAGTAGAGAAAATATGTATACTTGTACTATGTGTATCCACTATAGTATATATTTAGGTTTGTAAGTAAGTATAATATGCATAGCTACAAAGTTTAGTTTAGTTGGTTGCATGGGTTTAAAAGCTGACTGAAAGTGCACTGTGTGCTCACTCACCATAAAACCATGAGATAATAATAGGAACAAGAAAGAAAGCAACAAAAAAAAAAAAAAAAATAAAAGAAGTCTTTGAAGTAGAAGAATAATAGATACCCAGTTGTACGTAAGTTGAACAAATTTAGAATGCGAACTGTTGTGTAAAAACTTTTTAACATGAAGTGCCATAATACTATGGCTAAATATTACTTCTATAATCATTGGCGCAAACATTCGAGAATGATCGTCAAAATACAACATAACGGACTCTTGATAAACGTATAGCCAAGATAATAATCTATATATATAAAAATGGTGTAAAAAATGTTACTAACCTCATCAGATGAGAACGGCTGGGCCGATTTCTGTAAAATTTTTTGTCAGTTGTTCGTATTCTCGAGGAGATGGTTCGTACGGAAGAAAATTTTGGGAAATCCCTCCGGAAAAGTCCGAAAATTGGAAAAATCGGTGTGTATGTGTGTATGTGTGCATCTGTGGATGTGTGTCCTTTACAAACTCCCAAAGTAACCAGCCGTTCTTTATGAAATTTTCACAGTATATTCATGTGGTGTTAGTGCACATAGTAGTGTATAGAGAATTTCTAAAAAGAGGAAGCTTCTCGGAATACAGGCCTAAATGAGGACCCAGATCGATCCAGCAAGTCTTCGAGCAATATTGGTATCAAATGAAAGGTGTTGAACAGGCCTTCAACATAAAGTTATTTTCATTGGGATACCTAGGCCGGGTTCCCAGATATGGGTTAAAACGTGGGACCGAGTGACCATGGAAAGTTTCCGAGCGATATTGGTATCAAATGAAAGCTGTTGAGGAGGACTTCAACAAAGAGCTTTTTAAATAGTGATGCCTAGGCCGGGTTCCAAGATTTGGGTCAAAGGGTGAACCCCTGAATGTTTTCGAACGATATTGGTAGCAAATGAAAAGCGTTAAGCAGGCTTCCACATACAGCTATTTTCATTGTGATATCTAAGGCTGTTTCCCAGAGATGGCTAAAGTAGTGGGCCCGGATGTTGATGGAAGGTCCCGGTAGGTAGCTATAGGGATAGGGGTAGGGATAGGGATAGGTATAGGGATAGGTATAGGGATAGGGATAGGGATAAGGATAGGGGTAGGGATAGGGATAGGGATAGGGATAGGGATAGGGATAGGGATAGGGATAGGGATAGGGATAGGGATAGGGATAGGGATATGGATAAAGATAGGGATAAGGATAGGGATAGGGATAGGGATAGGGATAGGGATAGGGATAGGGATAGGGATAGGGATAGGGATAGGGATAGGGATAGGGATAGTGATAGTGATAGTGATAGTGATAGTGACAGTGATAGTGATAGGGATAGGGATAGGGATAGGGATAGGGATAGGGATAGGGATAGGGATAGGGATAGGGATAGGGATAGGGATAGGGTTAGGGTTAGGGATAGGGATAGGGATAGGGATAGGGATAGGGATAGGGATAGGGATAGGGATAGGGATAGGGATAGGGATAGGGATAGGGATAGGGATAGGGATAGGGATAGGGATAGGGATAGGGATAGGGATAGGGATAGGGATAGGGATAGGGATAGGGATAGGGATAGGGATAGGGATAGGGATAGGGATAGGGATAGGGATAGGGATAGGGATAGGGATAGGGATAGGGATAGGGATAGGGATAGGGATAGAGATAGGGATAGGGATAGGGATAGGGATAGGGATAGGGATAGGGATAGGGATAGGGATAGGGATAGGGATAGGGATAGGGATAGGGATAGGGATAGGGATAGGGATAGGGATAGGGATAGGGATAGGGATGGGGATAGGGATAAAGATTGAGATTGAGATTAAGATTGAGATTGAGACTGAAATAGAGATAGGGATTGGATAGAGATAGGGATCGGGGGAAGTAGGTTTGTCGCGGCGAATATAACTATAACTTTTATTCAGAGAATAGACAATTTTTCATTATTCGCAGTCATTAAGATGGACTCTAAGATAATGGTTAGCAATACGGTAATCAAAGACTTTTCTTTAGGCTTCATAGGAATAAATTTTAGCAGAACAACGTCTGCCGGGTCAGCTAGTAATATCTAATAAAAGGAATAACCGATTGTTGATAAACTTATAGCCAAGATAATAATAATATCTAATAAAAGGAATAACCGATTCCTATAAGTCTGTCTAGCGGACGAACTAGACATAATTCTAAACCAATCAACACTAGACCTACATATCCGTTAAACCGCCACTTTCAGCGCGTTAAAACTACAGAGTGGGGTTGCTGAACTGAAAAACATCATGGGTACGGGTACGAATGTAGATTAATCGCTTTCATCCCCAACGGGTACAAATGTAGATCAATCGCTTTCAGCACAAACGGGTACAAATTTAGATTTTTCCTTAAAAAATTGTAAATGTTCATGCATATTTAAATAAAGATTATATAATGTTTTACTTTTGTAAAAAAATCTCAATAAATAAATTAAAAAAAAATTGTAAGTTTTGAGTATGCATTATATGAGCGTAATGAAAAGGATTTTTTCATAGGATATTTTAGGCAACATTTTGTTAAAATTATTATTAATCATTGTTATTAAAAGAAAGATTGTTCAATTCGTTTTACCGGTTGTTCTACAATTTTTTAAATACATTGCATATTTTTGTAAAATTTCTACATTTAAGGAATCAGATGGTCATAGCAGCATTTTCAGCAGACTCACTGACGGAGTGCAGTCATCAAGCGACCTCGCTTTATCACTAAGTTTTGAGAGGGGCTTCAATATGACATTCCCGTCAAGAAGAGAGTGAAAGAGAGACCATGGACACCAACAGAGCAGCCAATCTGAGCTGCTCACTCACATATACAAAATGAGACATCCAGCAAAAAATTCCAAAAGGTCAATCTTCCATCAAACTCTGCGTAAGTCCACGAAGCGACTATAGCCCGCTTATGATGCCACAAAGACCAAGGACTTGAATAGATATTCCAGAAGGGACATCTTCCGGCTCACAGCCAACGACTACAAGACACTTGCCGATAGACACATGAGTTAAGACTCAGTCACACATATTTAGTAGGTGCTAGAGAGGCGGGTAGTCTTCAGTCTACCATCGACAAGTCAAGATGGCATGTGCTGAGTTTGTAAGAAAATACCCAATATATTATTATACATGGAGTAAGCCTTTAGTCGGTTAGTTGCAGGTATAGTTATGTGCACTTATTATCCGATAGCTACGAAGCTTGAGTTGGTTGCGCATTAGATGACAAATAGCTTTTGCATGACTTTAGTACACACAAAACTCAATATCTCACAGAATTACCGTAGAAGATACGTGTATTACTTGCTGGGGGTGGTAATTAAATGTTAGATTTGAGTGGCTGCCGCAATAGCAGCATACTTACGCCAGTGTATAGGCCCGTTGTAATACTAATGCTAGAGACACACATCGTAGTATAGTAGAAATATTGCGATCTATACCACATATGTGTCACTCTCATATTGTAGTTTAATTGAAAATTTTCATAGTAAAGCCAAATCATAGTATTGATATTATAATATTTCTACCACATGTGTGTCTGAGGCATAAGAGGACATATTACTCTTCCTTACTGAGCCAATTTGAACGTCTGATGAAGCTCATCAAATCCTTTGCGTCATTACTTGTAGTTTTATGTAAGTCATCCGGAAAGGGGACTGCTCAAAAGTGCTTTCTAGCGCCGCTAAGCGCCGTTCAGTTGCCGATGAGGTGCTGAACCGTCTCCTCATTCTCATCTTCTTTACAGCTTCTGCAGCATCTACGATATGGCGCATGTCCTCCGTATGTATTCCTCTGAGGCAGTGTACCGTGAGTATTCCTACGAGGTCAGAGTTGTCTTCCCATCTTAGGTAGCATAGTTAACGAGATCGAATGTAGCGCCGTTTTGGCTCTCCGCACTCTTCCCTACGGTGGCCTCTGTGGTGCAGTGGGTAGAGTGCTCGCCTGCTATGCCAGAGGTCTCGGGTTCAAACCACGGTCAGAGCAAAACACCAAAAAAAGTTTCTAATTAGTAAAAATCCAATTGTTGGGGTTTTTAAGAGCAGCGGTCACCTCTCGGCAGTGGGCGGCATACCCTCCGAGAGTACTTCTGCCATGAAAAAGCTTCTCACAAAAAATGCATTCGCCGTTCGGAGCCGGCATAAAACTGTAGGTCTACCCTATTAGTAGGAAAAACAAAAAGGAGCACACCTCGAATTAGGAGAGAAGCTCGGCCATAAAACTCGTCAGAGTTATAATAGCGCCATTGTATTATTATTATACTCTTCCCTACTCGAAATTTTTGTTTAGAAGTTGCTCGGCGATGATTATAGATGTTTAAGGGCCGTGAACTCAACCTTTGATTAACGCTAAGCGGAGGATAGAGGTCCGGTTAAGCTATAGACTACACTATCGACCACATGTTAAATGTATGGTTTGGTGAAGTCGGTAATGATGTTTAAGCGGACTTTAACCGTGGTTAGCGTTAATCAGAGGTTCAGTAAACGGCCCTAAGACTTCAATTTAAAGTTGCGTGCCTCGCATTACACATCTCACAAGGCTGACACAAAAATAAATTCAAGTTTCGCACCCTGATTATAGTTCCAGTGAGCTCCCGAAGTCGTCTGAGTTCTGCTAAAAGACGAAATTCTTTAAGCGTGTTCAGCATTTGCTACTCTCTCTCGGTACGATGGAGAAAAGAGACTATAGACTAGCAACAATGCATGAAAGTGAACAACCTATGCTCATTAAGGAGCCGAGACCTGAGTTGAACATACATACTATCTATCCAATTTCTATTGTTTGTTAAATTTCTATACCTAAGACCACCGATCTGTCCACGAGGCTTGTCAATATTCCTGCCACATTACACAACTCCTTAAATTGCTTGTTTTTCTGAACCTTTCTTCCTTTCTCGTAAACCTCGGTCAACGCAAGGGATTGCATATATATACTGACTGGTTAACTGAGCTTATGGCTCTTGCAATTAGATAATCAATATTTTCAGAGTACATTCAAGCATTTTGCTTACTTTTTATGCCACATGATTTTAAGGAGATCCTGTGTACCCAGATCATGAATTATGAAGCTTTAGTATCTTCCACAAATGGGTATAAGTCAAAGTTAGATATCTACTCACAAACAAGTACGGGTATAAAGCCAAAGTAGGATTTCCACATGTTGTTATAAGTAAATTTGAATTGTGTTAAAATTACTTTACTGTGAAAGTTACAGTTATTTCTCGTATTTGCATATGTAAGTATGTGTGTACCAGTGTGCCAGTGCGTGTAGTCATATGGAAATGTTAGCTTTTCATTTCTTTGATTTTCTTGTAATAATTTTCCTCTGCTTTTGCGAAAGACGCAGCAAATGTACAAGAATGAATGAATGAAAATGCCAAATGGCAATGCTAAAGCTGAGAAACAGCGCTCTCAAGCAAAGCTAAAGGCAATTCTTATTGAGCGATAGAGAGGGTTGGGGGCATGGCGCGCGCCAGCAGTAATCGTACAGTCAATTTTAATGTTGTTTTTTTTTTTTTGCGTTTGCTCACTTTGATTGCTCTGCTGAATGAAGGGTTATGCGGAGTAGATACAAATATACAAATGTATGTGGCCATGTTAACATTGCTATGTGACTTCTTCATACAGAGATCCACAGTTCAGTTAGTGTTAGATGGTATGTTGACACATATTAATTTGCATGTTTGAAAACCATAAATCATGTTGTATGACTATTCTTTTGGAAATTTTGAGTTTTGAATCAGACATACATACATACATAAAATTTTATACCAAGCCATAAAATGAACTGGCAGTGGAATGATGTGTTGAATGAAGGCAACGGAAAAAGGCCTACATTAGACCACCTCGCAAAAAAAAAAAATTTCGCCGTAATCTTCCTCTTGTAGAATAATTTTGGAAGACATTTCCGAAAAACGGATTTTAGGACCTCAGTATTTGGCACCAATTTCATTTTTGTAACCATAATACAAATAATAATAAACCAAAACTTCGGCATTTATGGTCGTTTCTTAAAGCTTGATGTTTTAATGTCAAAGAAAAAATTTTCCTATGAAAGCGCACTTAGGGTTGATGCACCAATGGGGTGATTATGGTCTTAAACTCCGACGATTTCATTTGTCTAATACCCTCTGATGTTATGTATTTTTAATATTTTTTCAGCACCACCCTAATAATAACAAGTAAAAGCGCGGCTGTCTTCGGCCGTACCGAAGACTTCATACCTTTCATGAGTGGGGAAATGAAAAGTTACCTATGTATGTACATAGCCGGATTAAGTTTAATTTATAATTTTAATTCTGTGGGTTATTTATGGAAAGATTTATTAGAAAAAATGGTGTCTTGGCTATTTAAATGGAGGAGTTATACACCAAAATGTCCATATCTGAACAATCGGTTGTAGGGGAGCTATATGTTATAGTGGTCCGATCTTGACAATTTTCGGTAACCCCGTTTGGGCCCATATGGGTACAAATACTTAAAAATTTCACGCCGTTAGCTGTTAAAATGGAGGAGTTATACACCAAAATGTGTTTATCTGAACAATCGGTTGTATGGAAGCTATATGTTATAATGGTCCGATCTTGACCATTTTCGGTAACCCCGTTTGGGCCCATATGGGTACAAATACTTAAAAATTTCACGCCGTTAGCTGTTCAAATGGAGGAGTTATACACCAAAATGTGTATATCTGAATATTCGGATGTTGTGGAACTATATGTTATAGTGGTCCGATCTTGACAATTTGCGGTAAACTTGTTTGGGCCAAAATGGGCACGTCTACTTCAAAGTTTCATGTCCTTAGCTGTTTAAATGGGGAAGTTATGCACAAATTACATCCAAAAATTTCATGTAGATCTGAATAATCGGTTGTTTTCTATATGTTATAGTGGTCCGATTCGGCCGGTTCCGACAAATGATCAGCTGCATATAACAACATACCTGTATTCCGAATTTCATTCAGATATCTCAAAAACTGAGGGACTAGTTTGCGTTCACACAAACGGACGGACGGACAGACGGACAGACGGACAGACGGACATGGCTTAATCGACTCAGCTCGTGATTCTGATCATATCGGTATATATTTTGGTGGGTCCCCCACGCTTCCTTCTGGTACTTTCGACAAAAATTTTTTGGCACTAAGTTATAATACCACTTCATTCTCATGAAAGGTATAAAAATAATAATGGTACATACATATCTTCGGCACTTGCAAATAGTTCTTAAAGTTTTTATATAAATGTGTTTTTGTGTCGCCGTGCTTATGTCAAAAAACTCTGACGATTTCAAAAAAAGTAGACCCCCTCATGTAATATATATTTGGAAGAAATTTTTGAAAAAAAAAAACTGTTTTTCTAGGACCACCCTAATAATACATATAATAATGACCCATAACTGCGACATTTATAGTTGTATCTTAAATTTTTATGCACAAATATTTTTTGTGCCAAGATAATTTTTCTTATGAACCAATGGGGTATCCAAAGATTTCGACCATTTCAAAAAAAAAAATCTTTCCTTCCGCTCATGTAATGTATTTTTGCAAGACATTTGTGCAAAAAAAATATAATTTTTAGGAACACCCTAATAATACAAAAAATAATCACCCATATTTACGGCACTTGTAGTCGGTTCTTAAAATTTGGCACAGCAGTATTTTCTCCCCAAGAAGCTAATTTTTCACACAGAGACTCTTTAACCCAATGTGCACCGTTAGGGTACTTACGACCCAGAACTCAGTTGCTACCACACCAATGTACCTCTTTTATGTCAGAATATCAAAGGTCGCTAAAAATTAGTATCTAATCTTTTGTCTAAATAATATTAAGATAATTTCAGTAGAACTCAAAATCAAACACATTTTGATTTGAGCTGGAAAACCAGAACTGAAGAAAAGTACCTAACGTTTTTTTTTTTTTTGATACAATCTAATGTACATACAAAAATTGTTACATACTCGTATCTCACTGCTTTGTGTTTGAAATTGCCTTGTCATATTTTTTTTTTTTTATGAATTCTAAGGCAAGCAAACATTATATTAATGGCTTACACGCAAGCTGTCTAGATAAGCTTACTCACTGCTCACACTCTAAGCACTTCCTTGTGCTATTTTAATTTTTTTTTGTGGCAAATTTGAGCTTTGACAGCTTTATTGCCGCTTATTTGTCTATTAGCAATATTTATTGTATTACTTTTGCTTTAAATCTCTAAAAAAAACTCGTAGAAGGCGCTCTAAGCAATGTCTTTCAATTGCATTTATACATATAAATCATTACTACAGCCATTATAAATTACTGTAGAAAAAAATAGTATTATAATTTCAAACTCCAAGCTTCCACATGAATGCATTCCTGTCAAACAAAATAACAAAATCGGTTACATAAATATTTACATACATACACAATATATGTACACTCTTACTACTTTTCTAACACAAACTTTGCGCACTTTCCACTCACTCCCGTTCACTACTTTTCCCATCCATTTATGCCATTTCACTTCTTTTTGCTCACTTCCATCTCCTTCCATTCCCTTCCATGCCTTTGTACACACATATTCGATCTTATTTATAATTTATGTTGACAGTTCAATGCGTAATACAGATTTTTACATTCACAAAACAAAACTATTGCCATTAAATTTGTTTGCTGTTTCGTTGCCATCGAAAAAGTTTTTATTTTCCATGACATTTATGAATTATAAACTGCGCAGAAAGTCTTCAGCAATATTATCGCGCGCGAAATGTGCAACGAAAGTGAAAAAAAAATTGTGTAAAATAAATGTGCACAATGTAAGAGATAAAGAAAGTGCATGCAACTCCCTTTACTGACATTAATACATACATACATTTGTATGGCATTGCGCATGTGGCATCTTCAAGTCGTTAAAAATTAGAAGGCTGCACGAATGGATTCGAAACGGCCAACAAAATATTCGCGGCCGTCCAATTACAGTACCTACTTGTTTCTGTCGTTTTAGAATAAACGCAAGTAGAGTACAACCATAAACAGAACCAATACAATTACTTATTCGTAGCGACAATTACATGACCTTAAAAAGGTTCTGCAAATAGTGTACACTACTTGCGAATACTTCGAATATAATCGAAATATATGTATGTACATACAATATTTTCATAAACACACATCCAGACGTTGTGTTCAGCAAAATTACGCTGCTAGTGTGAGTGTGAGTGTGTGTATGTGCATATGCATACACACTAGGGCGGGTCGATTGGTAGGGGCCAAAAAAAAAATTAACAGGGACGCATCGCAATTATAAAAATTTGGGTAATTTCAAGCTTTTTTGCCCAAGAAACCATATGTCTAAAATAAATTTCGAACCAGAGCTTTTTACGATCTACATATTTCCAACTGTTCTATATATTTTAAAATAAGTCGGTAACCAACACTTCGATTCTTTTGATTTTTTCGGCATTAGTTAGGAAGCTTATTTGGCATATTAAGGTGATTTTATGAAGGAAATAAAGTTCTCCCGAAATTCGCGGAACAACCCGATTTTCATGCGAATATAATACGGAAATCTATACCTAAAATTTTTCCTTAATATATTAAAATTTAGAGGTCGTGCAAATGCCTCCAAAATTTCTTTCTCCTTTTATATCAGTGATGATACATAATTTTTTTCAAAGTCCTTAATGAACAAGAAAAACATTTCTTATCATTAAAAAATGGAACATATGTTTGTTGGGCTTTTATTTTTTTGGTCCACCTTAATGTCATATGCACATTAAATAAACAAACAAACCAAAGAAGCAACAAGGTTTTGTGAATACTTTATAACATGGTTATTATTATGTTCTATTCTATCGTGGCGAATAGTGTACACTAATCGCTCCAACAGAGCAAATAGAAATAGTATTTGTATTCCAAATGAAAAGTATGGGTTATATTCGTATCTGCATTGAAATTGTGCTTTGACTAATTGTACAATGCATAGAGTATTCGAAAATATAGAAGAGGCAAATGGTATTGTGCAGATGTCTATTAAAAATATGTGCGTGTGGCAGATTATGCTTTTATGGCTGTGGTGCAGTGGGTAGAGTGCTCGCCTGCTATGCCAGAGGTCTCGGGTCCAAACCACGGTCCGAGCCAAACAAATTTTTCTAATTAGTAAAAATCCAATTATTGGGTTTTTTAAGAGCAGCGGTCACCTCTCGGCAGTGGGCGGCATACCCTCCGAGAGTATTTCTGCCATGAAAAAGCTTCTCACAAAAAATGCATTCGCCGTTCGGAGCCGGCATAAAACTGTAGGTCCACCCAATTAGTAGGAAAAACAAAAAGGAGCACACCTCGAATTGGGAGAGAAGCACGGCCATAAAACTCGTCAGAGTTATAATAGCGCCATTGTATTATATTATTATTATATATTTATTTAACGCTTTTATCACATATACATACTTATCTGTTGGAATTGCACTTAAATGGATTATGGATACCCTCTTATAAACATTAAAAATATAATGGTAATCCAGCTGACGCTCAAGATAACACAACGCTTCAAGCTGTCTGCTATGTTAAAAATTTAATTCTTATGTTAGTTATTACTCACTTTTCACTAAGTTAGTTAAAGTTAGACTGGCTGACTAGTGTTGATATCAGATAGAAGTCCGTAGTGTTACCAGAACAGTTCGTGATAAGCGCACACCTCAAAATAAAACGTCTGACCTTGAACTGAGCTAGAGCACGTGCTCTACTTACTCTCCAGGCAATTATCATAGCCTGCAATCACTCACCGAATAGACTCGTCTCTGGACCCATGCAATGCTAAAAGAAAATGACCTATGAGAATTCCGGTAATCACTCTACAATCATCCCGCGATCTGCACATAGTTTTTGACATCCTATACACTCAAAAAAAAATTTCTCTCGATCAAAGACATAATTTTCCTTATTTTGAACACGCGTCCCAATACAAAATTTTCTTTGTTTTGTGTAAATTTTCTCAAAAATGTGGAAAAAACATAAAAAAACTTTCAAACAAATTCGTTGCCATGGGGATTTGTATGGGAATTTAATTTCTCAAAATTAAAGACATCAAGTCTTCAAAACAAGGAAAGTTGGGAATGGAATGGCGCTTAAAGAATTTTTCATTATTTTAATGTATGAATTTTTTCAAAACAAGTATATGAAACCATGGTAACGCATGTAACAACAATATTTTATAAACCTTTTAACATGTATTAAGGAAAATTTACTCAAAACAAAGAAAGTAGTGTTCGAAATAGGTAAACAATTTCTTTGACCCCTCCATATATTTTTTTTCTCTCAGTGTAGTCTTGCGTCTGCCTCAACGCCTTATATACCTGGTCGATATGAAAATAGTACCAATGCTTGATTTCACTTAATGGATTGGGAAAGTCCACTGAATGCTCTACTTCGAGTCCCGCACCCTTCTTTGCTAGCTGAACAGCTTTCTCATTGTCATCCACCCTTTGCTGGAATAATAAAATGAAATTTGTTGTCTGTACTTTGGACGTGACTACCCTATATATACGTAAAATCGGTCGCTGATTCCGAAAATCGGGTTCAATTTTAATTCTATGGGAAGGTTTTTGAGATATCGGCAATTTACCGTTATTTGGCCAATGGCTCCACTTAATCCTGAATGTCTCTTTAACGCAGTGAGTCATCTTTCTTGAGGTAACACCAAACGAAAGAAAATTAAATTTCCTTTTCATGGCTCCTATAACATTTTTCTCTAACTCTTATAGTTTCTGAAATATTGACTAACTGATTAAATTTGAATTTTTTTCGATTTTTTACGATTTTTTGAAGAAAAAATTGACTTTGTCAGGCAATATCTTTAAAACCAATATTTTCACCTTAAGTTTTACTCCTTTGTGTGAAGCTCCTGGTGTTACTTCAAGGAAGATAGCTCACTGCGTTTAAGACACATTCAGGATTAAATGGAGCCATTGGCCAAATAACGGTTAATTACCGATATCTCAAAAACCTTCCTATAGAATTAAACATGAACCCGATTTTCGGAATCAGCGACCGATTTTACATATAGATAGGATGGTCGTGTTCAGAGTATTTTTTGGCTGTAGAGCAGTGTTATCATTCTAAAACAATTATCACTAGGCCTACCGTGAAACCGATAACTGGACAGAAAGGCGTTACGCTCATAGCAGCATCCTCCGCAGGCTTCCTGACGGATATCAGGCATCAGATTATCTCACTTCGTCACTAAGTTTTGATAGGAGCTTCGATGTGATGTTCCCGTCAAGAGCAGATTGGAATAGAGACAGCGCAAACAAGATAAAATCAATTTCAGCCTACACCAACGCATCCAAAATCGACTGTGGGCTTGAAGCTGGGGTTGTCTCCAGTACTCTGAAAAAAAAAACACGTAGTTAAATCAACAATTTTCCGCTGTTGAGTCTCAGTCTTTGATTCAACAGCAAAAGTATTTGTTTTAACGGCAAAGTTTTTGATTCAACAACTTTCCGTAGTTAATTCAAAGACAGGCGTTGTTGATTCAAAAACTCCTTTGCTGTTGAAAATTTTTTATGTACATACAAAGGAAATAGGCTTTGGAAAAAAATTAAAAAATAGAAAATTTTTCTCAAACCTGTCCAATTCATTTAAATTTTTGGGAAAAATATAAATACGTATGTATGTGCATATATACTATGTACAATTATGTACATACATTCCCTACAAAATCGTTTTCCCCAACTGGCCGAACGTGGCATGTTCACATTTACATACATACATACCTGGAAGGATCTATCAGAATCAAGTTAATGAATATAACGATTTGGGATATGAAATGGCCGCTGTACTCTTCAACATACATATATACATATGTACATATGTAAGTACATATAACGTTTATCAGGTAGATATGAAAATCAAATGTAAACAATATAAACATGCCTTCTCTCTGTATTCAACTCCACAGGCCGATTGGGAAAAGCTAGAGGAATCACGCAAATAATCCAAAGGTTTACCAGATCAAAATGGAATGAATCTGTCATTTTCACCACTGACGTCGATGGCAAGCGTAAAAATACAAAAAAAATAAAATGAATTTATGTACCATGAATCTGTGCCGGAGCTATCCACAATCGCTGTTGTGCAAGGTGCTAACTTGGGTAATGGCACAAGTTTTAGCGGTACCGACCCCGAGGTAGCCGGCGAAGATATTTTTGCGCGTCTAGTGCCTATGAAGCACATGAAGCTAGCTCAATGTATAGCGAAGCGAAATCTTACATAAATATGGTGAATGGAAAAATGGTTAGTATTAATATTGCTATGTAAACATACATACATATATTATATAAAAAATAAAATAAAATAAAATAAAATAAAATAAAATAAAATAATACATATACATATATTATTAAAAAAAAAAATTACTATTATTATTTACATTTTTTTTTTGAGGTTAACTTAAATGCGTATTTGCTCCAATGGTGCCCGTTTTTGGACCAAAAACTTTTGCTGTTAATTCAAAAGCAAAAACTGTCAACTTAAATGTAAAAGTATTTGATTCAACAGTTTGCGTTGTTAACTTAAATACGAAAAGTATTTGAATCAACAACGCTCGCACCTTTGAAACAACAACGGAGCGTTGTTGGGCACATTTCAACTGCGGAAAGTGGTTGATTTAACAGCGAAAGTCTTTAGATTTACAACGTTTTTTTTTTCAGAGTAGAAACGAACAACAACAGTTTTATATAATACTTCCTTGCAGTTCAACACGTTGCTAGATGACGTGCTATGCGACAGTATCATCTTTATAACCGGCTGTCTATTTCTGAAGGCTTGCGGTTCTTTCGTGAGGAATCGCATTCCATTAGCTCTGCTGCCTTCTTTACTACCTCTACTTTTGCCCGCAAGTGACCCGCATTGTTCCAGTGAGCCTGAAATAACTGCTGGTTTCAAGTTGACTGCAGTAAACAGCGGCAGAGCCTACTCCTTCCAACGTCCTAGATCCAAACGTGTATACATGAATTACGTCTTCCTTCATATCAGCCAGCCCTTTGCCTCCATTTTGACAGCAAGATTCCTATCGAAGCGCAGGAATGGCACAATGGCAGCCACATCGTCCACAAAGTGATGACGCCATACTATTGTATCCCTGTTATCTACGCTGGAGCTGCTTCGTGGCCTTTATTTTAGTCTCACTGCAGTCGTTAACGTTGAGTTCTTGGTCACTAGATATCATCCAGAAAATAGTACCTACTAAATGGAAATACCTTTCAAGGGCCTGATGTCCGTTAGACCAGAAGCAAGATGAATAGTTATACGGAGTGCCAGCAAAATTTTTTAACTTTATTTCATTTAACGCAAGGAAAAATGCAAAAAGTTCTTCAATAAGATTTTTGATTGTCCACATTTTCATTTTCTCTTCTGTCATGGCATGCCACAAGTATACAGACCTTGGCGATATTAAAAATCAAAAAAAAAATTTAACGCGGAAGAGAGAGCTGCTTTCGTTTTCAAATTCTTTTCGGTCACATTTGTATGTGAGATGCATGCATACTTTTTCTTTTACCACACATAGGCAGACTTCTGAACATCCTTAGGTTTTTCTTTAAGTCCAACTTAACTTTAACATACATAACATATATTTCTGATTTATTGCTACTCCACTCACTGTTGTACACACATATATACACACACATAAATGCACACATACATTCCCTGCAGGGAACTCAATAACTAGTGAGCAAAATTTCTAGTTCCGAACTAGCGAAAAGGTGTCAAAAGGGAACTAGATTAATTATAGTTAGACACTCACCAGTTCAGAAGCAGTGAATTGAGTGACCATTATAAGACAGAATTTGGTTTGTATGTAATTTCGAAGTGACAAAAATTCTATGAAAATTTTTCGTTCGTTCAATTGCCGTCGGCTTTGTATATTTCTGCAATTCTCAGATGTTTAGTGAAGCATTTTATATAAAGAGTTTTCTATTTGCATCTTGTATAAAATGAAATGTTCCCCTAATTATGCTTTTGCGATCCCTTAGGCTTATTTAAAATTTTTTTTTTTATTTTATTACTTTTTAAATATTCTTGTAAATTTTTATTAAATAAATAAATAAACAAATATTAGTTAAAAAATAAAATAAAAAAAAAAATCATCACCCACCTTGACACCGACAGGATTCGAATCCGCGCCCCTCAGATTGAAAGGCACATGCGTTAGCCAGTGGGCCATCGCGCCACTTGCATGAAGTGTGTCAAAGGCTGCACTTAAGCGGCAGATGTAAAACTTTAGAATTTTTCGCTTCTTGTAGTTAGTTCAGAACTATCGAAATTGCGCCAATAAACGAACTAGTGTAAACTGTAGAATTTAGTACTAGTTCGGAACTATCGAAAATGTAGTGCAGAGGGTGAAAATTGACACCGCCCAGGATATCGCCGTGTTAAATTCGCCAATTGATAACATGCAAAAGAGATTTAGCTCGCACTAGTAGTGGCGGCGAAAAATGCACTAGAAGCGACCTAGTTTGGAACTAGAAATTTTCCCTACAGGGTTCATACACATATCACATACACACAGCCAAACATGCAAAGTAAATTTTCCTCTTTTACCGCTTTTGTGGGCAGCAGTCAAACTCCATCGCTTCGGTCACCACTTGAAAAATGAGAAACGCACAAATAAGCGCTTCTCATGCGCACCGCAAAGAACGAACGAAAGGACGTGCGGTGCAGTGCGTTGCGTTGCGGTCCGCTCTGTCGTCAGTTCGAAAATTGCTTTTTCTGTTTCCTCTTCCTACTTTTCTACTGATTGTGGCACCTATATTTTAATGGACAATACTGAATACAGAAAATAATGAATGGTGCAGTGAATTGTTGGCCGTTAAATATGGCAATGTATGTATGTATGTATTACCTACTAGTCGTCATACCGCGCTGCAGATGTGTATTAAAACGTACACAGATTATGCTTCAGGTGCATCGGATACGGATATATGAATTAATTGGTTGAATAATTTCAACAACGCTGACGGCGAGTGATATTTTGTTTTCTCTTTTTTTATGTCTTTTGTGGAAAGTTTTTTTTAATGGATGTATGTTGTTAATGATTGTATGTATATACATAATATGAAATCTGAAATCTGCTGGTTCAATAACCCATGCTATCTATTTTACTTATTAATTTCATTGTCTTTACTGTTGCTGTGATTTTTTGAAGTTAACTTCTTAGGCGGCGATATAGAGTTTTTATGGAGAGTGAAATTTTAAAAAGGAAATAGCAGGTACACTTCCGTTGCACGGAAATAGCAAACAGGAAACAGCAAAAGATAAAACCGTTTACCCGGCTTTCCCCTGAATGTTTTGGACAATATTGGTATCAAATAAAAGATATTGAACATGACTTTTACATGGAGATTTACTAGTTATGATTCCCAGGTCGGGTCCCCAGATATGGGTCAAAACGTGGACCCGGATGACCCCGGAATATTTCTGAGCAATATTGATATCAAATGAAAGGCGCTGAGCACAGCTTTCATATAGAGATGTACTGATTATGAGTTCTAGGTCGGGTCCCCAAATATGGGTCATAATATGGACCCGGATAACCCCGTAATGTGATGTAATGTGATGCCATGATATGATGTCATGACGTGATGCGATGATATGATGTCATGATGTGATGTAATGATGTGATATCATGAAGTGATGTCACGATGTGATGTCATGATATGATGTCATGACGTGATGCGATGATATGATGTCATGATGTGATGTCATGACGTGATGCGGTGATATGATGTCATGATGTGATGTCATGTGATATCATGAAGTGATGTCACGATGTGATGTCATGATGCGATGTCATGATGTGATGCTATGATATGATGTCATGACTTGATGCCATGATATGATGTCATGATGTGATGTCATGATGTGATGTCATGATGTGATATCATGAAGTGATGTCACGATGTGATGTCATGATGTGATGCCATGATATGATGTCATGACGTGATGCCATGATATGATGTGATGTCATGATGTAATGCCATGATGTGATGTCATGATGTGATTATATAAATAAATAAAGGAAGTAGGTACACACTTTTAGGCGCGTCTGATATAAATTTAGAGATTTTTGGCGATCTCATTTAGCGATAACGATTTTTAGAATCCGGGTCCTGTATGTATTTACGTATTTAATTTCATCATAGCCTAAAATTATGCAACATATTAACTAATATTGATATTTACAGGAGTGGGAATTAAGTCTAATTGTGTTTTTATATTTATAATATATCCACTTATTACTAAGGTATACCCTCTTATGCAATTTTTTTGAAACCATAAGCTTTATATTTGTATAGCATACGCCACTTCAACTTGAATTAATTAAACATGGCTTAAACAATTTCATAAAAATAACACAAAGTAACAAGCTTATGCATCATTTCAGATGTTTTCTTTATAATGCTTAAAGTAAGAAGTTAACTTCTATCACGTGTACTGTGCTACACGCGCCTTTTTTTTGGCTTTGATTGCTTCATTTTATATTTTACTGTTGCTTTTATTAAGCATAATTATTTTTGTTCGCCCACTGTTGTTGTTTTTATTAACAGTCAAGGCACTGGTAAATATAAAAATGCGTTAAAACTGTTGCATTATTTGTACGATTATACATACATAAGTCAATATGTCTGTAATGCCGCATTGTTACAATAAATAAGTGCTGAATTTAAAGACAATGCATTTTAAGTATAATACGCACATTTACGATATCCTTCATATACAAATATATACATACATATATATATGTATGTGTCCTTTAAATTTACCTATGAATCTTTAAAGTCACATCAAGTTGTATAAAAAAAGTAATTGAAAATAAAAATATTGCTTAAAAAGCTTGGCCTTAAACTCTCTGCAGTTTCCTGCGCACATAATTATTACTATTACCCTGTAAAAAAGTGTGCGACGAGTCTCTAAAAAGATTTGTCCGGGAGCGCTCTCTTTCGGGTACAATTAGTCTACAATTGTTCCCAATTGTACCCGAACGGGTACATATGTATACTAATTGTAGACGAATTGTACCCGAAAGGGTATCAAACGGGTACAATTAGTCGCACAAATGCATGTGTCGCATTTGCTACCTGTTCGGGTACAAAACGGGTACAATTGTGCGCTTTTGCTACCCGTTCGGGTACAAACTGGGTATAATTAGTCTCTTCATAGGACATGCTCAAACAAAAGAGAACACTTCAACCCATATAAAGAGATACAAATGGGTAGTAATCGCGTGCTCCCTTGCGAGTTGTCCCGGATGTATCCCGGAGTGATCGCATTTTTTGCAGGGTATATACATATATGTTTCTATGTATGAGTATATGTCCATTAAGCCGTATCACGTTATATGGACAAAAAAAAAGTTTAGTGTGTGTCAGTTTTATTTGAACACTTATGTCGAAAAAATATTTTTGGTGTAAAAATTTTTTTTTTAGGCCCGCGTTAAAAACAGCTAAATCGCGTTTTTTGTAATTACTTCCTTATTTGATGTCGGATCTCTATGATCTTAATGTCGCAGAAAAGGTCTCGCTCAGCACTATATTTGGCCCATATAAAGTTTCGACCTCAAAGGTTGTCCTGAGTTTTACCTTTAAAAATTTTGGAGTTACTATCCCTAGATTTTTCTATTTTTATCACTACTACAAAGCTCTCAAAAAACCATGAGGAATCCCCCAAAGAAATTCTAGCCTTTATTCACAAACAAAAAAGTTATAACGTTGTAAAATGAAACACTTGTTTTTTTTTTATAAAAAATTACCACAGAGAAGCGGCGAAACACGTCAACTTAATTTTTGGCTCCAGATTACGATGGCGTTTTTAGAAGTGAAGTGTATGCACTCCCATTTTCGAGATATTTAAGAAAACATTTTCAGTTTTCACATACAAAGCGATCCGATGTGGGGCGTATGAGTAACTATTGTTGAGGTAATAAAAATAAAGAAAAGGGGAAAAAACTATACGTACATATATGTATATAAAATGCATATGAGAAGGAAGAGAATTCCCTGCACATAAATTCCAATTTATTTGAAACGTTCGAAACCTGCACTGAAAAAACAACTTACCCAGATTATGGAAAAATGGGAATGTTTCGGCGCTAAAAACACATTTTCATTGTTTTGATGTACAATTTTCTTTAAATCAAGGAATAAAAACAACGTTTTGAAAGAAAATTTTATTCAAAACAATGAAAATATGTCATTAGCGGCGAATCATTCTCATTTTTCCATAATCTGAGTAATTTTTTTTTGAGTGTGAGCAAAGTAATATAAGCGACGAAGAATTCACTTTCAGAGCTCTGAAACTGCTTTCATAAATATCTCTAAATTTGGAGGACATCGTCATTTTTGGTCTCGGTTATCATAGATAAGAAGATGTTTTGGGGATTAAAGTAAAGTGCGTTGTTTTCAATTGTAGGCTGAATAATTAACTGCATTTCTAGGGGCAGACGACGCATCCAGCGCAAGTATTGATAATACATTTAGACTTCCGTTGTCTCTTCTTAGGCGCGTATAATTTTACAACGAACTATAGCAGTTTTACTAAATAACTTGGATGATTTTACGATACGCACGGATGCAGAAATCGTGAAGCCGTTGTAAGCCAGCGCGTTGTGCTTAGAGATCCCACTTGAATACTTACCAAATCTTCACTACAGCCATTATCATTCAATATAAATAACGTTGATCAGCACGAATAGTCCAATCATCAATAATTTTTGGCATATCATGTATCCAGTATTGGTAGCTGTTCCATCGCGGTACAACATTCTCAAGTCAAGCGAGAATTTTTAATCAAAAACTCATACTATATGGCGTTACTGCCTCATATAAATAAGAACTTGGGATAATTTTTCAAAAAACAGGTTCTCTGATTTTAAAACGGTATAACTTTTTTGTTTCTGAGTAAAGGCTACAACTTTTCTAGCGGAGTCCTCATGGTTTTTTGAGAGCTTTGTATTAGTGATAAAAATAAAAAAATCTAGGGATAGTAACTCCAAAATTTTTAAAGGTAAAACTCAGAACAACCTTTGAGGTCGAAACTTTATATGGGCCAAATATAGTGCTAAGCGAGACCTTTTCTGCGACATTAAGATCATAGAGATCGGATATTAAATAAGGAAGTTATTACAAAAAACGCGATTTAGCTGTTTTTAACGCGGGCCTAAAAAAAATTTTTTACACCATAAATATTTTTTCGACGTAAGTGTTCAAATAAAACTGACACACGCAAACTTTATTTTCGTGATACGGCTTAATGTCCATGTATGCATCCCTGTCTGCAAATTCATACGCACTTGCTGCCGCAACGCCACATTTCAGTTCATTATGCACTTGCGTAAAATTATGATACGCCTTTTTTTATAAAAATGCTCATTTATCATTTATTGAAGGTTGGCATTAATTTGCAAATGCAGACATAAACTCAATCGCACATACAAACGTTGACAAGCATTGTGTGTGGCACACAATACGTTCCACGGAAGTATTAAATCGGCAATTAAATATAAAAATTTAATCATCTTAAATGGTGGGAAATTTTTAAACGTAATATGGGAAGTGTAGTTGGCAATAAAAGCGGCACTCAGCGGTCAAGTTGAGTAGTAAGATATACGAATTATTATAAAAAAATATATCTTTTTATGTTTTTTTTTTAATGCAGACATGTAGAGCAATTACAGTTAAATTTGGCAGCAAATTTCAATATCGTTTCAGATAAAAAATTATCATCGTGTGCTAAGCTTACTGTTGCTACTTTATAATAAATAATCAGGATTTTTTTTAAATAACTTAAAGATATTGCTTAAAGGAAATTATTTATTTCAGGGTTTGAAAAACTGCCAGCAAAACAGCAATAGTCTCAAAAAATAAGCTGCTGCTGTTCTGCGAAATTTGTCATTATTTTTTTAAAACTTTTGAATTTTGATTTCCTTTGAAAATATCTACATTCGAAGCAGAGAGCATGGTATAAAAAATACAGGTATGTGCATTGTCATTTTGACGCTGTCTTTTTGATTAAAAAGCAGATTTTTGAAGTTTGATCTTATGTCAGTTTTGGAGTATAGCGATGGCAGACTTTAACTTTTTGAATGCGTAGATTTTTGTTTGAAAGTTTGGGTATTTCAGGAATCAAAGGACAGAAAGAGAAAGGGCACTAGTGCAAAACCGCGTGACATTTTTGCCAAAAATGAGATTTCATCAAATATACATTCCTGGCGTCCGTCCCCATCCATTCATGCAACAATTTTGAGATTCACACAACGCAATTCCAAATAATGACACAGTTTCAAAACCGCTTTTTTTAAGGAAATTTTTCGAACCAATACCGCGAATAATAGGTGTTATTGCTTTATAACTGTACTGTAATGTACTAAAGTTGATTATACTTTCATAAACACGAAATAGATTATAACTTTGTTTTATTGAAGAAAAGTTTTCACGTACGCCTGCAAAACCGCGTATACGTCACTATTGAACAAAATAAAAGACGCAAAACCGCTTATAAATACATAAGTAAGCCAATAACTGCACATTTAACAGTTTTTCGCCAAAATGATATTTGGATTAAGAATATAATCCAAAAAATCTACCTTGGTTTGGATGTGGGTTTGCAAAATTCCGAACCGTTTTGAATTAAAACAGTTTTTACTGTCTCCTGTAAAATTTGGGTGGTAGCGGATACGCGGTATTGCACTTTATGCGACGATATGGAGTTATAATAGATCAATCTCCAAAACCTCCCCAAACTATATACCAGAGTGATCACAAAGCCTAAATTAAAAGTGATCGTAACTACTAAATTAAATTAAAAACTCACCGAGAATACCGGGAAAGGGCTACTTTGTAGTACGGCCAAACTGATATTCCGCGAAGTAAAAATCCGAAATGAATCTTTTATGAATCACTGATGAAATTCATCTATGACTGAGGATGCATCAGTGAGTACATACTTTCAAATAAAGACTGCTGAATTTTTCATATAAATGGTTTGCTTCAAAAAAAAAAAAAAAAAAACAAATAATAATAATAAAAATTGTACTCAGAAGAATCATCAATGATCATTCAGCAGTGAAACAAATTTACTGCAGGATGTGTAATTTTTTCAAATTGAAAAAATTTCTTTCAATTCAAATTGAAAAAATTCGTTACTATGAATACCATGGTTACAATTTATTTTTAATGCCCTTATTATACAAAACGCGGTGACTTTTTGCGACGCAGTCACTCACACTCACTCACACTCGCCTTCGCCCAAAAGTTGGTATTATATAAGATTTTACGTTTTCGCGTTCACCCTGTTGCGTAGTCACGACGATTGTCAAACGATTTACGTAGCTTATGTGCCACCTATTTTGTTTTTTTAGTTTCCTTAGTAATTTTTAGTGCGTTTTTTTATTAATAGAGGTATTTTGTCGAGTAGGTAATTCTGAAAAGTTGGCAGCTGGCAACCCAATAAACATTTTTCTTCATTTTTAATTTGAGGTTCATGTGAGACAATAGGGTTGTCAAGTATCAAACGTTAGTTATCAAATGCACCTCAAATTTCTCTTGATAGCGTTCTCAAACAAAAAGGCACATTTTTAGTATGGGATTTTGGGCTGATTCTCAATTTGATAGATTTCATTTTCTGAAATCAATTTCAAAGTTAGTACGAAATGGAATGCAATCAATAGATGTATGTATGTATTACATATTTGTACTCTGATGTGATGTTTTTCATTTACCCGTGCGGGTGAATTTCGCCGGTGCCTTTTGTACAGTCACATGAGTATATTAATATCTTTTTTAATATGCATACACACATGTAAGAAACAAACTATGGCTTTAATAAAGTTTGTCTAACTTCACAAAAAGCAACAAACAAATAAAATAAGAGTAAGAAATACAGAATCATTATTATACACAATCATTTTCAACCATCATTTCAACCGTTAAGAGACTGCTCACGTAAAACAACGTACGCTGATTGAAACTTGCAAACATACAAAATGTCTTCGTTCCTTGAAACCTTGACATGATGAAATTCGTGAAATGGTACAAAATGCGAAACAAGTTTTTTTTTCGAATGTGTTGTAAGTTATTCTAAAATTGATTAACAATGTTTGTTGAACACTTGAAAATATGTTTATTTTCAAATTATATATATGCTGATTTTCAAATTTAGAAACAATATTTTCTCAAACGTTTGAGAATTTCTTTTTCAGTGTTTAGTGGGAAGTCAACAAAAATAAAAAAAAGTATTTGTTGACATTGTGTGTAAATACATACATATGTACGTGTTTTGTTTAGTTTGTTTTTTTGAATAAAATATTTATATGCAACATATTAAAAAAATGTGTGTGTTAATATAAATATACATATGTACGTGTTATTCAATGTTAAAAAATAAGATGCATTTGTGTGTTCGTGTGTGTGCAAGAAGCCAAAAGTTAAAACGTTTTTATTAACAACTGTTTAATTTAAATCAAAGAAAAAATTAGTTCAGCATCATATTCGGGTTCGCGAGATTGAAACGCGTCGATTGATACCCCGTTTTTTTTTTTAAATTGGCTAATTTTAGCCGTTGCAAATTAAACAATATCGAATGCTCACTCGAACAAAAGGAAGTGACTCTTTTGACAGTTAAAGTGACCTTTTTCGTCACTTTGCGTTTTATAAAATACCAAAAACGTAACATACTCACCAAAAAAACGTAACACATTCACTTCGAGTCACTTACAGTCACTTTCAGTCACCTAAAGAGATACAAAATACGAACACGACAATAAGTGACTCTGGGTGACTCGTTGCGTCGCGTTGCGTTTTACAAAATAAGGCCCTAAAACAAAGCAGTGAAAAATGCCATTAATGGGGGATTTTTATCATTGAGTATGGCAGCACGAAATGTCATAATCTGCTTAATTGTCAGGTGGTTAATATGGCGACGAAAACTTGACGTTTGTTTTACCTGGTATACTTATACCATGGCAGAGAGCATTCGAATCATTTTTTTTTTGTTTCTCTGTGCTGTTGCTTTGCTGTGTAATTTCCAACAGTTCAGTTAACAGCAAAGCACAGATAAACAAAAATTTCAATTTTCAGTACGGCTTTTTCAAATTTGTTTTTTTTTTTACCTTATAATTTCGATTGTGTTCACATAAATAAAAAAAAAATTAAAGCGTGAATAACGAGTATTCATGAACATTGATGTGTAAACAGTTTCGAAATCGGATATTTATTCCCTTTTCCTTATTCCTTTTTTTCCTGGTTTTTTATGGATTAAAATGCGACTATAGTTTTTATAATTTTTTGTTGTCATTGTGACTGCTATTATTTTGTTGCTTTTTTTCTTTTTTGGTTTTTGGTTTTTTAATTTTAATTTTTTATTTTGTTTTGTTTTGTATTGCTCAGAAACATGCAAGATCATCAGAGTCCACGTTTGACCCATATCTGGAGACCCGGCCTAGGAATCATAAAGAGTAGAGCTCCGTGGAAAAGTCCTGCTAAACACTTTTCATTTGATACCAATATTGCTCAGAAACATTCCAGGATCATCAGGGTCATCGTTTTGACCCATATCTTGGGACTCGACATAGGAATCATAAAGAGTAGAGCTCCGTATAGAATTTCTGCTCAGAACCTTTCATTTGATACCAATTTTGCTCAGAAACATTCAAGGATTATCCGGGTCCTCGTTTTGACCTATATCTGGAGACCCGGCCTAGAGGTCACAATGAAAAGGGCTTCATATCGAAGTCCTGCTCAAAACCTTTCAGTTGATACCATAATTGTTCAGAGACATTCAAGGATCATCCGGCTCCTCGTGTTGACCCATATCTGGAGACCCGGCCTAGGGATTACAATTAAAAGAGATTCATATCGAAGTCCTGCTCAAACCCTTTCATCTGATACCAATATTGCTCAGAAAATTAGATAGGTAGATGTAGGTATGCATATCCATATATTTGCATACATGTTCAAACAGGTTGGTCCTTTTTATTTTGCCTATTTGTCGCATTGTTGCAGAAAACAACAACAACATCTTCGCTTCGTTGCTGTTGTTCTTGATATTTGCATTTGCATGGCTATGCATGCAAGCATTTGTAAGTACATGTCTATCTACCTACCTACCACTGACAATGCCAAGCGATTCACACGGACACAGCAGCGCACTAACACAAAGGTCATTTACGGTTTACGCGTAAACTTTACATGTTTTGCGAAATTACTCGTAGCTACAGCAAAAATGTTTACACATCAAAAAAAAACAACAAAAGTCCTGTAAAAAAAAATTATGTTTGCATTTTGTTGTTGTTTTACTGTGCTGTAAAAATTTCCACAGTACAGCAACAGTCGACATTAATTTTTGGAAATTGAAGGCTGCATAGTTACAGTTCAGTAGAATTTTTTATTATACCTTTCATGAGAATGAAATGGTATTATAACTTAGTGCCAAAAAATTTTTGTCGAAAGTACCAGAAGGAAGCGTGGGGGACCCACCAAAATATATACCGATATGATCAGAATCACGAGCTGAGTCGATTAAGCCATGTCCGTCTGTCCGTCTGTCCGTCCGTCCGTCTGTGTGAACGCAAACTAGTCCCTCAGTTTTTGAGATATCTGAATGAAATTCGGAATACAGGTATGTTGTTATATGCAGCTGATCATTTGTCGGAACCGGCCGAATCGGACCACTATAACATATAGAAAACAACCGATTATTCAGATATACATGAAATTTTTGGATGTAATTTGTGCATAACTTCCCCATTTAAACAGCTAAGGACATGAAACTTTGAAGTAGACGTGCCCATTTTGGCCCAAACAAGGTTACCGAAAATTGTCAAGATCGGACCACTATAACATATAGCTCCCATACAACCGATTGTTCAGATATGGACATTTTGGTGTATAACTCCTCTATTTAAATAGCCAAGACACCATTTTTTCTAATAAATGTTTCCATAAATAACCCACAGAATTAAAATTATAAATTAAACTTAATCCGGCTATGTACATACATATATAGGTAACTTTTCATTTCCCCACTCATGAAAGGTATGAAGTCTTCGGTACGGCCGAAGACAGCCGCGCTTTTACTTGTTTTTTTTTTTACTTTTGTTGCGCTGTTAATTTTTTAATTTTGAAATGAAAATGAAATTCAAAGTAAATGAAAAAGAAATTTGAAAGTAATTTCAAACCCTGATTTATTTCCCCAACTCGTTTTGAGCGTTGCAGCATGCCACCTTTGCCGTAACGTATGTACAACAAATATATATACCCTTAGAAAGTCGCGTTAGTTCAAAGCTAGTGCTGTACTGGCTCATAGAACTGATTCTTCATATATCTCAAAGCATTGCTTTCAATTGTCTTTTTTAACACAGTGATGTCCTACTACGTACCAACTGCTCCCCCCTACATTGCCTTTTTTAGAATCCCTTCTGAACTGTCTCTAATGTGGGTAGTTTTGTGGTAGTTTGAAAATTAATAGTTCGGCGTTTTTTGTTTTTTTTTAGCATCCAGTCTATTTTGCCAACTGTATAAATAAAATGCATCTAACAATTTTGTAACTTTTTTGTACTTTTATTCAATTTATAAAAAAAATCCCTTTTTGGGAAATTTTTTTTTTAATTAGTAAAATTGCGTTAAATTTATCATTATCACTTACTGTAGGCTAAGGCAAACCATTTTATTGATTTTTTTTTTAATTTCCTAATATTCTATAAAATTTCCCTCTTTGGGAAATTTTTTTATTTAGTAAACTAGCTGACCCGGCAGACGTTGTTCTGCTAAAATTTATTCCTATGAAGCCTAAAGAAAAGTCTTTGATTACCGTATTGCTAACCATTATCTTAGAGTCCATCTTAATGACTGCGAATAATGAAAAATTGTCTATTCTCTGAATAAAAGTTATAGTTATATTCGCCGCGACAAACCTACTTCCCCCGATCCCTATCTCTATCCAATCCCTATCTCTATTTCAGTCTCAATCTCAATCTTAATCTCAATCCCAATCTTTATCCCTATTCCCATCCCTATCCCTATCCCTATCCCTATCCCTATCCCTATCCCTATCCCTATCCCTATCCCTATCCCTATCCCTATCCCTATCCCTATCCCTATCCCTACCCCTATCCCCATCCCTATCCCTATCCCTATCCCTATCCCTATCCCTATCCCTATCCCTATCCCTATCCCTATCCCTATCCCTATCCCTATCCCTATCCCTATCCCTATCACTATCACTATCACTATCGCTATCACTATCATTATCACTATCACTATCGCTATCACTATCACTATCACTATCACTATCACTATCATTATCACTATCCCTATCCCTATCCTTATCCCTATCTTTATCCATATCCCTATCCCTATCCCTATCCCTATCCCTATCCCTATCCCTATCCCTATCCCTATCCCTATCCCTATCCCTATCCCTATCCCTATCCCTATCCCTATCCCTATCCCTATCCCTATCCCTATCCCTATCCCTGTCCCTATCCCTATCCCTATCCCTATCCCTATCCCTATCCCTATCCCTATCCCTATCCCTATCCCTACCCCTATCCCTATAGCTACCTACCGGGACCTTCCATCAACATCCGGGCCCACTACTTTAGCCATCTCTGGGAAACAGCCTTAGATATCACAATGAAAATAGCTGTATGTGGAAGCCTGCTTAACGCTTTTCATTTGCCACCAATATCGTTCGAAAATATTCAGAGGTTCACGCTTTGACCCAAATCTTGGAACCCGGCCTAGGCATCACTATTTAAAAAGCTCTTTGTTGAAGTCCTCCTCAACAGCTTTCATTTGATACCAATATCGCTCAGAAACTTTCCATGGTCACTCGGTCCCACGTTTTAACCCATATTTGGGAACCCGGCATAGGTATCGCAATGAAAATAACTTTATGTTGTAGGCCTGTTCAACACCTTTCATTTGATACCAATATTGCTCGAAAACTTGCTGGACCGATCTGGGTCCTCATTTAGGCCTGTATTCCGAGAAGCTTCCTATTTTTAGAAATTCTCTATGTACTACTATGTGCACTAACACCACATGAATATACTGTGAAAATTTCATAAAGAACGGCTGGTTACTTTGGGAGTTTGTAAAGGACACACATCCACAGATGCATACATACACACATACACACCGATTCTTCCAATTTTCGGACTTTTCCGGAGGGATTTCCCAAAATTTTCTTCCGTACGAACCATCTCCTCGAGAATACGAACAACTGACAAAAAATTTTACAGAAATCGGCCCAGCCGTTCTCATCTGATGAGGTTAGTAACATTTTTTACACCATTTTTATATATATAGATTTGCGTTAATTTAATCACTGCAACTCATTAAAATTTAAGTCAATCTACTTTATTATATTTTTTTTTAATTTCCCAGAATTTTATAAAATTTCCCTTATTGGGAAATTTTGCTAATTAGTAAAATTACGTTAAATTAATTATTATTATTGACAGAAGTTTAGGGCAAGCCACTTTATCAAATTTTTTTTTTTTAATTTTCGAGAATTTTTTTTTCCCAGAATTTTATAATATTACCCTTTTTGGGAAATTTTGTTAATTAATAAATATATTAATCAGCATGGCTCACTGAAATGTAAGCCAAACAATTTTAGTTGAGTTTAGAAAAATTTCCCTATTGGGAAATTTTAATAATTGTATTAAATTTATTATTTTGCCTAAGTAAGGTTTAAGACAAACAACTGTGTCTAATTTAAAATAAAAAAAACCTTTTTGGGAAATTTTAGTTTGGGGTATTTTTTTTTTTATTTTCGCTACTGCGACTCGTTTCCTTTTATGGGAAATTTTGTAAATGAGTATAATTGTGTGAAATTTACAATATTTGTATCAACTTTACCACTGTATATCCCTTTAGAAATAGTTCTGAGCCAGTTATGTATGTATATAGAAACACTAGTGCGAGACTATCGCTTTATGTGATTGTCCGCTATATCTGCTGCAGAATACACACAAGCGTATGCGTGCAAAAGAAAACAATTTATTGTCACACGTTCAAATCCGTTTTAATTCAAGCAATTTACATAATCAAATTGCATGTCAAGCTCAACTATGTACATATGTATGTCTACCTACATACAAGTAAATATTCTCCAAGCACAGATTTCTGATTGTTACACTTCACCGAGCGCATTGACACAAAACGCACAAGCACTGTCGTAAAACAACAGCAATAGCAACAACAACAAACAGCAACATTGTTAATTTCATTCATTACATTTTGTGTTTTAATTTTTTAATTTTATTCCTTTTCTGTTATTTAATTTCATATGATTTATTTTAATTTCTTTACTGCCTTCCGCCCACTCGGCTGAGCTGTAAACAGACAACGGAGCTGTTGACTTACTACACGCAGAGTACTAAAGTCAGCAACAGCAGTAAAAAAGAAAACAAATAAAATCAACAACAACAACAGCGACGGTAGAATTATCAAGTTTTGCTGCGGCCACAGCAATAAAATACTCAGTATATAACATGCTTGTCGTTGTGTTAATTGCAAAATACGTGCACCTGCATGTTTGTAAATGTGTATGTATACCTGTAAAAGCATATTTTAATATGTGCATATATTCCGTATGTATGACGCATTCCTGCATGGACTATGTTCGTATGTTAATTCGCTTATATCCAACGCATGCAATTCATCTGCGCTCTCTCAACAGCTCATTTATTCAACCAAGAAACAACAACAAACAAGTGAGTGAATTGTCCGTTGAGAGTTGTCGCCTGAAGCGCTTTTACTTATGCTCAGCGCGCTCGCAGTTATAATGCGAAAGATTTTTAAATTAAAATTACAGCAACAACAATTGATGGCAATGAAATCAAACAAATATTGTCAATAATAACAATAAAATACAAGAACAAAAACAACTAGCATTTTATTGATATGTAATTGCAATCGACATTTGGTCGGAAATTGAGCGGTCGGTGTTCGTTTGACACGTAATGCCGTGTGGATACAAATCAAATTATTCATTGCAAACACTTACATCTATATCTATACTATCTATACTATCTATACTAATTATATAAAATTGATTGTATGGAAAATGTATGTAACGCGATAACTCAAAAAGTACTGGACCGATTTTAATAATTCTTTTTTTAAAATGTCACAAATGGTAAATTCTCGAGAACCATGTACTTTTTTTTGCGCATTTCTGAGACTTTAATACCTTTTTCCCGGTTTTAAATTTCGAAAAACTCAAAAAAGCGCAAGCATAGACAGATTCGTTTGGTCATTTGCCGTGTTCAGTGGAGGCGTCGCAGTCGTGCCAGGCAGCGCAGCGCAGACGACTCATATGTTTGTTTTTGCACGGTTTGTTGTTTGTCTCGGTGGCAATCAAAAACCTGTTTATGCATGCATACTATGCTATAACTCAAGAACGCCTGCACCTACACGTGCGATGTTGGTATCAAATTAAAGGTGTTGAGCAGGACTTCAACATAGAGTTATTTTCACTGTGATGCCTAGACATCCTCCCCAGTCTGGGTAAGAATGTGGACCCAGATGACTCCGGAATGTTTTTGAACGATATTGGTATGAAATTAATGTTATTAAGCAGGGCTTTAACACAGACCTATTTTCATTGTGATTTCCATGCCGGCTCTCCTTATATGGGTCAAAAGGTGGATCTGGATGACGTCGGGATGTTTCTGAGCGATATTGGTATCGAATGAAAGGTCTTGATCTGGACTTCAATATAGAGCTCTTTTAATAGTGATGCCTAGGCCGGGTCTCCAAATAAGGGTCAACAGGTGGACCGGATGACCCTCGAACATTTCTGAACTACTTTTCTACCAAATGAAAAATCTTGATGAGGACTTCGACGTAGAATTATGTTATATGTGATGCCTGGGCCGGGTCCCCAAATATGGGTCAAAATGTGACTCCGGATTAACCCGGAATATTTCGGAGCAATATTGGTATGAAATGAAAGGTTTTGACCAAGGCTTTTACATGGAGTTCTATTCATAATGATTCCTAGGCCGGGTCTCCAGATATGGGTCAAAACGAGGACCCGGAAAGTTTCTGAACAATATTGGTATCGAATGAAAGGCCTTGATCAGGACTTCAACACAAAACTATTTTAATTGTGATTCCTAGGCCGGGTCCCCAAATATGGGTCAAAATGCGGACCCGGTTTTAGCGGTTTTGAGCGATATTGGTATCAAATGAAAAGTATTGGGAACGGCTTCAACATAGAGCTGTAGTGATGGCTAGATAAGGTCATCAAGTGGACCCAGATAACCCCGGAATAACTTAACTTAACTTGTCTTGACTTGACTTGACTTGACTTGACTTGATTTGACTTGACTTGACTTGACTTGACTTGAGTTGACTTGACTTGACTTGACTTGAGTTGACTTGACTTGACTTGAATTGACTTAAATTGACTTGACTTGACTTGACTTGAATTGATTTGACTTGACTTGACTTGACTTGACTTGACTTGACTTGACTTGACTTGATTTGAATTGACTTGACTTGACTTGATTTGAATTGACTTGACTTGACTTGACTTGGTTTGAATTGACTTGAATTGACTTGACTTGACTTTGACTTGACTTGACTTGACTTGACTTGATTTGAATTGACTTGACTTGACTTGACTTGGTTTGAATTGACTTCAATTGACTTGAATTGACTTGACTTGAGTTGACTTTACTTGAATTGACTTGACTTGACTTGACTTGCCTTTAACTGACTTGAATTGACTTGACTTGACTTGACTTGACTTGACTTGAATTGACTTGTCTTGATTTGAATTGATTTGAATTAACTTGAATTGACTTGAATTGACTTGACTTTACTTGCCTTTAATTGACTAGAATTGACTTGACTTGACTTGATTTGAATTGACTTGACTTAACTTGAATTGACTTAACTTGACTTGACTTGACTTGAATTGCTTTGACTTGACTTGAATTGGTTTGACTTGAATTGACTTGAGTTGAATTGACTTGAATTGACTTGAATTGACTTGACTTGAATTGACTTGAGTTGAATTGACTTGAATTGACTTGAACTGACTTGAGTTGACTTGACTTGACTTTATTTGAGTTGACCTGAATTGACTTTGGTTAACTATTATTCCTCATTGCGAAGCAACGGGTACTTGCTAGTATGTACATAAAAGTATTCATGTTCGTTCGTGTTAATATGTAATATGCACAAAGTCATTAATTTTGTCGAACGGAAGTGGGTAGCTATGGGCTGAGTCCATTGGTTTGCCTATTTAAAGCGAATTCTGCAGCTAGTGTGGTCATTATTGGCGATCTCGAATCACAGCAATCGAAAAGTGCTAAAAATAGCTAAAAATTTGTATAAACAAGTTATTTAAAAAAAAATTACTATATAAAATTTATGCATTTTTCAAGGCATTATATTTGATTTTTATGTCCTGTAGTCCTTTAAGGACATTGTATGCAAATTTGTTGCGAAGACATCCCTAGTAAAATTTTAAGGCGCACAATTTTCTAGAACATTTTAACCCGCTAGCGACCACATATAATTTTTTTTGTTGCAGACTTCAAGGCATTATATTTGTTTTTTATGTTTCTTCTAGGCTTTTATGATAATTGTATGCAAAATTTAGTTCAAATGCACTTCCAGTGAACATTTTAACCCGCTAGCGACCACATATAATTTTTTTTGTTGCATACTTCAAGGCGTCATATTGGTTTTTGGTCATTTGTGCTCTTTTACGCGCTTTGTATGAAAATTTAGTCTAGGCATAACTCTAGTAAAATTTTCCGGCGCATAATTTTCTAGAACATTTTAACCCGCTAGCGACAGCCTAAATGCTATTTTATGCAAACTTCTCAAAAGTAGTGCTCAAAAACAGACTTTATGTGCGAGTTAGAGGGTTGCAATGTTCTAGAGAATTATTCCCCATAAAATTTTACTATAATCAGCTGAACATTGTGTTAAGCTCCGATTTGAATTTTAATCCGTTTTTGTATGTTTTCTAAAAAGTACTTAGGCAAACGTTTTGCAGCCACA
Organism: Urophora cardui; assembly: GCA_960531455.1. NCBI lineage: Eukaryota > Metazoa > Arthropoda > Insecta > Diptera > Tephritidae > Urophora > Urophora cardui. The sequence continues at coordinate 16,314,306 of OY482674.1, forward strand.
TTTGCTTTAGTTACTCATACGCAACTATGTTAAGCGTTATACTCGTACTTATGCGTATAAACATACGTATATACCCTTTTATTTGTGCCTGCCAGTGATAATGCCGCGCCAAAGTAGCTAAAATAATAAACGAAGAAGCAGTAGAAGGATTTCACTTGCCTTCCGGCCAACACACGTTCGCTGTCAAACCAAACGTTGCGCGCGCGTCGCACTGACAAACCAAGCAAACAAGCAATCTGGCAGCATTCTAAACGAACATACATACAACATTACACAAATTTTGCATCATCGTGTAGCATTTAATTCGTTTAGTAGAGCGTAAGAATGTGTGTGTTTGTGTGTGTGTGCATTGTGTGTCGTCGTCGTCAAAAAGCGCTGCAAGACAAAACACAAAGCAAACTGAATAGTTGTTGAAGACAAGCAAGCAAGCAAATGCGTAAAGAAAAAATAATATAAAAAAACAAAGCTTAAAAAGAGACAAAACAAAGCCACAAAAAATATGTATATGCAGAAAAAGAATGAAAAAAAATAAAAATAAATAAAAAGGAAAAAATTAAAAGAAAAAAAAAAAAAACATAGCGGAAACTAAGCAGAGCACAAACTATAATTAAATGGAATGAAGGAAATGTATAACAGCGTTGGAAAAAGGCAGCTGAGCTTTTACGCTGAGCGCTGCTATTAGTACGTAGACATGTATATTTGTAGGTATGTATGTAGGTAAGCACTAACTTTCAAGCATTTCTCTGCATTACGAGGAAGAAGTTAAAACAATTGTTCAACAAGCCAAGCGTAAATCGAAGCAAATAAAAGGGAGTAAAACACAGAGAAAATAGAACAACTTATAACAAAAGCGCAGCGAAAATATGTCTAAATGACAGCATGGAAAACAAAAAACAAAGAAAAAATGAGAAATTGCGAAAAATCTAAAATGAAAAATTCCAATAGCAAATGGCACAAATTGTCATTTGAGGGAAAAAGTCAGATAAGTAAAGAAGCGCATGGATGTATGAGTAAGAAGAAAGTAATAAAAATATAACCAATAACGGTTGGAAACAATTTGGGGCGGCATTATGGGATGCCTTAGTGTAGAAAGATTGGTGTACGTAGTGCAGGGAAGGGTAGAAACTTGAAACTATGTGGATATCTGGGCACTGTGTTGTTAAAGATAACGAAAAGGCAGATAAGTGGCGAATCAGCGGAGCAACCAACTGAAGCACAGCCAATCAGAGCAACAAGTATAGCGAGCACTGCGATGTACATCAGGAACTACATGAGGGAAACTCACGGGAGAGGCTGAAATTCTGCAGATCCATTTAAAATTACTAAGCGCTTTCTGAAGAAAGGTAACAGGGAGTTAGTACACTTCCTCCACAAGGAGAGAAGGAGTGAGCTTCGCGCCCGTTGTGGAGTTGATTACACAAGACACAATTCATCTGGACAGCACATGGCCACACCATAGGCATCACAGAGAGTTCATAATGTCTATGCTATCTAGATTATGACGACAACGGTACTGAACATTTTCTCTGCACTAGTCCGGCTTTCTCTAGACTAAGATTGCGCATTTTCAGATGTCAGATGTACTGAGAACTAGAGGTTAACCGCGGGTTTCACACCACGTGCTTTTAAAAATATTAGCATATTGAGCTAGTCTAAAAAGCTACATAGAAAAAATGTCATTCTTGACGTCAAAGATAGTTCCCTTATTTTGTTGTTCTCCGTACGTAATTATCCCATATGCCCCACACCAATTTTCAGTAACTTACTATAAATATGTATTTAAAGAGATCTTCACTGTTTCAGTTTGTAATGGAGGAAAGTCCCCATCCCTGCGTTACCAAGACCTAGATTGTTTATCCGTTGAGTATGTAATTATGTATTTTTCGTTTACATAAATTTTTATTATTCTAGTACAAATATTTCAAGAGATATTACGAAAAAAAGAAAAATTTTGTATGGGAGGTACCCATCTCTGCATTTTAATCAGATTAAAAATATTCCTATAGTAATTACCGGTTGAAAATACCTGGGTGTCAGAGGCGGTCGCTTCATACAAGCCGAGAAGCCCGACTTGCGTACACATTTTCGTTCATTTCATACGAAATTCTTTAAAATCTGGTTATTTTACATTCTAAATGTGTTTACTATTTAAGTTCTCAATAATATAGTCCCCACTGTAACATACGGCGCCTAAAAGTATTCTAGCGCAAATACACCACCAATCCACCTCACAATGTGTATTTTGTTTGTACAGCCAATCACAGCACAGTGAGCATGCTTCAACGTTTCCACACATTAGCTTTTACGTGGCTTTCAAAACAGAATAACAAAGCTTGTTTTCTCGCTTTCGCTAAGGAGAAACCAATTGCTTATTTTCAGGCTTTAATTGGAAAAAAAACTAGCAAAGCAATTTTTTTATTTTGCACATCAAATTTGTATGCGAATATGAAGCTGGCTACGGCATTCAAAAGTTCAGTATTCACAGCCATATGCATATTTGATTTGATTTTCGTTTGCATGTACATACTTCTGCACATAATTTCTTACATCTGCATGTGCATGCAAACATAAATATCAAATACCAGATTATAAAAGGGTTGATTGTGATTTTTGGCGACTATTGGCACAATATCAAGATAATTTTAAAAAGCGGTGGAAATCAAATTGGACCTTAGTTTTTCAAACACTAAAGCACCCATTTTTTAGGCAATAAGCAAATACACTTGCCACTGCTGAAATTTCCGTCGGTATAAGGAAACTAAAAATACCTCTGCGCTTTCGTGTAAGATTTCCCTAGCGCACGTTTTTATATTTAAGAATTATGTAAATACGAAATTTTTTATTTTAAAAATGTTCAGAGTAAAATTGCAAAATCAAGAAAAAACAATTTTAATTTTAAGCACTATGAGATTTTGAAGAAAAACCTTTCGTTTTTATTCCATTAATTTTAATTTTTAATTTAAGCATGTTTCTTTTTAAATCCTAAATACATTTTAATTTAAAAAATTTAATTTTTAATTTAAAAATTTTCATTTATAAAATAAAAATGACTTGGTTTAAAACGTGCATTATAAAAATAAAAATTTTATTTTTGATTCCTTTTCTCTGAGTATACAAACAAAAAAATGTGTATCAGGAAAACAAAAATAAAAAATACATATGAAAAAAAAAAAAAAATAAATAAACGAGAAAAAACGATCTTCAAATACCCGAATTGTTCAAATGCCCGTACAAACATACGCGTAATAAACAAACAAACGAGCGTTCGAGCATTGAAAAGCATTTATTCGGGCCACTCGAAAATGTTAAAAAGAAATCGAGAACTCTAAATCAAAGTCAATGACGGAACGCAATCAGACTTTTAAATAATACAGCAAAGGAAATTACATAAATGGCTAATGGTTGTGCTTCACACATAGGCTTGCCCAGGCAATTTATGCTAGGTCCGCCACTGCTAGGTGTGCAAAGTCCGCGAGGATCCGTTCAGCGGGTTTCGCGCCAATTGATCTTAAACACAATTTCCATTTCACATTTATAACATAAAGAAGATGGCGCGTGTACATTTTTAATCACTCAAGAAACTTCTCAGTTTTATAAAAAAAATCTGTAAAGTTTCGAGAGGAATTCTGATCTCATTGTCTCACATTTTCCCCTATATGCTTATCCCTTTTAAAGGCCTTAAGTACAATGGGCAAATATGCCTGAGTGCTTGGGAAGGACATAGTTTGTTCACTCTATATCTTGGCATGCTTTTATCCTGCTAATTGTGTAACCATGTGTATATACATACATACGTACATGAAATAATCATCTGTCTAAGCACTCTAATGGCTTGCTGGCTAGCCAAACGCCATTGTGTTTTGTGCCAATCAGCAAAGCAACCAGCCAAACAATCCCTGTCAAGCAGGAAAACACAAGAAAACATTTAGCTTTTTTTTGCGCACATCCTTCCATTCATTCATTTACACATGCATTGCTACATAGTACATACATGTAATCAGGGATATATGTATTAGTTGGTGTAGCCACAATAAAAAAAAATTTGTAAAAAAATTATGCGTAATATTTGTCTGAGAACCGCAGTTTATTACATAAAATAATTAAAATTTCTATTGTCCATGGCACTGCATATTAAAACTGATTGCTTTTGTACTCAGCTGCAGCTTACATAGAGAGTAAGTGGCCGTTTTTAATAAGATATCAGAGATATTTTCCGTGTAGCACAAACATCGTTTAATCCTTCACATCTCTTTGCATTCGCAAATTAAATTAAATTAAAAATAGTAAAATAAAGCGCCTTTCCAAACCTATTAGCTGTTTCATGAAGTTGTCTTTTTAAACCCTTTTTTGATTAGTTTGAATGAAATAGTATTTAGATGGTCGTTAGGGGGTTAACATTTCCCAGAAAGTTTTTCGCCGGGAAATTTCACTAGGGGTATGTGAAGGCTAAATTTTCACAGACCACAGGAAGCGAAAAATAAATAGGACGTCCTGAAGTATGCAATATATTTTTCATAACTTCTTTTTTATATATGTATACTTGGAACTTTTCGACGACTATGGCTTTGACAATGTCATACAGATACCAAAATCATTGTTCCTACTAGCATCTGAGCTACAAGTTACTACATTGCAAGTCCTGCTATCCTATCTTAAATGTCTTCATAAAACTACTCTCTAACTCCTCATCGTCTATAGATGAGCATATAGTATGTACGCTTTCACCCAACGGCAATTCAAAAAAAAAAAAAAAACTATATTAATAAGAAAAAGTTAGCCAATCATTATGCCTTTTTTTCGCTTCCCGCCTTTGGCCATCACTTACTATCTCTAACTCTTTTATTATTTTCTCTGCTTACAAATTGTTACATTTTTGCATATTTCATATTTCATAATCATCATTATCAACGTCATTATTACCATCACCATCATAATATTTTAAGTAAGTAAGTAAATTAATTGAAGTGTGAACGTAAATGTGGAAGCACTTAAACAAATTTCTATGCAAACTGTGAAATTACAGTGTTACAATTCGCTTTGCTACGAGTGCATAAAAAAGCGCGAATTCCTTGTAATCCTAGGCTAAAAATAAATTAATTATTATATTTGCCCGGCAGCGCTGTTACGCGTAAGATGCTTGTGCATTCGTATGTCTAATATTGTTGTTGTAGTCGTCTTGGAGACAAAAACTTATTTAATGTTAACGCTAATTTAATTTCCAGTGCAGAAAGCAAACTTAGCAATTCATTGCGCTGTGTTGGATAGATGTAGAGTTTATAGCTTATTTTTATGGTTATTGTGTTGTGCAATTTGTGGTTGGTTAGCTGCTAATTTGTCTAAGCTGGTGGCGTACTTTCTGAAGATGTTTAAGTTTCGTTACAATTCGTCTTATTGCTAGGCGATTATGAAAAAACGCCCAAATCATCAAAAAAAAATTCATCAATTATGAACTGTTATTTAATTTTTCATCATTCGTTATTAATCGATAATGGTTAATCATTTAACATTCTTCATTAATCATTCATCATTCACCGTTAATCATTCATTATTCATCGTTCATCATTCAGCATTTATCATTCAGCATTCATCATTCATCATTCATCATAAATTATTCATCATTCAACATTCATCGTTGATCGTTCATCATTCATCATTCATCACCCAACATATATCATGCCTCATTCATCATTTGTCATTCATCATTAATCATTCATCCTTCATAATTCATCATTCATCTATCATCATTTATCATCCACCATTCATCATTTATTATTCATTATTCATCATTCATCATTTATCGTTCATCATTCAACATTCATCATTCGTCATTCATCATTCACTATTCATCATTCATAATTAATCGTTTATCATTAATCGTTAATATCTCAGCTATTATCCTTCATCATTCACAATTCATAATTTATCGCCCATCATTCATTATTTATCATTCATTATTCATCATTCATAATTAATCATCTATCAGTATTCGTTAATATTTCATCTATTATCCTTCGTCATTCACAATTCATCATTTATCATTAATCATTCATCTTTCATCATTCAACATTTATCATTCGTCATTCATAATTAATCATTCGTCATACATAATTAATCATTCATCATTCATAATTAATCATTTATCATTCATATTTCCTCATTCATCACTAATCGTTCATCTTTCATCTACTATCCTTCATCATTCACAATTTATCATTAATCATTCATAATTCATTATTCATTTTTCATCATTTATCAATCATCATTCACCATTCATCTTTAATCTTTCATCATTCATCATTCATAATAATGCATTATTTATCATTCAGAATTCATCATTAATCATTCTTCATTCACCATGTATCATTCATCAGTCATTCGTTATTCATTATTCATCATTTATGTCTACTCTTAGAACGACTTAGTTTGTATTACATATATTCATTAATTTTTCTTTGCCTTTCTCTCTCATTAAAACTATAATAGTTCTTTCATTTTCTATTTACAGACTCCTGCTATAATCGTTAATAAAATAAGCAAAACATCAAATTTGTTAGATAATAATTTGAATTGAAACACCTGCCGCCAACAAATTTTAATAAGTATCCTGCACACAAAGCATCAGCAAGTAATCATCAATCAGCAAATCTAACCAAAAACTAGTTAAAGTAATTGAAGTAATTGAATAAACATCTATAAGACATCTATCAACCAAGCAAGCAGGCAGGAAACAATCGGCACGAGCTACCCAACTAACCCAACACACATCTGTCAGCTAACAATAGCTTACATTTACTCACACTCCAACTCAAAGTAAATACATATGTAACAAGCAATGACCTAGCATTGCATAGGAGCAGTAAAACAATTCGCACTAATCCGTTTGGGAAAACCACAAATGTGCCATAGCAAAACACGCCGTCACTCAAAATCAAAAGCAACAACAACGAACAAGGAACAACGAACAACAAGAATAAACTGCAATGCTACAGATGCTTAATGCGCTAAGCTTGAACGTGCCACAATCATACTGAAATTTTGTGAAATGCTCGGGCAGTATGTTGCGGTTTCAGCTGCATATGAGTGTTGTTGGTAAGACGCTGTCAGTTTAGTAAAATAAGCGGGGCTGGTAGCGGCAAGAAGAAAGTGACGCTAACAATTAGATAGTTGACGTGCAGCAATTAGCCGAATTACTTAGTTACCAAAAACGACGCCCATTGCAGCTGGGTGCTGAGTAAGGGGCACAGTTGAAGCTTTCATGTTGAATGGATTTGCGGCTCGTGCAAATACAAATGCTTATTTGGAAATTGCTGCTAATTGGTGAGTTTAGAAAAAAAGAAAATAATAATCTTACATGTAATTAATTATACATATGTATGTATTTAATATGGATATGTGTATATTATATACAAAAACAAAAACCAAAATACCCTTTGAGTGCATTTGATGTTGCAGTATTTGTATAGATCGAAACTTCAAAGACAAAAAGGGTATGAGTTTTGGTTTTATGGGCAAATTTCCCAATGCAGTAAGCATTTGTACGAAACTTCTGTTTTGGAAGACAGCGAAGAGGAGGGAATGCAATTAAAATTGAAGTCACATGTGGGTATCATTTGTGTGACTCAGATTTGGCTGAAGGCAATACATGTGACACCTGCAACACAGTCCCCGAACCAGACACTAGAAAAGTGTTAAAATTACGTTTATAAACAAATAATTAAAAAAAAATACTTTTTGCATATTTCAAAAGGGTACATGTCAATTTTGTTGCATACTTCAAGGCGCATAATTTTCGTTGCCATTTTTACGTGCTTTGTATGAATAATTTCTCTGAGCATAACCCTAGTGAAATTTGCTGCGAATAATTTTCTGGAACATTTTAACCCTCTAGCGACCACCTAAACACTTATTTATGCGATCGCCACAAAAAGGACCAAAAATATTCACTTGATTTAGAGTTAAGGGGTTGAAATGTTCTAAAAAATTATTCCTCATGAAATTTTACTCTAATTACCTGAACATTGCATTTAGCTCCGATTTGAATTTTAACCCTTTTTGTCACTTTTTCTAAAAAGTATTCACACAAATGTTTGCAGTCACTACTTTTGTTACCCATACGCACCGTAGCACAATGGGTGATTGCGGCCAAAAATAAATTCAAAATTAAAGTATGAGTAAAACCATTTTTTTAAACAGAGATCGACAGATACATCAAATTGTAATAAAAAAGCTTATATAAAAATTTTTGAGTATCTTTTCGTTTAGCCGTACAGGGTGCCCAAAGTTGAGCAAAAAATAGGTCCTTTTATTTCTCAATGAACACACCTCATACAAAACGCTCTTTCTCATTTAACTGTTAACCTACATACACGAATGATACATCGTTACATAGATAATGATTTTCTCTTTCAGAAAAAATAACCTAGTTGTAAATAGCGCTCACTGTTGAATTTATATGAATTTTCAAATATTCACAAAAAATGTCGATGATAAAAAAATTTTCCTCGACTTTGAATAAAAAAATAAAAAAAACAAAAAATATTACCTCCTCAATTTTTTTTTATGCTTTGAAATAATATATTCTTAATCAAACTGCATTTTCACTTTAAAAATCCACTTGCTCCATTTGCTTTTATAATTTTTTTCCCATCTGCCTAAAACTGTGTTTTTGTAAATGCATTAATTATGTTACTTTTGACATTATGAAAAACGTGTATATTTAGGCGACTAATCGAATATTTCTCTATCGTCTTTCAGCAAATGGTCCATACTTTAAAATTATGAGGTAATTTTTTTTATCAGCGTTAATTGTTATCTTTGGCAGCTTTTTTATTTTAGAATATAAAAAAAAAAACTGTTAAAATTGTAAAATTTTAAAATGAAATTAAAAAAAAACAAAAAATATTACCTCCTCAATTTTTTAATATTTGATGCTCCTGAATGTCTTTTAAAAACTGGCGAAAAAATTGTAAAAATTCGTTTGCTCCATTTTGTTTTATGAACATTTTTATGGAAGGTGTTTTTTGAGTTTTGGTACATTTTTCCCATACAAAATGCCCAGAAGTATGCTTCAAAAAGTTTAAATTTTTTTGTATGGGGAATATTTGTCAAAATGGTGAAACTTAAATATCGATATTTCCAATTCTAATTAAGATATTCGAAGAAACTAAACGCTGTTTTCAAGGGTAATGATTTTGCTTTCAACTGCTTTAATCGAATTTGAGTGGAAAGTAATTATATAAAAGATATTAAGCAGGGAATAGAGCCAAAAAACGTGTTTTTTTCCTATTTGGGCATGAATATCTCAGAAACTAGAAACAATTTGGAAAATCTGACTCCAGACTCAGGTTTATCACACTGAAATCCTTTAGAAAAGTGTAATTTCATTTCCGGTATAAAATTTTTTTGAAATGCGATTTTTTTGTATGAAAGTTTTATGATAAATGCTTATAACATACTTAAAAGTGCATATATTTTTAATTTAAAAACGGTGAAGTGCTTTACCCTTTTTCCAAAATGATTACCGCATTTGATTTATATTTCAAAAATGTATACACTAATCAAAATGGAGCATTTTAGCTATAATAGTTAGGAAAATGCTGAAATTTCAAAAATACCGTTATATGGGAGGTGGGCGTATTTGTGGGTGGATTTTGTTCAAATTTTCACAGTTTACTAACTTCGACCAAAAAAGCTTAAGTTCCGAGTTTCAAGATTCTAGCTTAATTATACTATGATATTTATTATTTAGATGCGAATTAGCACTAAATTAGTGCCAAAATTCTACAGCTATTTTATGTATTTGCGTTAAAAATATGCTTCCTTAAGTGCTGGTTTCCTTCATTCCCTCAGCTCTACACTTACAATTTTAAAGTTGTAGCTAAACACACTTACACTTTTTAACAGCATCTATTCAACAACTGTGCGTTCCATTTACTTTCAAACAATTTCTTATACAAAATAACTACAAATGAAAACTCATAAACTCTCGCAGATAATGTAATGCGCGCAGTTACGTTAAGTAAAACAAATGCAGCCTTTCTCCCTCCATATTTAAAGCTTAGTGCACAGCTACATGTGCACCTGTAAGAGTATAGAAGGTGCGAAAATCGTGAATTGAGTCTCTCACCCAATAGGGTTTTTTTTTGTTGTATTCAAGCGTAATTTATGCAGCACTGATTTTAACACCAACTAACTAGTAAATAGTTTTTTTTTCCCTTTACAAACTTCAGCGCGTTTCGGTAAGCGCTTACGTTTACTCTTTCTTTTTGTTTGTAAGTACTTATATATGTATTTGCTTGAGGTTATTTATTTATTTACTTAACTTTACTAGAGCTAAAGTTTTTTCTTGCTGGCGTTATTTGTTTTCTAAACAGTTTTCGTTGTGTTTAGGTATTTAAAGGTGCGCAGCATGGCACGTACATATAAGACAAGCCATACACGGAGAAGTTTACAAAACTTTGTCAGGTGTTTGTAGTTTTGTTGGTTTGTTGTTGTGTATTCGACTTGTTATTATAGTTTAATTAAATACGTAGACTTACTCATTATAAATATATACACATTTGTGTAAGTGCGTCTATAAGAACTTGACCAAAGCAGCATTTGTAACTTCATTTCAGGCGAGACCATATTTTAAGTTACTTAGCAAATCATATCAGTTTTCATTTAGCTTGTTAATTTTAATATTACTGAGACCAAGTTTGAACTAGGACTTAAATCAGTAGTGCTAAATAGCCTGACTTATTCCATTAATTCACATATTACTTCGCCATCTATACTAATTATATAAAATTGATTGTATGGAAAATGTATGTAACGCGATAACTTAAAAAGTACTGGACCGATTTTAATAATTCTTTTTTTTAAAACGTCACAAATGGTAAATTCTCGACAACCATGTACTTTTTTTTGCGCATTTCTGAGACTTTAATACCTTTTTCCCGGTTTTAAATCTCGAAAAACTCAAAAAAGTGCAAGCATAGACAAATTCGTTTGATCATTTGCCGTGTTCAGTGGAGGCGTCGCAGTCGTGCCAGGCAGCGCAGCGCAGGCGACTCATATGTTTGTTTTTGCACGGTTTGTTGTTTGTCGCGGTGGCAATCAAAAACCTGTTTGCACATACAAACTATGCTATAAATCAAGAACGCCTGCACCTACACGTGCGATATTGGCATCAAAATGAAAGGTGTTGAGCAGGACTTCAACATAGAGTTATTTTCACTGTGATGCCTAGACATCCTCCCCAGTCTGGGTAAGAATGTGGACCCAGATGACTCCGGGATGTTTTTGAACGATATTGGTATGAAATTAATGTTATTGAGCAGGGCTTTAACACAGACCTATTTTCTTTGTGATTTCCATGCCGGGTCTCCTGATATGGGTCAAAAGATGGATCTGGATGACGTCGGGATGTGTCTGAGCGATATTGGTATCGAATGAAAGGTCTTGATTTGGACTTCAATATAGAGATATTTGAATAGTGATGCCTAGGCCGGGTCTCCAGATAAGGGTCAACCGGTGGACCGGATGACCCTCGAATATTTCTGAGCGATAATGCTACCAAATTAAAGGTGTTGATGGGTACTTCGACGTAGCATTATGTTATTTGTGATGCCTGGGCCGGGTGCCCAAATATGGGTCAAAATGTGACCCCGGATTAACCCGGAATGTTTCGGAGCAATATTGGTATGAAACGAAAGGTTTTGAACAAGGCTTTTACATGGAGTTCTATTCATAATGATTCCTAGGCCGGGTCCCCAGATATCAGTCAAAATGCGGACCCGGATGTTTTTGAGTGATATTTGTATCAAATGAAAAGTGTTTGGAACGGCTTCAATATAGAACTGTAGTGATGGCTAGACAAGGTCATCAAATGGACCCAGATAACCCCGGAATAATTTAACTTAACTTGACTTGACTTGATTTGACTTGACTTGACTTGACTTGACTTGACTTGACTTGACTTGACTTGAATTGACTTAAATTGAATTGACTTGATTTGAATTGACTCGATTTGAATTGACTTGATTTGAATTGACTTGACTTGACTTGACTTGACTTGACTTGACTTGACTTTACTTGAATTGGCTTGACTTGACTTAAATTGACTTGACTTGAATTGACTTGACTTGACTTTACTTGGGTTGACTTTACTTGACTTTACTTGGCTTGACTTGACTTGACTTGGCTTGACTTGACTTGACTTGACTTGACTTTACTTGGCTTGACTTGACTTGACTTGGCTTGACTTTACTTGGCTTGACTTGAATTGACTTGATTTGAATTGACTTGACTTGAGTTGACTTGACTTTGGTTAACTATTATTCCTCATTGCGAAGCAACGGGTATTTGCTAGTTACTAATAAAAGCAATAGTTGGTCTACATGCCGTATACGTAACCTTAATGTGCATTTAGCTACAGTAACTTACTCAAACACATTACATAGGTATTTACTTATGCACATTATTATGCATTATAAATGCTAATTTATCATATTATTCTTACACTTAACTAAACTTAATATGGATAATAAAAACCAAATTAGATAAATTAATCAATCAAATATGTAAAATTTGCCACAATTACCTACAGTCAATAAATTTATAATCAAACACATAACGCCTTAGCAGCTCCCACAGCCACCATAAATATCTATGTATGTATGTATTTATGTATTTATGCATGTATACCTAAACATATTTAATTTCATTATTAGCTGAAATTCCATAGCACAACGTGCTTATGTGTTTGCTGTATTACATCCATAGCCACATACAAATATACTATTCGTTATAACATTTTCGAAATTTACCAATTAATAGGCTAATAATATTTATTACAAAATAGAAAAAAGCGTAACGTAAACTAGCTAAGCGAGGGAAATATTTTTAAATTATGCATACGCAATTAAACCAAACTTGCAGCTGTAAATTTTAATTGCATTAAAAGGTAGAGGTTATACTGTGTTTGGAAAAGTAAAGCAGAAAATTAAATTAGTAGCAAATTATTTAAATTCATAAGCGGATTAGAAAAAGCAGTAAAAGAGAATTGATAATCTAATACTATGTTCACGTTGGAGAGTTAACTAGAGTTAATGGTTTGGAGTTAATAGATAACTGTCAAGTATTCACGTTGGGGGGTTTATGTAACTCAGAGTTTAATTTGACATATGCTGGGTGGCCGCAATACTACATACATAGATTTGCTGCGAATCTTATATCAAAATCACACGTAACCTTCATAGAAGATTGACATAAGCATCCCAATCATCCGTCTATTGCGACCACCTGAACAGCTTAATGCCAATGCTTCAAAATTGATAAAAAATTTTGGCAAAAAACAGTGTTGTATTCCATTAACTCAAAAGAAACTGCAAACGAAAGTACACTGAGAGAAAAAAAATATATGGAGGGGTCAAAGAAATTGTTTACCTATTTTGAACACTACTTTCTTTGTTTTGAGTAAATTTTCCTTAAAATATTTTAAAAGGTTTATAAATTATTGTTGTTACATGCGTTACCATGGTTTCATATACTTGTTTTGAAAAAATTCATACATTAAAATAATGAAAAATTCTTTAAGCGCCATTCCATTCCCAACTTTCCTTGTTTTGAAGACTTGATTTCTTTAGTTTTGAGAAATTAAATTCCCATACAAATCCCCATGGCAACGAATTTGTTTGAATGTTTTTTTATGTTTTTTCCACATTTTTGAGAAAATTTACACAAAACAAAGAAAATTTTGTATTGGGACGCGTGTTCAAAATAAGGAAAATTATGTCTTTGATCGAGAGAAATTTTTTTTTTGAGTGTAGAGTTAATTGGAGTTAAAGGCGATTTTATCAAAATAATTTGTATGATTAACTCAGAGTTAAGAGTAGAGTTAAGTGGTTAACTCGAAATGGCCACTTAACTCTAATTAGCTCTTCAACGTGAACATAGCATAATAATAGCAGCCAGTGGCGGATCCACGGGGGGTTTTGGGGGTTCAACCCCCCCCCCCCCCCCTTGTGGTTTATCATAGATCCAAAATTAATGCCCTTATAGATTCTGCGCCCAAATTTCCCAAACTGATCAAGGAAAACTATCATTCCAAAAGCAATGGTTGGACCACATAACATCCAAAATATGTACCTACATGCGAAAAAAGTTCATGTAGGTACCTTTGGACGCACGTGCATAAAATCAAATTTGTCAAATACTATTCGCAAATTGCCAAATCGCAAATTTATTTTCTTTTTTTCTTATCCCTATTTTTATCGGGATTGTACAGAATTAATTTGGTCAGAAATGTCTGAATCGTTGGAGAAATTGCTTTTTTCAGAGGCATTTCGCAATTCTTGTTTAAATTAATCTTTTAAAAATTTGAGTATATAAAAACAAGAACAAGAATAATTCTATTAAAAATATAAATATAACCAAAAAGTACTACATACATATATTCTTATTTATTTTGGCTTTAAATGCAAGGGTAAGTGAAATTGATGATCAATTTCCCACCAATACCATACGATACTCATTCGCACGTACCAATGCAAAAATATACATACATACGTTATACATGTTATTTAGAACTTCAATTGAAATCTCCTGCACTTTACGTGATGACATACATATTGTTAATTTGGAGGGTTTTGATTTTGTTGTGTTTAAGGTGCGGGAAATGGCGCAACTAGTGTATAGAATAATAATAGTAGGTGGTATTAGTCCATATTTTCACCAGCACACATAGGTAGATTTTCAAGTTTTATGCGGCCAAAAATATTTTATTGTCTACATCTATTCAAAATTGCTTGTTTAATGCAAAATTTTAATAATTTGAGTTAAAAGTCGATTTTATTGAAAAATATATACAGTGACTCAAAAAAAATCATACGCCAAAGTTTTTAAATTTATTTCAAAGAGTTCTGTCGAAAATTTTACTTTCTTATTTTAGTTTAAAAATATAGAAAATTTTTCAATAAAAATTGTTTTAAGCAGGATTTCTGAGCTTATGGAAAAAATCTGAAAAATCGTAGAAATTTCTGAAAGTGGATTAAAAATTTCAAAGCAAGGCCATAATTTATAGAAGATTTTGAGGAAATTTCTAAGAGTACTGTTATGTAGCCAACCCATTTTAGCGTAAAAAGTGAAATTCTCAATGCTGTGAAAAATTCCGTCAATCTTAGAAGTTTTTTTCTGTACGGTGTAGGGTGAGACCGTTCCAATTAAAATTTCCGAAAAGCCAATGAAAATTTTCAAAAAGTTGAATGTTGCATATTGTTATATTAAAATTGAATGAGCTGCAAAATTGCATACTCAAAACTCTTCTAAAAAATGTAGCTTTAGGATTCTTAGCCCCTTTTTATGATAAGTATTTCCTTGACTTTGAAAAATTGGAAACACTAAAAATACGAAAGCAGGTAATTTTCCAAATAGGTCAATTTTTAATCCATTGTTGATAATTTCTGGCTTTGCATTTTTCCGTAGAGAAATTGACGGGTAATCGATCGGAGGCGATAATATAACTAAATTGCTTTTGAATTAAAAAATTAATATTTTTTCAAGAAAGGCCGATATGCTTAAAAGCTTCAAAATGGTGGGTCTTTTATTATGCTAGGTTGACGATTTCTTCAATAAATAATGATATTTACCTGAAGCACCCGAATCCATGATGTTTACTTTGATAACTGTCTTAAAACTGAAAATATTGACGTTTAAAAATGGGTTACTTAAAATACGTAAAAAAAAAAATCGAAAAAGTGAGAGAATAATAAGTTTCGACTAGCGGCAGGGACACCCCCGTTGTCTATAAAAGCCGAGAAGACCGGTTTATTATCGCCCGGTCTATTATAAACGTAGAGCGATTTTGGATTTTGCATTTGCACCAATTTTAAAATTTTCAATTTTGGCCGCATAAATTCGTAAAATCTACCTATGTGCAGCGTCTGCCCTTAAAAAACATCTTCCAAAAAAAGAAATTTTCAAAACCCCCCCCTTGCCGAAATCCTGGATCCGCGCCTGATAGCAGCACAGCTCAAAGCTATAAAATGAGAAGCATAACTGATATTCTGGCACAATTTCTCTAAGGAATTTGTAGCTTAGTGGTGCCGAATAGACTCAAATTTGTGATCCGATATGGAGAGAATAGCAAACTACACACTAGAAAACATTCTGGAAATTCTGAAAAAACAACATTAATCCAATATTCGTCAATCGATCACTGATAATTCGATCATTCATCATTCATCATTCGATCATTCAACAATCGATCATTCATCATTCATCATTCGTCATTCATCATTTAACATTCATCATTAAACATTCATCATACATCATTCATCATCCCTTTAATCACTATTCATCAAACATCATTCATAATTTATCCACTGATCACTCATCATTAAACATTCATCATTCGATCATTCATCATTCATTATTCATCAATCATCATTCATTATTCATCATTCGATCATTCATCATTCATTATTCATCATTCGATCATTAATCATTAATAATTCATCATTCGTCATTCACCATTCATGATTCCATCATTCATCATTCATCATTCGTCATTCATCATTCGTCATTCATAATTCATCCACTGATCACTCATCATTAAACATTCATCATTCGATCATTCATCATTCATTATTTATCATTCGATCATTCATCATTAATCATTAATCATTCATTATTCATCATTCATCATTCACCATTCACCATTCATCAATCATTCAATCGTTCATTTAAGCTCGGAATTTTCTGAATTTCGCCTCTTCTTACATTTTTATATACCGAAAACTTCTTGCCGAAACTATTCTCTTATCGAGTTGGGCTTCGAACAATCATCACGCTAAACACTGCTAGCCAAACTCAATTACCATTTACATTACTGATTTACATTTATTTTAGTTACATGTGTACACATACTCATACACCCGTATGCATATGAACACATGCTATTTGAAATTTTCAATTTTCAATTTAATTCCTAGTCCATTTACTCTAAAATTCCTCAAACTAAAGGGCGTGTTAATAAAGTTATTTATTTATTTATCTAAAGTGCATTAGTTTAACTTTATCTAAATGCCTCAAATTAAGTTTTAGTGTATGTACGTAAATTTTCAACTCAAACACACCTCTATACATATACATACATACATATTCATCCATAGATATATGTACATACGTTCTTGTTTCTGATACTCTATCTATTTACGGATATTATTCACTTATGTGCACACACACACACAATATCACACTCTCTCGAATAGCACAAAATAATCGTACGTGCTTTGTTTATTAGTGTGTCGTCGACTGGAGTTGCTTATACGCACATATGTTCGTTTAGTGTGTGTATAGCGCGTGTGAGTGTCCAAGTGATTGATGACATCGATAAGTTGTAATAAATTGCAATGATTTCTTCTGCATTTTCCATATGTGTGCGTATGTCCGTGTGTATGTGGTGTGATACAGTGAGCTTTCAGCAGTACGAATAGCAGCAAGATGAGCATATTTACTTACCTACCCTGCAGTAAAAATCCGCAATGAATCCTTAATGAATCACTGATACAATTCACCTATGACGAGGAGGCATCAGTGAATACTTTCATATAAAGACTGATGAATTTTTCATATAAATGGTTTGCTTTCCTCAGAAAAAAAAAAACAAAAAAATAAAAATTGTACTCAGTTATGACGACAGTGATGAATATTCAACAAGGAATCATCACACTTGCCACTGCCTCATACTGCTGTCTCCGTGGTTCTGCGTGGCTCACTTTCGGTTTGCTCTTTAAGTAATTTCCACTAATTTTTCATGTCTTTTGCCTCACTCACTATCTCCAAATAGCTCGTTCCAAAATCTACGGAACTCATCACTTCTTAGCTTCTCTTTTAACAAAATAATTTTTCCGCTTTGGTTTTGGACAGTGTGTGTGAGCAGTTGTTGTGGGTCTACATGGCGTATACGTAATGTTCAATGTTGATGTTGTGACTCTTTGTAGTACAAGTGTTGTTGTATTGTCTATGAATATACATACATATATATTTATTTACTGTGCCTTAGTTGAATTTTTTGTTGTTTTTGTTTTTTTTTTTGTTTTTGTTGTTTTTGTAGTTTTTGGAATTTCCCTTTATTATCTTTGTAATGTTAACGAAATCCTTTTGCTCCCAGAAAAAAATTAATGTTTTCAAGCTCGTTGCTCATTTATTTTTCGTTTTCCTTTTTCATTTGTCTTTGCTCATTTTCAAGTCATTTGTTTAACTATAAATTTTTAGCCACAACTTAAGCCTTTAGCTTTAGAGAAAAATTGTTTGTCCACTTTAACCACCTTCTAACCACAACTCGGCAGCAGATAAGCGATTGTGCAATTTTAAGTGTTTTCGAAATCAAAATCTCACCTGATTCCTATTTTGAATAATAAAATAAATGTGTTATTCATACCTCGTTTGCATGTGGTTTTGGACTAATGTATTGATTGTACTCAACAGAAATTACAAGTCCTTCTGCAAACACTTTCCACTTATTTCTTTACCCCCCCAAGTAACGCGCTAGCTTTGTGGCAGCCGAGAAGCCATTCTTTCCAACCATCTTTTTAAAACCTTCTTTCTTTTTGTTCTCCATACACACTGTCTGCAATTTACTTCTCGTGGTTTCACGCACTTTTTTTTCTATTTCATTTCCAGCACCGCTAACTGAATTGAGCTCTGGCCTCATGCATTATGCACATGCAAATGCGCTGGTAAACACTTTCAAACATAAATAACACTCAAGCACAGTTTAACGTTTTTCTAATATGCGACAAGTTTACGTACAGATTGAATGACAATGGCTAACCTTCACTTAGAAAAACAGTTCTTAACTATACATATATAAACATGTACATTAGCATTATATGCATGTCTGAACTTTAAATATTTAAGCACAAGCAACTTTTTTTTTGGACTAGGTAGACTAGGTACTAAGCGACGAAATTTTCGTAGCATGTTTTAAATGTTCTATATACTTACTTGTATGTACATATATATGTGTAAATAGTATATACATATGTTTGTATGTATGTATTTAAAATTCAGCAGGCCATAAGTGCTTTTGTCATCTGACCTCGTCGTCATCGTCGCACGACATACTCGTGATGTTTGTTAAAAATCTATGACCGAAGTTAATGAAAAATTCTAGGAAAATAACCACAACAATTAAGCGCTAAGGCAGAAAGGTTTTAATGAGCGCAAAGCCAAGCAAAGTGAAGAAAAAAATGGTTAACTTTTTGGTTGCTTGTTTTTCCGACAGGGAAAATGGTTAGTGGACTAACAAAATTAGCATGAGTGAATTTCATATATATGAGTACATACGTTGAACAAAGTGAGTAGGAGGAGTGGTCTTGAAATTTTTGTAAACATATAAAACAGTTAGTTTTTAATGAGTAAACTAAGTAAAAGTTGTGTATACAAAGTTTTTAGATGAAGGTTTTTAGATGAAGGTTTTTAGATGAAGGTTTTTGGATGAAGATTTTTTCATGAAAAATTTGGAAAAGATTTTTTTAAGAGGATTTTGAGCTGTGTGTTAAGGAGTTAATTCATAGAAAATTTATAATTCGAATAAAACGAAGAAGACTATATAATCTTCAATTTCTCTCCGTTTTTCAGCATATTTACAGTTGGATCAATATTATATTAATAATACTGTTAACCTCCACGAAGAGATCATTTTGAGACCTTTTTTATAAAGTTCGCAAAAAATAGTGTTTTCATGGTCGTTAGAGGGTGAAAATGTTCTAGAAAATTATTCGCCATAAAATTTCAGACAAAACCTTTGTACAAGTAAAGCAAAAATTATCCAAATCATTGGCCACCGAGTTCTCTATAGCAAGTAGCGATTATAGGAGGTTTGTTTTAATGAATCTCTAAGCATGTTTTGGCACTCAGCCGACGCTAAAATAATATAAAATATAAAATATAGAATATAAAATATAAAATACAAAATAGAAAATATAAAATATAAAATTTAAAATTTAAAATTTAAAATTTAAAATTTAAAATATAAAATATAAACTATGAAACATAAAATATAAAATATAAACTATGAAATATAAAATATAAAATATAAAATAGAAAATATAAAATATAAATTATAAATTATAAAATATAACATATAAAATATAAAATTTAAATTTTAAAATTTAAAATATAAACTATGAAACATAAAATATAAAATATAAACTATGAAATATAAAATATAAAATATAAAATATAAAATTTAAAATTTAAAATATAAAATATAAACTATGAAACATAAAATATAAAATATAAAATATAAAATATAAACTATGAAACATAAAATATAAAATATAAACTATGAAATATAAAATATAAAATATAAAATATAAAATATAAAATATAAAATAGAAAATATAAAATATAAACTATGAAATATAAAATATAAAATATAAAATATAAAATATAAACTATGAAATATAAAATATAAAAATAAGTGCTAGACAAATGCCTTCAAAGCGTTACTGCAATAAAAATTACTCTTTGCCATAAATTTAGTTAATAAGTATCTTCATAATCAGAAATTTTGTAACTTTGTGCTTTTTTAATGTTTTTAATGCTACAATATTGCCATAACCAAAGCTTCTGTAAGCTGCTTTATTGTACTAAATTTATTTATGGAAAGCACTGGCTGTTTGATAAGCTTTAAGTATTATTGCTATAATTTTTATACTTCTAAAGCACTCTAAGTTGAAAATAGCGAAAAACAAAGTTGTATTTTGTATGACAGTTTGTTTTAGGAAGCTTACAGTACACAATATATACATACATACTCACATACATAAAAAGAACTATGAAGCTTAAATTATGTGCTTGCAAAGCTTAACCAGTTATGCTGTGTGGCAGATTTGCTGGATGTGAGAGTCCGAAAATTCTCTCACCGTCGGAGTGCACAACAACAATTTCACGGTGCTCGACCAGCAAGATTGTAACTCTCACATCCAGCAAACTTGCTGTGTGAAACAGGCAGCCAGCAAACGAGGTTTCAGAGGTAATAATGTGTTATGTTGTGTATGTGCTCAGTAATTATCATGTGTTATGTTGTGTATGTGCGCTCCAATCATCAATGTAAGCGTAACCACCTCTCACCAATCACGAAATGTTTCCGATTTTGATTGGCAATCAAGATTGTAACCATAACCATAGCATTAGAGCATTATGTTTACTAACCAAATAAGCTTTTAATTTATATGATAAACTTACAATGTTCTCTTTGAGAAGCTAAAAGAAAAGTGCAAGAAAGCTTAGAAGACAATTTGTGAGAGTCAAACAAAATAAAAGAAAGCTTCTAAAATAACTTTTTAGGAGTTAAAACGCTACAAAGGCGATTTGAAAAATAAGAGAATAAGTAAAAACTTCCGTTAGTTGCAATTGTGAAAGAGAATTTTTTTTCAAAAGCAATAAATTCATGTGAGTTATCACTTCTCTTTGTTTGATTATGAGTAAAGTACTCCGAATTTACTCTTTAAATATGCATTAAGAGAAAATCCTAAAAAATTAAAAAATGTTAAACAAGTGGTACACCACTAAGTAAGTTAAATTTAATCAGTCTTAAGTTAAAAGTTAAATTAACTTTTTGGAAATTTGTTCCTTCTTAGAGAGGCATGAAACTACTATTTTCTGTAATACAACGTCGCGTTTATATCTTCAATGGATTATAAGCCAAGTTTTTTTTCCAATTCGAGTCTTGGTACTTAATTTTTTCCTAAAATTTGTAAGCATCAATAATTGTGTGCCAACTCGAATTTTTAGAAGCATTTCCATAGCAAAAATATATACACTAGAAAGCTATAGGTACCGTTTACTGCTGATGCGTAACCTTCTTAGTATGTATCTTCAAAATTGCTGAAATCAAAATTCTTAAAATCACATGCGACACAAGCAATGCATTTCTGCTAGAGATACTAAATGATTAAAGTATACTATTAAAGCTGAAAGTTTGCAATAAGATTCCTGAGCAAAACTCTTCGCTCTGCAATAAGAGAAATTCACAAATTTTTTACATCGCAAACAAAATGTCATCCGTAGACCTGATGTGTAATTCTAAAACAGCATTATGAAGGTCATTTATAGCACAATGTTCCAACTCATGTCACTCGATGTGATATGCTCTCTCATTGAGTCGCCGTTGATAGTCCGTCACAACCGTTTTTCAACAATCCATCCATATCAAAATTATGTTCCTTAATTACTAAAATATGCATATGCCATCCACTGATCTAAAGCCATTAGTATATATAAACATCTTTCTGATATAAATAAAATTCATAATTTGGTCCGTACACTTTACGAAAATTAATTTGATATCCAATCTCTTTGACGAGAGACTTTTTCCATGGAGCAACAATAAAGGAGAATGCATAAGATCAGCTGACTTCTTCTTCAATCTTCATAAACACACGAACACAAGCATTTTTTTTGTTGACATATGCCACACACACACGCACCCTAGCATTTCCATAGGGGCCGAATCTGTAAAATTCTTCTACATTCCTCTTTGCATGACACTTATGGCCCCACTATTTCTTTTTATATTTGCTCAGTCTTCGTTTTGGCATTTATTCTCATTTGACAACAAATTTTTCTTGAAACTTTTCACGGCAAAATAAATGCATGTTGCTGGCGAAATTTCACGGCGGTGAACTCAGTACTAGGCATTACTAACTAAATGGAATAACAATACCACAAAAAAAGCTATAAAAATTATAGTTGATATTCTTTCGTATGTATGTTTGCGAAACTAAATAAACAAAAAGCAGCAGTGAAAACACTAAAAATATATGCAAAAAAATATGCATTGTCATAAATTCTAAAAATATTTGCGCGTTTCCATAATTTTTGCATTGCAAATATAAACGCAAACACAAAAAAGGGCAAATATCTGAAGTAAAAAGAGGCAACGCAAATAGTTGGATGTGGACATGGTAATTATTTGCGACCGTATCGCAAAAAATAAAGTTCGCCGTACGCCCCCGAATATGATGTCTTTGTGGGAAACATTTCCGGAAAAGTTTTTTAATTTTTTTTTGGACACCTATCACCTACACATATCTTCGGTTTTTAGTCCCATCTCTAACTTTAATACACCAGTTTCCTTGGCTTGAAAGGGCGGCTTATACTATGGAATATTATTAACCCTATGTGCGCCATTGGGGTCACTACCACTCACTCACTTAGTTTATACCACCCTAATGTACCTTTTTTATGTCTGCATGTTAAACGTAGTCAAAAATTATTAATCTTTTGCAAAAGAAGTATTTCGATCGCTTGAGCAGAACCCTAAATAAAACACGTTCAACATTCTGAGGAATATAGGTTTTTCGGTTCCTTTTGTCTGTTAGGTTAATTTTACGGAAAATTTTTCTTAGGAGACCCCTAATAAAATTTTATGCTAAATAATTTTCTAGAATATTTTAACCCTCTAGCGACCTTAAAAATACTATTTTCCTGATTTTCTAAAAAATAGGGGTCAAAATAACCCTTTATTGTCGGTGCTAGAGGGTTAACATGTTCTAGAAAATTATTCGCCATAAAATTTCAGTAGGGGTCTCCTCAGAAGAAATCTTTGTAGAATGAACCTAAAAGACCAAAGGAAGCGAAAAATATATATTCCTGGGAATGTTGAACGTGTATTATTTCGGGTTCTACTGAAGCGATCGAAATACTTCTTTTGCAAAAGATTAATGAGTTTAGATTACGTTTAACATGCAGCCATAAAAAATTGCATTAGGGTGGTATAAACTAAGTACTGGGTGGTAGTGACCCCAATGACGCACATAGGGTTAATAATATTCCGTAGTATAAGGCATCCTTTCAAGCCAAAGACATTGGTGTATTAAACTTAGAGATCGGACTATAAATACCGAAGATATGAGAAAAATAAATTTTAGCGACATCTAGCGGCGTCCAAAAAAAAAATTAAAAAATTTTCCGGTAATGTTTTGTAAAAAGACATCATATCCGGGGGCGTACGGCGAACTTTATTCCTGCGTCCCTATAAGGCGAGACGGCCTAATGTACATATGTATTATGTGGGTACTTACTACGTATACATACCCTGCGCAAAAATTATGCTTATTGTTGACAAATCAGTTCTAAAAAAGGAGGCCGCTGGCAGCGCTGCTTCTGTTATGCACTTACTCTGTCTGCTCCTTACTTTCTAATATTTATCTAGACCTTATTTCGCATGGCGGATAAGCCGTTGGAATAAGGTGTGCTCTCAGAGAGATATAGAGTACTCCTTATCGCCTGATGATATTAGCCTAAATTTAAGGCTTACGCCATACAAATTTGCTACACTTAAAATTTTCGTTAGCCTTTAAATCTGCTGTTTTAATTCTTAAATAAGGCTTAGATTTTTTGGTAGGTATTTATGAGCATTCATAACCAAAGTGAACGAAAATACAATAAAACGCGGCGAAATTTATTTTAAACATTTTGGACTGCTTAGCTAAAAGGTTGTTTGGTACATAGTAGTTAAATGCCAAGCACACTTTCATGCACAAATATTTGAAATGGATGTATAACAATTATTCATATATACAAATAAATATCTACATGCATAAATACATACATACGTACTTACATACATACATACATATATCCATAGAATTATACTACTTTATGCGCGCATTGTGTTCTAGCAAATGTGGCTCTTATGCAAATTTTGGTTAGACTAGAAACCCAACAACAGATATGCTTTATACGAGTATGCTGCTATATAAGGAATGTAAATGTGCGTAGTTTATGTGTATATGTATTTATATACCCTGCAAAAAATGCGATCACTCCGGGATACATCCGGGACAACTCGCAAGGGAGCATGCGATTACTACCCATTTGTATCTCTTTATATGGGTTGAAGTGTTCTCTTTTGTTTGAGCATGTCCTATGAAGAGACTAATTGTACCCAGTTTGTACCCGAACGGGTAGCAAAAGCGCACAATTGTACCCGTTTTGTACCCGAACAGGTAGCAAATGCGACACATCCATTTGTGCGACTAATTGTACCCGTTTGATACCCTTTCGGGTACAATTCGTCTACAATTAGTATACATATGTACCCGTTCGGGTACAATTGGGAACAATTGTAGACTAATTGTACCCGAAAGAGAGCGCTCCCGGACAAATCTTTTTAGAGACTCGTCGCACACTTTTTTACAGGGTATATGTTTTTGTGTGTTTGTATCTTTGTGAACAGTTTGAGGTTGAAATGTGGCACTTAAATCTACAACAACTCAAACAAATTATGACAAAAAAGCGTAGTAAATCGACTATAAACGCGCGCAGACGATTGTGCAACAAAAAAAAAAAAAATAAAACAAAGTGGAAAAAGCAATAACTACATACAGCTACAACAACAGCTATAACAACTATAACACACACAAAAACGTTATTTACAAAAACAACAAATACCAGCAACAGCAAAATATAGGTAACACTAAAAACTACGCTTGTAATAACCGTTAACGTTAGTGGCTTTGACGGTGGACGGCGCAGATGTTGGTTGGTTTTAGCCAGGGACTGTAACGGTTATGAGTTATATCCAAAAAGTTGATTTTTAATCATTATTTGCTGAGTTTTATTTTATGCTCGCAAAATAAAAGTTATTTCTTGAATTTTTTTTTCCATCAGAAAATAAAAGTTATATCTTGAATTTTTTTTTTCATCAGAAAATAAAAGTTATTTCTCGAGTTTTATTTTTCCCTCAGAAAACAAAAGTTATTTTTTGAGTTTTATTTTTCCATCAGAAAATAAAAGTTGTTTTTTGAGTTTTATTTTTCCATCAGAAAATAAAAGTTATTTTCTGAGTTTTATTTTTCGATCAGAAAATAAGTTATTTTTTGAGTTTTATTTTTCGATCAGAAAATAAAAGTTATTTTTTGAGTTTTATTTTGCGATCAGAAAATAACAGTTATTTTTTTAATTTTATTTTTCGATCAGAAAATAAAAGTTATTTTTTGAGTTTTATTTTTGCCTCAGAAAATCGACAGCTGCAGCTAAAATTAAACTGAAGAAACTTTTATTCTCTGAGCAAAAAGATAAAACTTTTATTTTCTGATGGAAAAATAAAACTCAAGAAATAGCTTTTATTATCTGATCGAAAAATAAAACTTTTATTTTCTGATGGAAAAATAAAACTCAAGAAATAACACTTATTTTCTGAGCAAAAAATAAAACTCAGAAAATAATGATTAAAAATCAATTTTTTTATAAAAATCGAAAAAATAGAAGTTAATGCACCTAGAGATAGTCTGCGTTACGGTGATTACATCTGCGTACTTCTTTTGCGTTTAGCATTTCTCCTTCAGTATGATTTTTTTAGTCAAAATTTAAAAAATAACGATTATTTGCAATCCCTGGTTTTAGCTGGTGCTGGCATGTATGGGCATTAGACTGCGTTTAAAATTCAAATTAACGATATTTTACTGTATCGCCCCCTCAATCTGTAGTAACATGGTCAAAGATATCACACATAAATTTTGGTCCCGATTGGTGGCGGTTAAGGCGTGGCGCATTGAGGTCAAAGTTCAGAAAACTCTATGAAGGGTCAAAAATTCAAAATATTTTTTTTTAATTATATAATACCCAAAATTAATACTTCTATACCCAATGATAACAAATATAAATTTTGGTCCCGATTGATGACGGTTTACTGACGGAGGTCAAAGTTCAGATTACCATATGCGACACTAAAAACGTAAGTCTTCTATGGCAATCTGAACATTGACCCCCTTAAAACACCACTAAACCGTCGTCAATCGGAACCAAAATTTATATTTGTTATCACTGGGTATTGAAGTATTAATTTTTGATATTAGATAATTAAAAAAAATATTTTGATTTTTTGACCCTTCATAGAGTTTTCTGAACTTTGACCTCAATGCGCCACGCCTTAACCGCCACCAATCGGGACCAAAATTTATGTGTGATATCTTTGACCATGTTACTCAGGCCCGACGAGAGGGGGGGGCTGAGGGGGTCAATTGCCCCGGGCCCGGGCTTTAGAGGGCCCGGGAATCTCAAAATGATATCCAAGTTTTTGCTTACAGAAAATAAACGAACAACACCTTTAATCACCTTTCGTAGATAGCAATCATTTTAAATTTCAACAAATTTTATAAATCTATTAAAGTGTCTGCACCCCACTTAAGGAATTGTTGGTTTTTGGCGTCGACTTTGCAGCATAAATTTGAATTCGTTTTCTGTTGCAACAGAAAAATTCGGTATGATGCAAATTCTTATACAGCGATATGGGTATATCCTGGGTGTTTCGGACGGTATGTTCGCACGATTTTTTGAACTTTTTAGGCAGAAATATCGCGAAATATTGTATCGTTTTATGATAAAAGGAAAGATTTAGGCCACAGTTAATGATTAAAGTATGTTAGCGACAGAAATTTAGTTTAATGCCTCTGTTTTAGCCACTTAAACTGCGTTCCGGACGCTACAAAAACACGTCCATTTTTTTTTTTTTTTTTGAGTGGCTAAAACAGAAGCCTGGCTTAGCAGGCGAGCACTCTACCCACTGCACCACAGCGGCCATGTATAGATAAAAGTTCGTAAATATATATGCATTGAATTTTGATTTTGAGAATTTGTTCATTTAGTATGGGGGCCCTTATTTATTTTGACCCCGGGCCCGGATTTTCTCTCGGCGGTCCTGATGTTACTACAGATTGAGGGGGCGATACAGTCTTTTTATGAACTTTTAAATTTTTCATACAAATTAAAAGCACCCTAATGGGCATATATACGGTTTTATTATGTATGTATGTACAAGGGGCAGACAGTTTTACTACATCACCATAAGGCATTTACAACCAACTCTCGTTGGCGTGGCTGGGTGTGGCAAACAAGAATTTTTGTGATTGTTGCTTCATTTAGAATGCGAAAAACTAAAGCCAAAGTGCTCGAGTGCTTGTTACATCTAATTTGTAAAAATCGAATAGCTATGTAGAAATGTTGCAACAGCAATAAAGCATGCAGATACATACAAACATAAGTATAAGGCAAGGTGCATATCTATGTAAACATTTATGATGATTGTATTGCTTCAATTCGATGAGTAAATATATTTTATGTGGAAGGGAAATTTATAATAAAAACTTGCAATAAAATGTAAACTACTTATCTGCATAAAAAACTGAAAATAAATTGAATTTATGGATTGTGGATAGTATCTTGTATTGAAGGTAAATCGTGTGGTAAACATATTCATATACAGATGAGGGAACATCTTTTTTTTATGATCAATGGCATAAAATATAACATTAAATGGCATTTTAAGTTAGATGCAAAATGCGGCTCTTGTAAATTAGAAAGGGGATTGCGACAGATCCACGGAAATACATGTATATAGAGATATGATCAGAATCATAAGCGGTGTCGATTAAACCAGAATTTTAGAAATTTTATGTGAATTTTATATGAGATATTGGCCAGTTTTTATTTGGGAAAAACACAATTTTTTTGGTAGAAGTTAAGGATCCATTCTGGAGATCACCACATCTCTTCAGAGATGAAAAATTTTACTCAGTACTCTCGAATCAGTCACGAAAATAGGGTGGTTTTCATTTTGTCTATCTAAAGCATAGATGCTCATGTCGATGCCCTTGAATCACATTTGCTTTTGTTTTTCCCCCAGACATAGATACAGATACAAATTCGCCCTTTCAATATAAAAATAAAATTTTCTTTCCCTGCCATATGCCCTCAGGTATAAAAAATTTCAAATGAATGTGATTGAGTTGCATATGGGAAGTGCGAAGCTACGTCAGCTTCGCCCTTACCATATGAAATTGAAAATTACACAAACAAATTGAAAATAAAATTTTTTTGAAAAAATTGAATTCTTGAATTCAAAAGCGACATAACTCAAAACCCAAATAAATAAAAGAGAAATGGAATAATTTTTTGATTTATGGTGCGATTTGTAGGCAAACGAAAAAACTGAACAAAATTTCTAGTTAATATTGAAAAATGTGTGGCAAAAGTGTATTTCAAATTATTCGAAGAAAAATAAAAGAATATTTTAATAAGAATAATAGGAATTAGAGCTATTTTTGCTGTAAAATTATTGCGAATCGCAGTCTATGCTAATTTATTATAGGTACGTATATAAATTAATAACTAATGTAAGTTACATATATGACAGAAATAAAATATGACAAGTATCCACTCATAAGAAATGAGATTTTGATATACTTATCCATGTTCGGAAGCACATATGTATATTTGCGAAACAGCCTTTTCTAGCCTTAAGTTAATCAAAACAAACCAAAGAAACATTTTATCACAAAAGCATTTGGAAGCAATTCTGCAATTATCCACCTCTGATTCGACAATAAATAGTATTGACAATTTATTAAACAGCCTTGAATAAACTTATCACTTATTATTATGTAATATGTAGATAAAATTTTTTTATATGTACGAGTTCATATCTTACTTTAATATATAGATACATTTATATAAATAAAATATGTTGTAAATAATGTACATAAGTATGAATGTTGTATGTAAAATTTCGTACAATAAAAATTTACTTGTAGTTTGTAACTTTTTTTTAAATCTAACACAAATTTTTTCTGAGTGGACTAATACATTTTTGTAGATGTATTGGAGTTTCCCCATTCAATACGAGATCGTTGAGCACCCTTGACCTAAAGGAATTTAACTCAGACGTGTTCAATTACCATTAAAATTATTAAAGATTAATATGTTTGTATAATTTAATTATAATCATTATTTTAATTGTCTTACATTAAACTGTCAACTAATCATTTAATTAATTAAAAAAAAAAAAAAATAAAACAATTACGATTACTAAATAATAATAAAAAAACAGAAATAATCATATAATCAAAATTAATCAAATAATATTTTTTAATTGTATGATAATTTTTAATTGCTTAGTCAGTTTAATTGTTTGATTATTTTTGATTGATTGATTGTTCTTAGTGGTTTGATTATTTTCAATTGTGCGATTTTATCTTTGTATATGATTACATATTTTGAACTAACTAACTAATTTTTAATTAACTAATTTTAGTTGTTTGATTATTTTTGATTGTCTGATTATTTCCTTTTATACGAGTACATATTGTCAATTAATTATTTTAGTCGTTTGATTATTTTTGATTTTGTGATTATTTCTGATTTTGTGATTGTCTCTAATTGTTTGATTGTTTTCAGTTGCTTGATTATTATATATTATTTATTATTTATCATTTTAATTTGTTTATTATTTATTATTTATGATTTATTATTTTAATTTATTTATTACTTATTATTTATTATTTGTTATTTATTGTATATTATTGTTTATTTAATAATATTATTTCTCTTTATTGATTATTCTTAATTATTTTAGAAACTACTTATTTGAAGTAAAACATAAATTAAAAAAAACTAATAAATTAAATCAAAATGAAAAATAACTAGTCGATGAATTAATAAATAATGTCATTAAAAAGTCCAAAATTAAAAGTCAGGAATTAATCAGCTAACTGCATTAATCAGGCAATTACAAAAACATTTAAATCAATAATTGAATAAATCTAATAATTTTATCAATCATGCAACTAAAAAAATCGAAAAGCTATTGAAAAAGATCAAAATTATCATGTGATTAAAATGAATTAATCGATTAATTAATGTATTTTTTTAATCAAATATGCAATTAAAAGAAATAGATATAATTGAAAATAAACAAATAACTGTATTAATTATGCGATAAAAAAATTTAAAAGTAATTGAAAAAATTTAAATAATCATGTAGGTAATTGAAATTAATTAATCGATTATTTAACGATTAAAATAAATTAATCGATTAATTAATGTATTTTTTTAATCAAACATGCAATTAAAGATCAGATATAATTGAATAACTTCATTAATCGTGCGATAAAAAAAATTTAAAAGTAATTAAATAATCATGTAATTGAAATTAATTAATCGATTATCTAACGAGTTTTTTTAGCTCAAAATAACCATTAATCATTAAAAAGGCGAAAGTGATCATTATTAGTTATTAGAGACTTACGAAATTAAAATAATGCTTTAATTGATAATCACTAGAATCATTAATCATTAAATAACATGTCCGGTTTAATTTAGGGGCATTTATGGGCATGAACTGTGCTGCTAACACTATGGACTTTCATACTTAGGGTATGTGAGGCCATCAGCGCGGCAAGCCAGTCTAACCTGATATACATAAATACGCGTACTCGTACATATGTATGTGTGTAATCTTCAGATTGTGGGAGAATATAATTACATGACACGATGCCTTTTTAATAAGATTTGTATCACTTTGCTAATTATCTTATCTTCATTTCTTTTTGCATGATACAACTGACTTTTTTGTTTAAGAAAAATCACTTACTGCCACCAAGGATCCAATTGCCAATTGCCTTATACTAAATTTTATTAGTTCCATATAGACCCCAGTGGCATACAACCAATTAATTTCCCTGTGTACCAAAGCACAGCAGTGCTTGTAGGTGTTAACATCGAGTTGAATTCCACACCACCAAAGCATTTTCGATTTATCATTTGCTTAGCTATCGAAATGTCAAATAGCGCATAAATTTGTTGAAGACAAAAGCAAAGGGAAAAATAATTTTTTATCTACATTTGGTATCTAAAAAACTTTCCCATTCAGTGAGTTTGTTTGTAGCGCTTTGTGTGCATTTGTTGTTTACAACAACAAAATTTATTAAGTTACAATTTCATTACACATTTTCATTATTTATTTGTATCTTTGTAAGATTTGTTACTTGTAGCACTTTTCAAAATAAGAAAATTATATAACAGCCCTTGCTTTGTGCGTTAGCGACAGGCGTGTAAGTATGTAGTACATAAGTAAATTAATGATTAATTTGGTGTTGCTTCAAGTTACGTGCATGAAATTTCATTATTTGCCATTTGCCATTTCGCGTTTTGCTTGTTCTATTGTTTATTATTTAATTTAGGTAAATGCCAGGGGTCGTAAAGTAAATCGCTTTTTGGTCCGCTTATTAACTGAATTGGTATAATTGGCATTGTACCTTATCTGTGTACTCTATGGCATACAAAAGGTATTTTAATTGAATTAATTGGGAAGTGGAAGGTAGAAGATGCTAATGAAAAGGGTGCCGTGACGTGCGTGCGGAAAGTGTTGTCAATTATTGAATTAATGATTTATTGTGCACGCGCTTGGATCATTAATGTAAATATCTGCGCGGCTCCACTACAAGTCATTATGAATACACGTTTCTTTTATCGTTGAGTTTTCATGAGCAGTTATCGCTCTCATGCATTTCTTTAGTGTTGTCTCTAAAAGAAATTTAAAAAGTTTTGCAGTCACTGTTGTAAAATATTTCGAATAGTAAAGATGCCCCCGAATGACTTTTCTAGCACTAATACGAACGAATAAAGTGATATAGATATATTTACAAATACAGTAGACGCTCACAAATTAGAAACAATTTCTTTTTAGGGTGATTCTAATTTCTGAAAAATTCTAATTCCTGAACTTTTTTTTATTTCAATATAACCTTAAAATTTAAGTCAATTTGCATTGAAAAACTACAATGAAATTTTTTCTAAGGCTAACCGCTTCCCTTGAATACCTTGGTCAAGCTTTTCCAAGATCTTCACTTTGGTTTCCAAAGATAAAGTATTTAACCACGTATTTTATGATCAAGCAAATTTAGTTTAAAATTAGAAAAAAAGTGGCAACTCTAAAAATTATTTTCAACGATCAGCTTTCTTTAAAACTTTTACCCGGTTCATCATATTGTAATTATATTTAATTGATTTTTACAAATTTTATTGAGCCAAAAAATTTCAAAAACGTGGCAACACATAAAAAAATTTTTTGTTTTGCAATGCGCGTTTCTACATTTCTTTGAAAACATACACGACATACTATAAAAATTTTGTTTTATAAATTAAACTAATCGAAATTTTTTAAGAAGGTGGCAACCCTAAGAAAAATATGTCCAGCGATCCGATTTTCTAAATAAATTCAATTTGGCACACATAAGTCAATACTTATTGAATTGATTTTTTACAAATTTTATTTGGCCAAAAAAATTTCAAACAGGTGGCAGCCCTCAAAAAAAATTTTGTTTCGCAATGAGCTGTTCTACAGCTCTTCGAGAAAATATACGATAAGCTATAAAAATTTTATTTGATAAATCCTATGCGAAATCTTTTAAGCAGGTGGCAACCCTAAACAAAATTAATTCAATTTAAAACGCATATTATAATATTGCATTGATTTTTTACCAATTTTATTTAGCTAAAAAATTTAAAACAGGTGGCCACCCTCAAAAAAATGTTGTCTTGCAATGAGCTGTTCTACAGCTCTTCGAGAAAATATACGATAAGCTATAAAAATTTTATTTTATAATTAACCTAATCGAAATCTTTTAAGCAGGTGGCAACCCTAAACAAGATATTTCCAGCGATCAGCTTTTCTAAACTAATTTAATTTGATACACATATTATAATATTGCATTGATTTTTTACCTTTTTTTATTAGCTAAAAATTTCAAACAGGTGGCAACCATCAAATAATTTTTATGGTTTTACAATGAGCATTTCTGGCAACTCCATTTTTATTTTTTGTTTGCTAACAACGAACAATCCCAAAAAAAGCAATGAAATCGGTTATGCCGTAGGCGGGCTTTTTATAAAGCTTAATTAGAATTGACTTAAAAGGCGCATAAAAATAAACAAACGTAACAAGAGAAAAAAATTCAAGCAAAAGTCTAAAATAAAAGGGAGATGAGACAGGTAAATATAAACAGATACATATATATGTAAATGTATACATACATATGTGTGTGTGAATGTACAATGTTTTTATGTACACAAATGGCTGCGCTTATTTGAGTAGAGGCCATCCGTCATCAACAGCCAAAAGGTTACGCATAAAAAATTTTCTTGTTTGTTTGTTTGTTTGGCTATGCAGATGGTGTTGGTTGGGTGCAGTGGCGGACCTAGCATAAATTGTCTGGGCAAGCCCATGTATGTGTGAAGCATAAACATTAGCCACTTACGTAATTTTCTTTGCTGTATTATCTAAAAGTCTGATTGCGTTCCGTCATTGACTTTGATCTAGAGCTCTCGATTTTTGTTTTTACCATTTGCGAGTAGCCCGAATAAATGCTTTTCAAATGCTCAAACACTCGTTTTTTTGCTTATTACCCGTATGTTTGTACGGGCATTTGAACAATTCGCGTATTTGAAGTTTGTTTTTCTCGTTTATTTTTTTTTTTTTGTCTTCATATGTATTTTTTATTTTTGTTTTCTTGATGCACATTTTTTTGTTTGTACACTCAGAGAAAATGAATCAAAAATAAAATTTTTATTTTGATGAACGTTTTAAACCAGGTAATTTTTATTTTAAAAATGGAAATTTATAAATTAAAAATGAAAATTAAAAATTAAAATGTATTTAGGATTGAAAAAGGAGCTTGATTAAATTAAAAATGAAAATTAATGGAATAAAACGAAATTTTTTTGTTCAAATTTTCATCGTGCTTAAAATAAAAATTAACATTTTTAAATTTGAAATGTTTTTCTTGATTTTGCCATTTTACAATGAACATCTTTAAAATAAAAGTGTTCGTATTTACTAGAGCTCTCGATTTTTTTTGAACATTTTCGAGTAACCCGAACAGTTGTTGTTCAAATGCTCGAACAGTTGTTTGTTTATTACCCGTATGTTTGTACGGGCATTTGAACAATTCGGGTATTTTGAAGTTTGTTTTTTTCTTTTATTTATTATAATTTTTTTTTCTTTACATGTAGTTTTTTTATTTTTGTTTTTCCGATACACATTTTTTTGTTTGTAAGCTCGAAAGCTCGAATGTTTGTACGGGAATTTGAACAACAAACGGGCTTCAAACAAAAACGATCAGATCGAATTGCTCGATACCCGGGTATCTAGAGCCCTAGTATTTACATTATTTTTAAATACGTCTTGACCCATATCTGGGGGCCCGGCCTAGCCCTTACAATTAAAATAGTTCTATCTCGAAGTCTTCATCATTTGATGCCAATATCTCACAGAAACATTCGAGGACCATCTGGGTCCACGTTATGACCCATATCTGGAGACCCGGCCAAGGCATCACAGTTAAAAGAGTTCTATGTATGTTGGAGTCCTCATCAAGACCAATTGCTACCAATATCGCTCAGAAACATTCGAGGGTCAGCCGGGTTCACGTTTTGATTGATGACGCTAAACTTATAGGGAAATCTCACACAAAAGCGCAGAGGTATTTTTAATTTCCTTATACTGACGGAAATTTCAGCAGTAGCAAGTGTATTTGCTTATTATCTAATATCTAAAAAATGGGTGCTTTAGTGTTTGAAGAACTGAGGTCCAATTACCAAAAGTCGTGAAATGTTTGATTTTATTTGATTTTGATTTCCGTCGCTTTTTAAAATTATCTTGATATTGTGCCAATAGTCGCCAAAAATCACTATCAACGCTTTTATAATCTGGTATTTGATATTTATGTTTGCATGTACATGTACATGTAAGAAATTATGTACATAAGTATGTACATGCAAACGAAAATATCAAATATGCATATGACTGTGAATACTGTTGAATGCCGAAGCCAGCTTCTCATCCCCATACAAATTTCATGTGAAAAATAAAAAAAGTGTTTTGCTAGTTTTTTTTTTTTCAATTTAAGTATGAAAATAAGCAATTGATTTCTCCTTAGAGAAAGCGAGAAAACAAGCTATGTTATCCTGTTTTGAAAGCCAGGTAAAAGCCAATGTGTTGAAACGTTAAAGCATGCTCACTGTGTTGTGATTGGCTGTACAAACAAAATACACATTGTGAGGTGGATTGGTGGTGTATTTGCGCTATTTTCTTAGCATGCTTTTAGGCACCGGATGTACAGTGGGGGCTATATTATTGAGAACTTAAATAGTAAACGCATTTAAAACGTAAAATAACCAGATTTTAAAGAAATTTGTAAAATGAAATGAACGAAAATATGTACGCAAGCCGGGCTTCTCAGCTTGTATGAAGCGCCCGCCTCTGGTTGGGTGCATACAATTTTTGTTGCAAACAGCAGTGATTTAGTCATTTATATAACATACATACATACGTGATGGCGGTGGAAATAAAGACATTCGTATATATGTATGTATGTATGTATGTTTGCACATATTCATATACATATACATACATAAATACTTTTTTTGTATACAAAATGCTGCTTGCCCTTTTTTGTTTAGTTTTTCGGGTCGAGTGAGGATTAAAACAGGCCAAATGAAAAAGTTTTGAAAAACAAACACACGCTCTCGCACTGAAAAGGTGTTAAGGTCGAGCAGGAAAAAGAAAATTGAAAGAGGCTTAGAAAAAAAAGGAAAAATATTTATATGTGCAAAACATCTATATATTAATAGGCTAACATTTTTTCCATACAAACAATTGCCAGGCTGTTTAGCACATTTAACATACTCATATCCACATAAAATTGATATGGATGTGTTCGTATGAGTGAGGAGCAGTGCATAGGCATATAATTTTTTCTATAAATTATTTAATTTGTTTATAATTAATAAATAAAGTTTTTAGTTAAGAGAAATAGATATCAAAAACGTGTTTACAAATATCGTAAACACAGTTGAAGAGTCGCTTTAATTTCAAAGCACTCTCTCTATTTTATATGCATTGGGCCAGTTTACGCTCAGATCAAAATCAATGCGGCCAAATCTCTCCTATTGCTTTTCCATTAAAGCGAAAAATGAGAGAGAGTGCGGGAGAGCACACTGAGTAATTTTAATTTTGACCAAGGCATATCTAACAGGTAGGCTCGGCAGCGAATTGAAAAACTTCTTTTTTTATTTACAAAGGTAGTGTGTAATGTCAAAATCAAAGCGAATTCACATCATGGCCAATAGGAATGGACGAGCCCCAAGCGAATTCAGATTTTAACCACGGCGAAATATCATTTTGACATTACACTCTACCAATTACAATAACAAAATACATGGGAAATTTCTGAATTCACCACCGGGCCTACCTTCCTAGATCTGCCTTGATTTTGACCATGATTTCGCGTCGGACCATGATCAAAAGGCAAATCAGTGTTGCGGTACAACTGGAATTTGGAAAGTGTTGCTTATCTCCGCGAGAAGGAATAATTTTTGTACCAATACAAAGTTGAAAAAATAAATTGCATGGTCGAATTTCGAGCATCGGCGATACTAGTACAAAGTAAAACGCAAAAAAGTGTGAAGTATATTAGAAGCAAAACAAATGTATGTAGGTACATATTTACCCAGTTGGAAAAGGTAATGTATGGTAATGTATAGTTTCATGTATATGCCCCGTATACTATACATTACTTCTTCAATGAGTCGTACAACAGTCCATGTCCTAGGAAAGTAATGTATCGCTTGCTTCATGACCCCTTGCATTACCTTTCATGTAAGAAAAGATGTATTGTAAAAGCTAAACGAAATGATACATTCCAAATATAATTTTATTTCATGTATGAAAACTTATCAATTAAAGGATGAATGATTTGTCAGTTGTGCATTTGTATTCGCTATTCCATGAACTCGCTTCTCGAATTATTTTTGTATTTTTGATAAAAGTGATTTTTACGCGATAATTGTATAATTTTCGCGAAAAATATATATAAATTCGGTATTAAGTCGTGACAACGACCGGTTCCACAATTTATTTCAGCCACTGTTGCACTGCTTTCAATATATTCACATTCTTTTTTTTATTAAACGGCGCCACTGGCATTTTGACCACAGTTTTTAATTATCTTATTTTATTTTATATTAAAATAGATATTTACCTTTTTTGTTAATCACTTTTACTACACTTATTACTAATTAAATTTCATGAACTTATTTTTGCACGGCAAAACAAAAACTAAATATGCGCGTCGATTGCGTCAGCCAATTCATAGAAAAAAGAACAGAGAGAATCAAAAAGAGACGCTGACAGGTGATTGATGCAGAGAGACAAAATAGTTTTATATATATTTCTAGTGATTTTATTCTAATATACCTTACCCCTTCGCTTACATTGACATGCATGTTTTCGTGCACTAATATTCGTTGGTGAATTCATGCTTGAAAAAGGTAATGCATTACGCGTTTTCGAACTGGGTACGTAAAAGCTTTACCTTGGCGCTCTCTAACACCAAGGACAAAGAAAAAACACTCGCGCGCTCGTGGTTGCCACCGTTTATGCTAGTTATATTTTATTTTATTTTCTTTTTTATTTTCATTTTTATTATATGTATATGACGCTCGTTGTTGCTTTGTTTTTTTTTTTTTTTGCTGGTCTCAATAGCACTGCTTAGAGTATATTAAAAAAAAAACAGCACACATCATTTAGCATATTGAAGTGGGCACACTGGCTGTCGGCTGCTGGCTGAGTGTATGTAAGAGCGAAAGTCCTCCGTAGGTACACGTAGGTGTACGTGTGTAGAACTAAGGCAAATGAGTGTCTGAAGAGTTGTGACTCTATGTTTACCGCTCACTACATATGTACATATGTATGCCCTGCAGGGAACTCAATAACTAGTGAGCAAAATTTCTAGTTCCGAACTAGCGAAAAGGTGTCAAAGGGGAACTAGATCAATTGTAGTTAGACCCTCACCAGTTCAGAAGGAGTGAATTGAGTGACCATTATAAGACACACTTTGATTTGTATGCAATTTCGAAGTGACAAAAATTCTATGAAACTTTTTGATTCGTTTAATTGCCGTCGGCTTTGTATATTTCTGCAATTCTCAGATGTTTGGTGAAGTATTTTATATAAAGAGTTTTCTATTTGCATCTTGTATGAAATGAAATGTTTCCCTAATTATGCTTTTCCGATCCCTCAGGCTTATTTTTAATTTTTTTTTTTATTTTATTACTTTTTAAATATTATTGTAAATTTTTATTAAATAAATAAATAAAAAAATATTAGTTAAAAAAAAAATTTTTTAAAAAATTATCATCCACCTAGACATCTACAGGATTCGAACCTGCGCACCTCAGATTGGAAGGCACATGCGTTTGCCAGTCGGCCATCGCGCCGCTTGCATGAAGTGTGTCAAAAGCTGCACTTAAGCGGCAGATGTAAAACTGTAGAATTTATAGGTACTTGTAGGTAGTTCAGAACTATCGAAATTGTGCCAATAAACGAACTAGTGTAAACTGTAGAATTTAGTACTAGTTCGGAACTATCGAAAATGTAGTGCAGAGAGGGACAATTGACACCGCCTAGGACATCGCCGTGTTAAATTCGCCAGTTGATAACATGCAGAAGAGATTTAGCTCGCACTAGTAGTGTGGAAAAATGCACTAGAAGCGACCTAGTTCGGAACTAGAGATTTTCCCTACAGGGTGTATACATAGATGTATGTAAATTTGCCTACGTATTCATGCTGAAGGTCGCGCTACTAACTTTCACGCTCGATTTGTTGCAGAAGCATATTTCACAGGCATAAACATGCATACATAGTATAGAAATGTACATACCCAGTAGACCAAAGGGCTCGAGAATAATATTATAACAAGCTTACAAATATAAGCGTTAAGCTTGAGGAAAGCTTGTGTAAAGTATTGAAAAAGTCTTAAGAACAATTGTAGAAAAATCAAAACGGCACCCTTTTTATAAGCTTACAAATGTAATTGTAGAAAAATATTACTTGTCAAAGCTTGTTGTAAGGTTATAAATATAATTGTATGTATAAATAGTATGTATAATAGTAGAAAAAATAAATTTTTATTTGCATTTTTTTTTCTTTTTCTTTCCTTCTTCACCTTTACTGCAATGTTCTTTATTTTATATTCTCATCCTGTTTCGAACCATGACATCAACCTGAAGTTCAATCCAATGGTATCATATAGTGGGACATTCAACATTATATTGAACATTATTGAGGCTTTTATACTTCCCTTTTCGAAAAAGGAATCAATGAATTGTATGAATCATTGTAAAACCAAAATTTAAAAAAATTTTACAGCAAGCTTAAAACAATGTTATTATTAATAGTTTTTTAAGCTTTCATTGCAAGTATAAAGTAAGCTTATCGTAATATTGTTTTCAAACTTTTTAAGTAAGTGTTCCTCAATTATTACAATCATGCTTGTGAATAAGCGTACAATTAAGCTTATAAAAACTGTATTGCAATAAGCTTACAATGGACAATTGTTATAAGCTTGTTCTCAAGTCCTATTACATTTCGCTTACATCCTGGTCTGTTGGGTAGTTATGTTAAAATGAAAAATGGTATGCTAGTATGCTTGTATGTATCTATGTATGTAAGCAAGCAAAACTTGAAAGTACATATGTACATTT
Source organism: Urophora cardui (assembly GCA_960531455.1). Classification (NCBI taxonomy): domain Eukaryota; kingdom Metazoa; phylum Arthropoda; class Insecta; order Diptera; family Tephritidae; genus Urophora; species Urophora cardui. The sequence goes on from OY482674.1 coordinate 16,354,684, forward strand.
TCCACTGCTGGCCCTGTAGCAAGTAAATGACTATTCAAGCAACAAGAGCGCACCGTCTCATAATCCAGTCAAAAGGCTAACAAAAAATTGTTTAATAAGAAAACAAAAGCAGACGTGCTTAGAGTCTGAGGAGGAGGAGCGGAGATGCTCTTGAAAAAGTATGTGCTTTATACATATACATACATACATATATATTTAAGCATGCCAAGCGACTGCGAAAATAATATAATATATAATACACTGGCACGTTTATAACTCTGACGAGTTTTATGGCCGAGCTTCTCTCTCAATTCGAGGTGTGCTCCTTTTGTTTTTTTCCTACTAATTGGGTGGACTTACAGTTTTATGCCGGCTCCGAAAGGCGAATGCATTTTTTGTGAGAAGCTTTTTCATGGCAGAAATACTCTCGGAGTGTATGCCGCCCTCTGCCGAGAGGTGACCGCTGCTCTTAAAAAACCCAATAATTGGATTTTTACTAATTAGAATTTTTTTTTGGTGTTTGCTCGGACTGGGGTTTGAACCCGAGACCTCTGGCATAGCAGGCGAGCACTCTACCCACTGCACCACAGCGGCCACAAATAATGGAACATGCTTAAATACACATGCATATGTGCGCTTGTATGTACGAGTATGTATGTACATATGTAGATAATGGACAGCGACAGCTTAGGTGTGCCATAGAAAATGTGTCACAAAAACACAAGTGAAGAAAAGAATAAACAAATTAGACTTTTAATCTAAACGTAAGCTTGACAAAAAAAGGAAAAGTTGTGAGTTTAATGTAAAACAACAACAATTCAGCAGCAGCAATGAGCTGATATTGGGTGATATTAATAAAAGCCGAGCATTTGCTTTTGCTTAAAATTTCAGACCTTTTACTCAAATTTTGAAATTTGGTTCATACAAAATTAATGTCAAATTTATAAAATCTTGAATAAAAGCATTTGCTTGATTTTTATTAATATGGCCCATTATTTGAGTAGGGACAAAGTAGAAACAGCTTAGTGCAATGCCATTAAAGGGAGGTGAAGTGAAAGCAAAATAACACTGTACAACAATCTTGCAGTTTTTGGAAAATTCAAGGAGTTTTAAAATTGTATTAGACGTATTTTTCCGCCCTCATCACGAGAGTGATCTTAGTTTTTTCGGTTCAGGCAATATTATTTTTTTAACCAGCTTTGAAGTGGTATCTCGTTAGATTAAGTAGAACCGGAAATAAAACACATTTAGAATCCCTAGGAATATATGTATGTTTTTCGCTTCCTACGGTCTTTTAGGTTCATTTTACAAAGATTTTTTCTGAGGATACTCCAACTGAAATTGTATGCCAAATAATTTTCTAGAACATTTTAACCATCTGGCAACATTGAAAACACAAAACATATTAGATAAAATTTTCAAACAATTTGGATTTTTTGCAGATGTGCAGTGTAATCAAGGAGGACTTCATATTCTTAGCGTATCGAGTAGGCTTCACTCCAATAAGTTTTAATTCACTTAAACTAACTTAACTCGCCTTAACTTATCTAATATCTTTAAACGAGCAATTCTTGTATATATACAATAAGGAACTCGGAAACGGCTCCAACGATTTTCATGAGATTTGGTATGCAGGGAGCTTCAGAGGTGAACTCTCGAAAAATCTAATTTTTTTACTCACTTTTGCCCCGGGTCCCGGAATATGGGTCAAAACGTGGACCCGGATGAAGCTCGAAAGTCTCTGAGCGATATTGGTATCAAATAAAAGGCCTTGATTAGGACTTCAACATAGGTGACTCCGAAAATTGGGAATCATGGCTTCAATACAAATATCTCTTTGATACTTAACCTGGTTCCCTAAGTAAAGGGAAGATGAAAGAAAAAAGAAAGTCGAAGGGAATGGAATGGGAAAGGGAGGGAAAGGGAAAATAGAATGGGAGAAGGAATGGGTGAGCGAGAGAGAATGGGAGAGGGAAAGGGATAACGAATAGGAGGAAGGAGGGGTAAGGAAGGGCAGTAGGTAAAGGAAAGGGAAAAGAAAAAATAAGGAAACGGAGATGAAGGAGAAAGGAAAAAGAAAAGTAGAGCGAAAGAAGTGAAAGTCTAAGACAAAGAAGCAAGGGAGAAGAATATGAAGATGTAGGGGTATCGTGGCCAAGCGGGGCGGATTTACTTTAGTGCTAGATCTCGCAAACGGCTTCAATAATTTTCACTAAATTTAGTATACAAAGGGCTCGGCCGCAAACTTTTGAAAGTTTAATTTTTCCACTAATTTTTTTATTTTAACTTTTTATTTCGCTTGCGAAGACATGCGAGAAAATGGTAACCTGAGATAAGCTCGGTGATCCAGGTACTATTAACTTAACTAAAAACACACACGCTACCACATACAAAAATTGATACGACATATATATCTATGTCATTTATAATAACTTATGCCGCCTAAGACGAAGTCACCTGCTGCCAAAACTGCATCGCAAGGCAGTCAACATTCGTATATGATAAAATAAAGTGTCAAACGGATTATTGCTCCACACTCAAACACGCAGCATTTAATATTCACACTTAAATACATACATACATATGTATTTACATAAATAATAACAACTTAAATATTTGTCATGAATCCGTCGTTCATATTTAAAATACAATGACAAGCTTGACACTTTATTAATCTCTATCTAGTACGCCAGGGATGGGCATTATTCAAAATTTGAATAATTCAATAACGAAAAAATAAAAATAAATTTTTATTCTTCATTCTCCTACCCTTGAATAAAGAATAAAAATTTATTCTTCATTTTGATACCCTTGAATAAGGAATAAAACTTTATTCTTCATTCTGATACCCTTGAATAAAAAATAAATGTTTATTCTTCATTCTGATGCCCTTGAATAAAGAATAATTTTTTATTCTTCATCCAAAATTGGTTGAATAAAAAATAAAATTTTATTTTTCATTCAGATAATTTTGAATAAAGAATAAATTTTTATTCACGTTATTCAAATTATTCTTGCAGGTCACACGAGTAAATGATTTTGCAAATATTCAAGGGTATCAAAATGAAGAATAAAAATTATTTTTTATTCAAGGGCACCAGAATGAAGAATAAAAATTTATTTTTTATTCAAGGGTATCAGAATGAAGAATAAATTTTTATTCCTTATTCAAGGGTATCAAAATGAAGAATAAAAAATTATTCTTTATTCAAGGGTATCAGAATAAAGAATTAAAAATTATTCTTTATTCAAGAGCGCCGGAATGAAGAATACAAATTTATTCTTTATTCAAGGGTATCAAAATGAAGAATAAAAATTTATTTTTTATTTGAATAAAAATTTATTCAAAACCGCCCATCCCTGTAGTACGCACAACAAACAAACTAACAAGCAAGCTGCAGGTGAAGGCAAAGGGGGTTAAACGTTTACAAATGTAACTTGAAAGTTTTTGTATTGAAAAGAAGTTGGAAGAAATTAAAAGATAAGTTATGTATGTTGGTGGGGTTTTTCATAAAAATTTAAACACCAAAGTTGTTTTAAATGTCAAAGCAGTATGTGTTTTTTCTTCCTTATTTTGAAATCAAGTAATGACAGAAGTGCGAATTAGCAGCAAAATGCAGAAGATTTGAAAATTTGTCAAATGTGACACGTAAAAAGGGATGACAAGCAAAAGAATGTTGTGTGTTTTTGTGTGTGAGGCAACACTGGTCAACACTTTGCCTATGCTCAACATAAATAAGTAATTTGTTAAGTCCAGCTGCAGTTTCTAGTAGGAATTGTTTCATGGCTAGTGTTCGATAGGCAATATTTTCTACTACTGCTACTTGTTTGCTTTTTGCAACAAAAATGTTTTTATATACGCGCAAGTCTATTTTTATTGACTGTCAATCAAGTTCAGTTATTTTAATATATAATTTGCTAAAATGAATTTTATTTTTATACCTTTCATGAGAATGAAATGGTATTATAACTTTGTGCCGAAAATCAAATCTTGAAAGTACTAGAAGGAGGCGTGACAGACCCATCAATATATATACCGATATAATCAGAATCATGAGCTGAGTCGTTTAAGCCATGTCCGTCTGTCCGTCCGTCCGTCCGTCTGTCCGTCCGTCCGTCCGTCCGTCCGTCTGTGTGAACGCAAACTAGTCCCTCAGTTTTTGAGATATTTGATTGAAATTTGGAACACGGGTGAGTTTTGATGCTCAATCGATCATTTGTCGGAATTGGCCGAATCGGACCACTATACCATATAGCTCCCATACAACCGATTGTTCAGATATACACATTTTGGGGTATAACTTCTCCCTTTTTACAGCTAAGGACAAGAAACTTTGGGGTATTTGCACCCATATTGACCCAAAGAAGGTTACCGAAAATTATCAAGATCGGACTACTATAACATATAGCTGCCATACAACCGATTGTTCAGATATACACATTTTGGTGTATAACTTCCCCATTTAAACAGCTAAGGACATGAAATTTTGAAGTATTTGTACACATGTTGGCCTAAACAAGGTTACCGAAAATTGTCCAGATCGAAACACTACAACATATATCTCCCATACAACCGATTGTTCAGATATGTACATTTTGGGATATAACTTCTCCATTTTAACAGATAATGACATTAAACTTTAAAGTACTTGTACCCATATCGGCCCAAATAGAGTTACCGAAAATTGTCAAGATCAGATCACTATAACATATAGCTCCCACACAACCGATTGTTCAGATATACACATTTTGTCGTATAACTCATCCATTTAAATAGCCCAGACACCATTTTTTCTAATAAATCGTTCCATAAATAACCCACAAAATTGAAATTATAAATTATACTAAATCAGGCTATGTGCAACATATGTACATAGGTAGCTTTTCCTTTCCCCACTCTTGAAAGGTATGAAGTCTTCGGTACGGCCGAAGACAGCCGCGCTCTTACTTGTTTTTTTTTTTTATTTTTTTTTATTGTATTTCTTATTGACTTGTATGCTGTTGCTGGCCTTTTGATATGCATCAATTGCCACTTGTCGTAAAAGGCTCAACTGGCTAATTTTATTTAACCTTCGTAGAAAATAATTTCACTAATAAAAATTTATTAAACAAGTAGTAGCTTATGCTACTCTAAATATAAACGAAAGCATTTTAAATAATAAACAAGTAAGAACGCGACTGTCTTCGGCCGTACCGAAGACTTCATACCTTTCATGAATGGGGAAATGAAAAGTTACCTATGTACATAACCCGATTTGGTTTAATTTCAATTCTGTGGGTTATTTATGGAAAAATTTATTTGAAACAAGTAAGGAAGCCTAAGTTCGAGTGGAATCGAACATTAGATACTCAGCTGTATGCTTTCATTGTTTGTTTGCGTTTGATGGATTTTATATAAAGTTAGTGCTGCATAAAGTGGGCGTAGCCACGCCCATTTTCAACATTTTTATCATTCATCCAACTAAGCATACATATATTATTCTTTGTTCAAAATTTCATTCCTTTATGACTTCCAGTTACAAAGATGTCACGTTACAAATTTCCAAAGCGTGTTCCTGAAATATCTTTGTTAAAAAGTAGGCGTGGTCATAAACCGATTTCAATAAATTTTTGCGCGTCTATTAATACAAGTGGCCGCTGTGGTGCAGTGGGTAGGGTGCTCGCCTGCTATGCCAGAGTTCCCGGGTTCAAATCACGGTCCGAGCAAAACACCAAAAACTATTTTTCTAATTAGTAAAAATCCAATTATTGGGTTTTTTAAGAGCAGCGGTCACCTCTCGGCAGTGGGCGGCATACCCTCCGAGTGTATTTCTGCCATGAAAAAGCTTCTCACAAAAAATGCATTCGCCGTTCGGAGCCGGCATAAAACTGTAGGTCCACCCAATTAGTAGGAAAAACAAAAAGGAGCACACCTCGAATTGGGAGAGAAGCTCGGCCATAAAACTCGTCAGAGTTATAACGTGCCAGTGTATTATATATTATTATATTAATACAAGTGATAAAAGTGTATAAACCAAGTTTCATCATAATATCTCAATTATTTGTCGAGTTATGGTCCCCGAAATCTCGTAGATTCCACGGTGCCACGCCCATTTTCCAAAATGTTTCTATTTTTTGTTTCCGGTCTATTGTAGAAATCATACCACAAAATTTCAATGACATATCTTTATATTTCACAGAGATGTTGCTTAAAATGTTTTTATTAGGCCACTTTATAGTTCCCATGTATAAAAGTGGGCGTGGTCGTCAACCGATTTTGGAAATTTTTCGTCCAAACATTTGCCTAAGTAAGTATATCACGCGTACCAAATTTCATTGATATATATTCAATGGTCTCTGAGTTATGACTCATAAAACTTTCAATGTTTGCCCCTTAATAAAAAAAATTTCATAAAATTTCTTCATAGGAGCCTGAGCTCAACACGTGGGTAAAATTTCATCGCTCTAGCTATATTAGTGGCTGAGATACCAAATTTCCGATATTTTCTATATAGGAAAAGTGGGCGTGGTCATGCTCCGATTTCGCCCATTTTCAATACCAACCTTCCCAGTCTCGATACCAACTTGCATTCCAAATTTCATCAAAATATCTCAATTTTTGCGCGAGTTAGAGTGTTTACAGACGGACAGACGGACAGACGGACAGTCGGACGGACGGACGGACATGGCTCAATCGATTTCTCTTTTCACCCTGATCATTTTGATATATATAAGTCTATATCTATCTCGATTATTTCATTCTGTTACAATCCACCGTTATGTGATTAAAACTATAATACTCTGTGTACTAGTACAGCTGAGTATAAAAATGATGTCTTAGCTATTTAGATTGAGAAGGCATACCCTAAAATGTCTATATCTGAATAATCGGTTGTATGGGAGCTATATGTTATAGTGGACCGATCTTGAAAATTTTCGGTAACCTTGTTTGGGCCCATATGTGTACAAATACTTCAAAGTTTCATGTTCTTAGCTCTTAAAATGGGGAAGTTATACAGAAGTTACACCCCAAAATGTGTATGTATATCTGAACAATCGGTTGTTTACTATATGTTATAGTGGTCCGATTCGGCCGATTCCGACAAATGATCAATTGCACATAACAACAAACCTGTATTCCGAATTTCATTCAGATATCTCAAAACTGAGAGAGTAGTTTGCGTTCACACAGACGGGCGGACAGACGGACAGAAGGACAGACGGACATGGCTTAATCGACTCAGCTCACGATTCGGATCATATCGGTATATATTTTGGTGGGTCCCCCACGCTTCCTTCTGATAGATACTTTCGACAAAAAATTTTTGGCATAAAGTTATAATACCATTTCATTCTCATGAAAGGTATAAAAAAGTACCTTAAACGTGATTGGCATAACCTAAAAGCCCGTCTTCACATAACTTGATTCGCCAGAGAAACATCTAGGGAAACATCTCGCTAAATAACCCGTCTCCACGTGGCCGATCGTGATTCAGTTTAACATTTCTCTTTCTTGTTCTTCTTAAATGTTTGTATATTTGCTTATTTTTCGGAACAAGATTGAGAGAGCGAGTGCAGAAAAAAAGAGCGAAACACGTTATGCGGGGACATGGTATAAACCACATTTAAAAACACAAATGAAAGTAATGGAATAATCCAACGCCTTTAACAAAACATCTTGATAATCATCGATGAATGAAAAGAATATAACACAATTTGAAATAAACCGCCCAACCAACCTAACCCTAATAAGCATTGCTAAATAAATGGACTGCAGCTTCATGCTGATTAAAAACTCAAATAAGGATGCATGTGGCAAATAAATACAAATGTACATGTATAGACACACATATATATACATATGTATATTTCTTTTGTGTAAAACTGCATGATTTTACGAATTTTAATATTTTCTGTAAGACTTGCTATTCAAGAATGAAAAAAAAAAAAAATCAATGACTGCGATAAAAACGAGGCAAAAATACAAGCAATACCAACGCGTTAAGCGCACAGAACAGCAGGTGGTGCAGGGAAAATGAGAGAAAAAAACAAAAAGTAAAAATAAAAATAAAACAAACAGAGAAAAAATAAAACCGTTTAAAAAGAAAATCGTCGCTTTTGTTACACGTTTTATTGTTGCGAAACCACGACGATCATAAAACCCTTTTAATGTCAACAACAAATGTTGGTTGGTTTAGTGAGTTGGTTGGGTTTTTGAATAATGTAGCATAGTAATAAAGAAACAACTTTAATGTGGATGTGTATTTGGGTGTTTGCAGAAAGGTAAATATTTCTATACAAAATTTTTTGTTTGTTCTAAAATGAATCAGCGATATGAGCGCTTCCAGGAATTAAAATATACTTCGAAAAATAATGTACTAGACCTACTTATCATCAGTTCATTTCTCAATTCTTTCTATACACAGAAACGCCAAAGTGTTTAGACCAGTAGCACATTAGCTCAGCGTAACTGGCACGTGCATTGGCCTTTCCCACATAGTTGAAATATGTACTTGCTAATAAAAAAAAAACTGATTTGAATTTACCTTTATCAGTTTTTCTATCTAATAATATCTAGTAGGCGTTGCGCAAAAAGTTGCGAAGAACGACACACACTGTGTGGGAGAACATGTTGCGTAGAAATGCGCTTTCGTCGGTGTTCATTTATGCCATGAAAAGCAGTCAAAAATCTTTTGAAAGCTAAAAACTAATATTTTTTTTTTCTTTGATAAGGAAGGCGTTTAGCGCGTTTGTTTTCCTGCTTTTTTTTTGGAACAATAGGCCTTTGACATCACACTCTAAGTCAACGTAAAAACTACAGCCTTTTTTTTCATAATAAAATTTTCGGTTTATTGTTGTTGTGTAGCTTTGTTATTTGTTAATGATGTCCGGCTTTGTATGTTCTTTATTTATTTTTTTGTGGTTGGCAACACATTTTGCTCATTAAATTTAATGATTTTGTAGATTTAAAGAAATTTGCATGTTTTGTGTTTTGTGTTTTGTGTTTTTATTTTGTTTTCGGTTTTTGTATTTATTTATATTTCTTTATTTTTTTTGTGCTTTCTCCCTCTTTCTCCCACTCGTCACTGTTTGCGCAGTTGTTTGTTTATAAGCAAAAAGTGCAGAAGGTTTATTTGAGGTGGCTTATTGGGTATACAACTTTTTTTCTTTCTTCATAAATATCTTATCATGATATAAACAGTTATACATATCTATATATTAATAGGCTAACATTTTTCCCATACAAACAATTGCCAGGCTGTTTTGCACATTTAACATACTCATATCCACATAAAATTGATATGGATGTGTTCGTGTGAGTCAGGAGCAGTGCATAGGCATATAATTTTTTCTATAAATTATTTAATTTGTTTATAATTAATAAATAAAATTTTTAGTTAAGAGAAATAGATATCGTAAACGTGTTTACAAATATCGTAAACACAGTTGGAGAGTCGCTTTAATTTAAAAGCGCTCTCTCTATTTTATATGCATTGGCCCAGTTTACGGTGAGATCAAAATCAAGGCGGCCAAATATCTCCTGAGTAATTTTAATTTTGACGAAGGCATATCTAACATGTAGGCTCGGCGGCGAATTGAAAAACTTCTTTTTAACACGCTTTTATTAGCTTCACCTGTATGTATGTATGTATGTATGTATCTATGTATGTATGTATGTATGTATGTATGTAACTTCATCCCATCCTAAAAGTTGCAACATTTAAAACTAAATTATTATATCTTTCAAACATTCACTTTTTTGTGTCCTCTCTATTATTTCTATTCTCCTCCGGATTCGAAACATGACATCAACAGCCCAACGGCATCATATAGTAGGACATTCAACATTATATTTTATGCTTCATTGCGGCTTTTATGTTACCTTTCTTCAAAATAGCCTCCATGAATTTCAATTCACTCCCGTATACAAGCCAATAAGTAACAAGCTTGCAGGGTACGGAAAAACTCACTCACGAACGCTCAAAAATACATTCTTCTCAAATCACAAACAAATGTTCAAAGAAAAACGTATAACCACTCAAATAGCGAGCGAACTAATACCATGTCTCCACATAACGTGTTTCGCTCTTTTTTTCTCCATTTTCTCTCTCAATCTTGTATAACATTAAAAGATAGCTACAATGTAGTAGTTATCACAATTTTAACTTAGACATCCTTTAAGGTAATCTGATATTTCAAGCTCAAGGTAGCTAAGTAGATATCTTTTTGGTTGCTTGTTTTTCCGACAGGGTAGGAATATGAACCGAAACCGGTTTGTCTCCAAACCAAACTTGACAAGGGATGACGGAGGATCGTTCCACAATACATCAAGTAGATATCTGTTTGGCATCTTCTTAGAACAGTTGCCTTATGTACTGTTATCGGATTTATTTATCCTTGAAAATATCGGAGTTTTATCAATTCATCATAAAGAATGATTACCACAGAAACCATCCTTATTTCACAAATACAAAATTTAGCTGTTCTTGTGCCTTTGCTTGTTTTGTTCCGTCATTCATCTTTCTCATTCGAATATAAAGGCTCACTTGCTTTGCATTTGCTGTTCATTAAGCAAAATGTTTCATTATAAATTATGTCATCTATACGCAATTTATTGACGGTCTCCTAACCGAAGCATAGTTTACTTACATCCTAATTTATGCATAAAGCATCTGCGCACCTGAGCGGAAAGTGAATCAATAGGAGTGTACGAAGCATAATTTTAATTGCTGGCCAAAAAGGCAGCGCGTAATAAGTGATTTTCATTAGCTAAATAAGTATAGAGTAGGGTTGTAAAATGTTAAAAAAAAGTTATAAAATTTACAGCATACACTGTAATTCAAACTGTAAATATGTGAAAAAAGGAAGGAAAACAGGTTTATGGGTAAAAAGCAGACACAGAGATATTTTTTTTTTGGTAGAAAGTAAACGTAGCTAAAGAATTCGGTAAAAAGTAGACAGAAAGATGTTGATTTTTGTAAAAAATAGACGTAATATGTTTTTCGGTAAAAATAGACATAGAAATTTTGTTGTAGTGAAAATTAGATGATCGGTAAAAAGTAGATACAAAAATATGTTTGATAAAGAGTAAACGTTTCCAAGGGATTCAGTAAAACGTAGACAGAAAAATGTTGTTAGGTAAAAAAGGTAGACTAAATATGCATTTTATTAAAAATTTGAAATGGCCATTTTTCCGCAAAAAGTAGACACGGTAATGTCCTGTAAAAAATGGACAGAAAAAATTCGAAGTATTAATTTTTTTCAATAAAAAGTAGACATATCAATTTTTTCGGTAAAAAATGGACACGCTCATGTTGTTCTTCAAAAGTAGACATACATATGTAATAATTTTTTTCGTAAAAATTGTACACCCATGATGTTCTCTAAAAAATAAACATTGTAACTTTTTCGGCTAAAGTAGACATATAAATTTTTTTTTTGTAAAAATTAAACATACTTAGAAATCGTTTGAGGTAAAACTAGACATAGGAATTTTTCGGTAAAAATTTACGCATTTTAAAAAATATAATTAGTAATTTTTTCCGGTAAAGGTTAGTTTAGATTAGGTTGGCCGGATACAGTCCTTAGTGTTACCAAGATCGTATTGGAGGCGTTATACTAAGCTTTCAATGCAAAACTTCGCAAGTTTTAGTATTTTCCGCAGAGTATTTTGTGTATTTTCCGCAGAGTATTTTGTGTATTTTCCGAAGAGTATTTGTTGATCACTTGATTCCACAACAGGGGTGAGGGTACTCCCCCTTGTGGGATGCCCCTATGTGCCCTGCTTGACATTGTCGAAAAGCCCCACCCATCCGACAACTCCAAAGGTGCTCGATTCAGCGCCAAATGATTGGAGGTATTCCGATCCATTCGTGCCCCTCCAACAGCACTGCAGCAGAAATGTTGCTAAAGGCAGCCGACATATCAAAAAATACATTGCTTTTTCGATATGTTGTTGTTGCACTCCCTGTAGTGAAGGGCCTTTTCGATATGTTGTTGTTGTTATTGTGATTTTTTGTATCCTTTTTATCTTCCATTACCACAAAATGAAAGGCTTTTATCCTTTCCGCCACGCATCTTGAACCATGTCTGAGGCCGTTTAGCACCTCACCCTGGCGCGCGCCTTAAGTGGACCTATTCAATCGGACAACAGCCTTTGCTAGCCCTCCGTGGTCTCCGAGCAGCAAGAGAGAATTAAGTGAAAGTGCTATATTATGGTTACCAAGAAAGAAGAAAAATATAAAGAATACTTTGAACTTATAACAAAAAAGAATCTCCAAAACATAAAACGCACGCCAAAAAAAGGGAGCAGCATTTGTTTTGGAGATCAAATTAAAGTACCAAAATAAACGATGTAAACAACAGAGTGACCATAGCGAAGCGAGCAGCTTGAGCGGCTTTGCTGACACAGCAGCGGCACTACGCAAGTATTAAAAGGCAAATTTATTGTAGGACATTAATTTTGAATAAATGTATAGATGTATACGCAACTATGTATACAAGTACATACATACATAAATATATATATGCATTTACATTGAGCCAAGTAACACCGACCTTCTTCGTTGGCGCTGCTGTTTTGTAACATGATTTTGGGGCAAGTTCGGTAAGGATAAGTGGTAAGTGAAGAAAGTGCAACACGATGCAAATGGAATGCAATAAGAGGAAGGAAAAAAGTGTGTTACAGCACACTTACACATGTAAATGGAGAAGTAATAGAACAAAAAGAAAAACAAAGTCAAAACAAAAACAAAAACGAAATCAAAACAAAAACGCCAGAAAGGCTGAAACAAAAATGTAACAACAAGAAAGAAAAAATTGTAAAGAACCTGCAGCAAAAGTAACCAGTTGCAAACTAGAATTAAACCAGTATACCGTAAACAGTCAACTAGTTGCTCGAGTGTACATTTCGCATGTAAACATCTGGTATTTTTCATATGTTAATGTGCTACGAAATAGCAATTGTCACCCTATGCATAAGCTCAAACCAGTTAAATACCAGTCGAACACATACCAAAAATAACCCTGCAAAAAGTGGGACCACGTAATATGCTAGTACAGCACCAGGTTACGTTGTGACAGTTCCTAGTTACAGAGGTGGTCCAAATATATGAAAAAAATATGGTTACATTAACATTGCGATGTCATTGGACATGACCACCCCTGCTTCACCGCTGCTTAACAAAGGACTATATAAAAAACCACCCTATTTGGGCCATAGACTAGTATGCTTACAGTGGACCACGTTTTAAACTACATCCCAATACCCTAGACCGAGCCAAATTGCCGACCAACCACGAATTAGTTGGCCGCGAACGACAATTTACATTCGATGTGGTCCGATGCAGCATAACATGTAACCAAGTCCGTAACCACATCCCTTCAGACCTGTCCTCAAATTTTTGAAGGGAAGTTAGTTCACATATACAGTTAAATTAAATACAGTTTAAGTACAGCTTTTGACATGCGCAACACAAGTAGTGCGATGGCGCACCGCTAAGGCGTCTGGCTTCGAATCGAGCAGGTCGCGAGTTCGAATCCTATCGGAGTCAATGTGACTAATGTTTTTTTTTTAATTTAATTTTTTTTTATAAAAATGTAAAAAATATTTAATAAGTAAAATAAATAAATAAAAATGAAAAAACCTGAGGGATCCGAAAATGGACTAATTCAGACAAAGGGCAACATTTTATTTCATATAAGTGAAGATGAACATAATAAAACTTTTATGCCAAGTGCTTCACTAATCGTTTGAGAATTGTAGAAATATACAAAGCCGTAGTGAAATTGACGAACGGAGGAAACACATCCAATTTGTATTTTTCATACCAGCTGAACAACTAATAGAAAGCAAACTGGTATGTTTTTTTCCGTCTCCTACCAGTTGATCAACTAGTTTACTTGCATACCAGTTCACGTTTTCGCTGCAGGGGAATTTTACCGCAAATACCTACACAAACGGGCATACATATGAACTTAAGCTGTCGTCAACCAAGAAAGAAAAAAAATCAAGAAAATGCATTTACTAACATAAAAATTGAAAGTCGAGTGTGTGTTGAATGTTCTGAGTACATTTCAACAGCGTTGCGTGATTCGAATCAATTTTGATTTCAAATCAACTTTCAAATAAAGAATCAACTCGATTCGTGATTCAAACTATTTTCAAATCAAAAATAATTTTTATTTGTGACTCATTTCTCAAAAGAATCAAAAATATCCTTTGATTCGTGATTCAAGCCATTTTCAAATCAAAGATAAATTTGATTTGTGATTCATTTCTCAAAAGAATCAAAAATACCCTTTGATTCGTGATTCAAACCATTTTCAAATCAAAGATAAATTTGATTTGTGATTCATTTCTCAAAAGAATCAAAAATCTTTTCAATCAAAAATTTGATTCGAATCGAAAATTTATTACGAATCTTGATTCAAAATATATTTTTGATTCGAATCAAAAATTTTATTCGAATCAATAACAAAATGAGACCGATTTTTTTGACCACAAACCAAACCATACTTTCCTAAAGGTTTTCGATGCGCTGAATTCAAATCTGGACGCAGAATTGCTCTATCACGTCAGGATTTTGAGATATCCTAACCTAAATGTGCAAAAAACACCATTTTTGCCTCTTTTTGAGGTTATATATAAACGACAGATTATTAAAAAAAAAAAAAACCACAAATAGCATCTTAAAGAAGAAGTCTTTCTCTTAACAATGGCGTTGAGTTTGCTCAAATATCTTTTTTTTTCGATAAGATGGAGCAATTGAAATTTGCAGACTTATCGTAAGAGGTATGTGTTCTACTGCATCATACCTACGTTAATTCATATAAACTTTAAATTGCTCTATCTTAGCGAAAAAAAAAGATATTTGAGCAAACTCAACGCCATTCTTAAGAGAAAGACTTCTTCTTTAAGATGCTGTGTGTGCTTTTTTTTTTTTAAAAATAATCTGTCGTTTATATATAACCTCAAAAATAGGCAAAAACGGTGTTTTTTGCACATTTAGGTTAGGATATCTCAAAATCCTGACGTGATGGAGCAATTCTGCGTCCAGATTTGAATTCAGCGCATCGAAAACCTTTAGGAAAGTATGGTCTGGTTTATGGTCAAATTTCTGGTCGGCCTGTGTAATAGAACAACAAAAAATGTATAGAGGAGTCATATATGTATTAAATATGTATAAGTTGTTTTATTATTCAAACGATGATATAATGTATTTTTCAATAGTTTTTTAATAACTGCGCTTACATATGTAATAGATGTGTTTGTGTTGTTTCTTTCTATACTTTCCTAACCGATTTAGCCGCTTTTTTATTTGACCTTCTTTGTGTTTGTGTATTTGTGTTTTAGTTTCTTTTGTTTGCGTTATGCTCCAAATACTCGCAAATTGCGCCTGCTACTACTTTCTCACAAGCTCAAAAGAGGGCTCAGTATGTTGTTAAGAATTTTCTTCTTTTGACACACTTAAAAAAAAGCTCGTGCATGCATTTAATTTTATATTGTTTCTGGTTATGCGAGTGCTTTATTTTAGTGATGACAGCTGCAGCATTTGAGAAAGCAAAGCAATTGAATTGAAGTTCAACTAAAATGTTGCAGTTAATGGCATACAAACATAATTTGTAGGAATGTTGCACTTGTTTGTGTAAAAGTATTGCTCTAAAGCGAAACACCAATATGTTTTGTTCTTAAAATGCAGGGTTGCGTGATTTTGATTTGACTGAATCACTAATCAAAAATATTTTCTGATTCTTGATTTAAAATATTTTCAAATCAAAGATAATTTTTATTTGTGATTCGTTTCAAAAAAGAATCAGAAATACCCTTTGATTCGTGATTCAAACTATTTTCAAATCAAAAATAAATTTTATTTGTGATTCGTTTCACAAAAGAATCAGAAATACCCTTTGATTCGTGATTCAAACTATTTTCAAATCAAAGATAAAATTGATTTGTGATTCATTTCTCAAAAGAATCAAAAATCTTTTTTGATTCTTGATTCAAACTTGATTTCGAATCAAGATTCTTAATAAATTTTTGATTCAAAATAATTTTTTGATTCGAATCAAAAGTTTGATTCGAATCAAAAAGTTTATTCGAATAAAAAATTTGATTCGAATCAAAAATTTGATTCGAATCAAAAATTTTATTCGAATCAAAAATTTTATTCGTATCAAAAATTTGATTCGAATCAAAAATTTATTAAGAATCTTGATTCGAAATCAAGTTTGAATCAAGAATCAAAAAAGATTTTTGATTCTTTTGAGAAATGAATCACAAATCAATTTTATCTTTGATTTGAAAATAGTTTGAATCACGAATCAAAGGGTATTTCTGATTCTTTTGTGAAACGAATCACAAATAAAATTTATTTTTGATTTGAAAATAGTTTGAATCACGAATCAAAGGGTATTTCTGATTCTTTTTTGAAACGAATCACAAATAAAAATTATCTTTGATTTGAAAATATTTTAAATCAAGAATCAGAAAATATTTTTGATTAGTGATTCAGTCAAATCAAAATCACGCAACCCTGCATTTTAAGAACAAAACATATTGGTGTTTCGCTTTAGAGCAATACTTTTACACAAACAAGTGCAACATTCCTACAAATTATGTTTGTATGCCATTAACTGCAACATTTTAGTTGAACTTCAATTCAATTGCTTTGCTTTCTCAAATGCTGCAGCTGTCATCACTAAAATAAAGCACTCGCATAACCAGAAACAATATAAAATTAAATGCATGCACGAGCTTTTTTTTAAGTGTGTCAAAAGAAGAAAATTCTTAACAACATACTGAGCCCTCTTTTGAGCTTGTGAGAAAGTAGTAGCAGGCGCAATTTGCGAGTATTTGGAGCATAACGCAAACAAAAGAAACTAAAACACAAATACACAAACACAAAGAAGGTCAAATAAAAAAGCGGCTAAATCGGTTAGGAAAGTATAGAAAGAAACAACACAAACACATCTATTACATATGTAAGCGCAGTTATTAAAAAACTATTGAAAAATACATTATATCATCGTTTGAATAATAAAACAACTTATACATATTTAATACATATATGACTCCTCTATACATTTTTTGTTGTTCTATTACACAGGCCGACCAGAAATTTGACCATAAACCAGACCATACTTTCCTAAAGGTTTTCGATGCGCTGAATTCAAATCTGGACGCAGAATTGCTCCATCACGTCAGGATTTTGAGATATCCTAACCTAAATGTGCAAAAAACACCGTTTTTGCCTATTTTTGAGGTTATATATAAACGACAGATTATTTTTAAAAAAAAAAAAGCACACACAGCATCTTAAAGAAGAAGTCTTTCTCTTAAGAATGGCGTTGAGTTTGCTCAAATATCTTTTTTTTTCGCTAAGATAGAGCAATTTAAAGTTTATATGAATTAACGTAGGTATGATGCAGTAGAACACATACCTCTTACGATAAGTCTGCAAATTTCAATTGCTCCATCTTATCGAAAAAAAAAGATATTTGAGCAAACTCAACGCCATTGTTAAGAGAAAGACTTCTTCTTTAAGATGCTATTTGTGGTTTTTTTTTTTTTTAATAATCTGTCGTTTATATATAACCTCAAAAAGAGGCAAAAATGGTGTTTTTTGCACATTTAGGTTAGGATATCTCAAAATCCTGACGTGATAGAGCAATTCTGCGTCCAGATTTGAATTCAGCGCATCGAAAACCTTTAGGAAAGTATGGTTTGGTTTGTGGTCAAAAAAATCGGTCTCATTTTGTCGGCCTGTGTTATTCAAGCGACGATATGAGGCTGATTATGGCGAACTTTTTTTGTTGCGAAACGGTCAACTGTGGGTTTTACATACACTCAGCGAAAAAAATTATAAAAACATATGAAAACATGCTTAAAATGGGCAAAAACGTATTTAAAAGTGATGTAAATACCAACATTTTTATTTTAAAAACGTTCATTGTAAAATTTTTAAATCAAGAAAGAACATTTTAAATTTAAAAGTGATTATTTTTATTTTAAGCACTGTGAGAAAAAAAACGCTGCAGTGTTCATTTCATCATTTTCTCTTCTGGATTCGAATTTGTATCCAACGGCATTCTCTTCATCTTCTCTCCATCCGAGTCCCAACTGCAAAAATGTAGCCTCCGCTTGTTCTCCTCTCCTTTTATACTTCGCCTTAACTGTTTGCAATCTTTATTTCTTATTCTCCTTATTCTTCTTTTTCTTCTTTATTTTATATTCTCCTCCGGATTCGAACCATGACATCAACCTGAAATTGAATCCAACGCCATCACATAGTGGAACGCTAAACATTATATTGAATTGTAGTATCCTATTTATACTTCCGTTTTCATAAAAAGAATCCATGAATTATATGAATCATTGTAAAAGCAAAATTTAAAAAAAATCGATTATCATTATTGTTTTTTTTGGATTTCTCACAAAAAAGTATTTTCTCACAAAAAAATTTTGATCAAAGAGCAAGTTTTTGAATCAACATTCATTTTAATTTTTAATTTAAGTACGTGTCTTTCTAAATCCAAAATGCATTTTTACTTCAAAAATTTCATTCTTAATTCAAAAATTTCATTTTTAATTTAAAAATTTTCATTGTTAAAATAAAAATGGTTTGGTTTAAAACGTGCATTATGAAAACAAAAATTTTATTTTTGATTTTAAAATGCTGTTTTCCCTGAGTGTAACGGCTGAACTTAGCTGCACTATTTACTATTTCCATATAAACATATTTTTGCCAATATTTGTCGTTTGAAAAACTGCAAACTAGCTTAACAATTTAAAAGGAAATGTCAATATGCGCTCAATGTACACATTTTATATGGCCATGCAAAAAAAATGTTGCTAGCAACATGCTGCCGTGTGATTTAAATGTTGAGCTTTATGCCATGTCTCCACATAACGTGTTTTGCACTTTTTATCTGCATTCGCTCTCTCAATCTTGTTTCGACCTCGAAACGAGTGCCGAAACTCGCCAATTTCCATACAAATTTCTGAGAGCGAGTGAAGAATGAAACACTTGTTTCGTTCTAAATCTTCTTGCCAAACGCAATGATATCGATGCCTTCTCTAATTTTGTATCGAAAATCTATCGAAATCTCACACAGACCAAAACAAAAACAAGCAAACATACAAACATTTAAGAAAAACAAGAAAGGGAAATGTTAAACTGAATAACGATCAGCCAGTTGGAGACGGGTTATTTAGCGAGATGTTTCGCTAGATGTTTTGGTTATGTGGAGACGGGCTTTAAGCTTATTTGCGCGAATTTTTAACGAAAATGCAATTTTATACGATTTCTGTACAGCCATTTCATGTGTAACGTGAATATAATACATACGTACTATAACTTAATTAAAGGTTTGTTTTTATTTATTATTATTATTATTATTATTATTATTATTATTATTATTATTATTATTATTATTATTATTTTATTATTATTATTATTATTATTATTATTATTATTATTATTATTATTATTATTATTATTATTATTATTATTATTATTATTATTATTATTATTATTATTATTATTATTATTATTATTATTATTATTATTATTATTATTATTATTATTATTATTATTATTATTATTATTATTATTATTATTATTATTATTATTATTATTATTATTATTATTATTATTATTATTATTATTATTATTATTATTATTATTATTATTATTATTATTATTATTATTATTATTATTATTATTATTATTATTATTATTATTATTATTATTATTATTATTATTATTATTATTATTATTATTATTATTATTATTATTATTATTATTATTATTATTATTATTATTATTATTATTATTATTATTATTATTATTATTATTATTATTATTATTATTATTATTATTATTATTATTATTATTATTATTATTATTATTATTATTATTATTATTATTATTATTATTATTATTATTATTATTATTATTATTATTATTATTATTATTATTATTATTATTATTATTATTATTATTATTATTATTATTATTATTATTATTATTATTATTATTATTATTATTATTATTATTATTATTATTATTATTATTATTATTATTATTATTATTATTATTATTATTATTATTATTATTATTATTATTATTATTATTATTATTATTATTATTATTATTATTATTATTATTATTATTATTATTATTATTATTATTATTATTATTATTATTATTATTATTATTATTATTATTATTATTATTATTATTATTATTATTATTATTATTATTATTATTATTATTATTATTATTATTATTATTATTATTATTATTATTATTATTATTATTATTATTATTATTATTATTATTATTATTATTATTATTATTATTATTATTATTATTATTATTATTATTATTATTATTATTATTATTATTATTATTATTATTATTATTATTATTATTATTATTATTATTATTATTATTATTATTATTATTATTATTATTATTATTATTATTATTATTATTATTATTATTATTATTATTATTATTATTATTATTATTATTATTATTATTATTATTATTATTATTATTATTATTATTATTATTATTATTATTATTATTATTATTATTATTATTATTATTATTATTATTATTATTATTATTATTATTATTATTATTATTATTATTATTATTATTATTATTATTATTATTATTATTATTATTATTATTATTATTATTATTATTATTATTATTATTATTATTATTATTATTATTATTATTATTATTATTATTATTATTATTATTATTATTATTATTATTATTATTATTATTATTATTATTATTATTATTATTATTATTATTATTATTATTATTATTATTATTATTATTATTATTATTATTATTATTATTATTATTATTATTATTATTATTATTATTATTATTATTATTATTATTATTATTATTATTATTATTATTATTATTATTATTATTATTATTATTATTATTATTATTATTATTATTATTATTATTATTATTATTATTATTATTATTATTATTATTATTATTATTATTATTATTATTATTATTATTATTATTATTATTATTATTATTATTATTATTATTATTATTATTATTATTATTATTATTATTATTATTATTATTATTATTATTATTATTATTATTATTATTATTATTATTATTATTATTATTATTATTATTATTATTATTATTATTATTATTATTATTATTATTATTATTATTATTATTATTATTATTATTATTATTATTATTATTATTATTATTATTATTATTATTATTATTATTATTATTATTATTATTATTATTATTATTATTATTATTATTATTATTATTATTATTCGGCTGACCGCGCTACAGTGTAGACGTGTTTGCGGTAAGCTCTTGAAATTCGTGATAAGCACTGAATATTAACAACAATAATAACAATATAAGTGAAGATATGAATACAACAACTGTCGCATGTGATGAATGCAAGCTTTCTTTGCCAGTGTGCGGCGAGTACGCCACCTGTACCACCTGTAAAGGTGTGTACCATTTCTCTACGTGCACCACCATCTCCAGCAACACATATGCTGCGATGACTGCTGAGCGTCGTCGCAACTGGAAATGCCATAGATGCAGACAATCGGGAAAATCATCTTCATCTACACTGGAAAATAAGCAAGCAGGGCAAAAAGGTAAGGGAGCTACATCATCGCAAACCATTGCCGCATCTCCAACTCCAAGCCAAAAGGAGAAGCATAAGTCCAAACCAGATGCGTGCATCGACGCTGACGTATTCATTGTGCAGTCCGACGTCAGTGAACTGAAGGCTGACAGCAAGGAGATTATGCGATTAATCTCAGATTTAGCTGCAAAGCACGAAAAGTCGCAAATAGAGCTAAAAGCAGAATTGGCAAAATCGACAAGTCAATTTGAGAAGGCAATAATGGAGCTAAAAACTCAGGTTAATGAACTCCGCGAAAAGTGTGCCGAAAAAGAACTTATCATAGCCAAACTAGAGCGCAATGCAAATGCGCAGCAACAACAATCCCTCATACGAAATGTCGTGATAAGAAACATTGACAAAAGAGAAGGCGAAAACCTGAGCGCAATTGTAGAGCGCATAGCTACAATTGCTGAAGTAAACATTGCGGAGGGAGACATAGATGACATATACAGAGCAAAGGGTAAGCAGCAAAATATTGTTGTCAAATTCTGTCGCACAAACAAAAAAATGGAGCTTATGAAGAAGATCAAAAAGAAAAAACTAAATGTAGGCGCCGTGATCGAAACCAACAAAGAAGCCGAGAGAACCGTTTATATTAGTGATCAGCTCACTGCAAACAACCGTCGCCTCTTGTGGGCCGCTAAAAACAGGGCAAAGGCGTGCGGCTGGAATTATATTTGGGTTAAGGAGGGCAGAATACTAGCTAAAAAGGGGGAAAAAAGTAACTTCATATATATTAATTCCGAATCAGATATCGATTTAATAAATTAGTTTTAAGACATTACACCTTCTTATTCCTTTCAACTGAATCTTTCCCTCCCCTCTTACTATAAACTTTTATATCTACACTTTTATTTTTTATATTTTCTATACCTCAACTATTTATGAACACTATAACTTACGAAAAATTTAAAAGTTTCAGCGATATTAATGCGATAAATCTACATAACTTTACCATTAACTGTATTTTCCTAAACATCCGTTCTCTAAAAACCAACTTTAACACTTTCTCAGCAGAAATAGATAAAATTATAAATCACATTGATGTTATAATCTTAGCAGAAACTAACATTATGACTGAGGAGCAACATCTTTTTTCTATCGCTGGTTTTACCGCTGAATTTTTTAATAGAGATTACAGTAGAGGAGGCGGTGTGGCTGTATATATTAGTAATCGCCTATCTTTCCGACGCATCCCCTCCAAAAAAATTTCTTACGAGACCGTTGAATTTGAGATTTTGCCCAACAACACAAACAAGTTAAAATGCAAAATTTATGCAATCTATCGACCACCACTCTCTAATACACGTGAGTTTGTCAAAGAGTTAGAGAACACATTGAAGAAAGCAGATAAAGAGGAATGCGCGATAGTGATCGGTGATATCAACATAAACATTATTGACACGGAAAATAGACAAGCTATGCTCTACCTAGATATGCTCTCATCATATGGTTTCCAAAAAGTAGTTTGCGGATATACGAGAGTGGATATAATGAGAGACTCTAGCACGTGCATCGACCACGTTTTTGTCAAAAGCAGAGATGCAAATATTCTAACTGCAATAATTGAGTCAAATATCACCGATCATTACTCTCTATTCTGTGGAATCTCTTTGAGTAAATATGATGGCATTAAAAGATATGAAAATGAGTTCTCTTACTCTTTAAGTGGTAGACTAGTCGATACTCAGCTACGTGAGTGTAACTGGGTCGATGTGCTCGATTCAACGAACGTCGAAGATATGTATGGTAAGATACTTTCAAAGTTTAGAAGTATCTACGATAACTCTATAGTTAGGTATAAAATCCAAAAACGAAAAAACAATGACTGGCTAACTCATGAACTTATAGCTATGTGTAAGGAGAGGGACAAACTGTACAAAAAGTGGAAATCGCACCCCTACGATAGAAAATCAGAATCAAATTACAAAAAATTCAGAAACCATGTGAATAAAACCATCAATAAAAGTAAAAATGACTACTATCGCGAAAAATTTGCATCTTGTAGGTATGATATTAGGAAAACGTGGCAGCTTATAAGCGAGATAATTGGTAGAAAATCATTAAGCCCAGACGAAACGATAACTAGGAACATTTTAGGTAAAGATATAAAGGAAATCTGTGATAATTTTGTGATAAACTTTGACCATGGTATCAAACATGCAATACATAGCTGTGATATAAAAACCCTGACCGTACCAACGAGCTGCATACCGAACTCTATTTATTTTGAAGAAATAAGCGAACAGGAAGTGCTATCGATTTTACAAAAGTTAGATCCTAAAAAAGGCCCCGGCTATGACGGTATAAGACCTAAAGACCTCAAAAATCATGCGAAATCAATAAGCCCAGTGATAACAAGATTCATAAATCTTAGCATAAGTCAATCCACAGTTCCGCAACTACTAAAAACCTCAATTGTCAAACCAATATATAAAACAGGTTCAAAATCTGATCCAAGCAATTATAGGCCTATAGCAATACTGCCGGCTCTAGAAAAAATAATGGAGGAAATAGTAGTTCGTAGGATAGAAGGTTTTATTGATAAATATAAAATACTTGATAGAAATCAATATGGGTTTCAAAAGGGGAAAAACATAAATCAGCTCATGGGACGCTTTTCCAATAAAATTAACGAAAGCCTTGGCAAAAACCATCACTGCCTTGCACTTTTCATAGATTTCAGCAAAGCGTTTGATACTTTATCGCACTCGAAACTTTTAGAAGCCCTGAGATGTGCGGGTGTACGGGGAACGAGCCTGAAATGGTGTGAAAACTACCTCCAATTGAGAAAATATAGGGTTAAAATAAACAACGTGTATAGCGAGGAAGCAACATCGTCGTATGGAGTTCCGCAAGGCTCAAAGTTAGGCCCACTCCTCTACATAATATACACAAACAGCATGCTTAAAATGCTAAATAATTGTGAAGTTTTCGCGTACGCAGATGACACAGCAATTATAGTTCCACATACTGACCTTGATATGGCTACCAAAATAATGCAAAGAAAGCTAGATATAATAGCTAAATGGTCTCACGATAACGGGCTCATGATAAATTCGTCAAAAACGAAAATTATGCACTTCAGACCACCTCACATCCCTGCTTCGGAAATTAAGATAGTCTTCCACAACTTCAGCTGCTTAGAAAATACCACCGCACACTGTACTTGCGTTGAAGTAATTGGCACGGTGGAAACATATAAATATCTTGGAGTCTATTTAGACGACCATTTTAAATGGAATGTACATATTTCCCATCTCCAAAAGAAACTCCGGTCAACATCGTTTTTTCTTAAGCATCTTAGTTTTTGTAGTAGTTATGATGTGTTAAAACAAGCATACTTAGGCCTATCAGAAACATATCTGAGACACGGAGTCACAGCATGGGGCACGTCAACATACTGCAACCAACTACAAGAAAGCCAAAGTTACATAATTAAAATATTAGCCAAAAAGAGAAATGTATACAACCACACCACTTCTCCCAACAAAGAACTTGGTCTGCTTAAC
This sequence comes from Urophora cardui, assembly GCA_960531455.1. Taxonomy (NCBI): domain Eukaryota; kingdom Metazoa; phylum Arthropoda; class Insecta; order Diptera; family Tephritidae; genus Urophora; species Urophora cardui. The sequence continues at coordinate 16,379,877 of OY482674.1, forward strand.
ATTAAATCCATTTACACGATCTCAATATTGAATGAATTCTACGATGACAGCCGACTACGAGTGCCGATTGACCACGAATATGCGACTCGTAGACGTAAGGAAAATAGACTGAAGGTACCACAATTTGCAAACAATTACCTAAAAAGCACACTCGCCGTGCAGCTCCCTTCAGCTCTTAATAACTTGCCGGCAGATCTTAACAACCTGCCAAAAGCTCCTAGTAGGAGCTCCCTATTGGTAAAGCACTTAAAAAGCGTAATGCTCTGATTAACTCAAGCCACTGCAAACTGTATGTTTCATCTCTTCTTTTATATGATCTTTTCTATCCTTCCTTCTTTCTTCCTTCAGCTACTTCTCTTTTTCCATCAACTTTCCTAACCATAATTATGAATTAGATTCTAAGATATAATGTATTACATTTAAGTTTATGCCTTGTAATCAAAATACCCACAGATAAGCAAAAAGCTTCGCGGGATCTGCTCAAATTGTAAATGAATTGTTAAAAATCTCATGAATTAAATAAATACAATACAATACAATACAATACAATTATTATTATTATTATTATTATTATTATTATTATTATTATTATTATTATTATTATTATTATTATTATTATTATTATTATTATTATTATTATTATTATTATTATTATTATTATTATTATTATTATTATTATTATTATTATTATTATTATTATTATTATTATTATTATTATTGTTATTATTATTATTATTATTATTATTATTATTATTATTATTATTATTATTATTATTATTATTATTATTATTATTATTATTATTATTGGGTCAGAATTTTTCAAATCAGCACAAAAAATTTTTTTTCTTTGATTTTTATGATTCGTGTCTTAATCGATAGGTCTCCGTGTCAAGAATTAGTTCCCGAAATATTTTTGCAAAATGAACATTTTTGCAATAGTTATTCGCCAAGAAAGTTTTACATCAACTTCTTTAAAAAAAATTACTGTTAATCGACGGTACGATTAAATTTAACGCGAACTACGCCAAATTTTAGGTAATTATGTATATTTTAAAATAGTTTTTGCAAAAAATTAAAAAAAAAATTTTCTGTATCCTTTTTAAGGATAATTGTTGTTATCAATGTTCTCCGCCTAGGAAAAATTCGGAAAAAATATTGTAGATGTAATGATGCATCGTAAGCTGAATTCCGAAGAAAAAAAGATGGGGACTCTTACCGTTTAAATGCAAAATGCGATTGAACGATTCCCCTCTTCAGCTTAGTAACATTACACTACTCTAAAATTATTAATTTGAAATAATTCCAAGAGATTCAGGTATAGGGGAGTTGGTCCGGTCTTCCTGATCTCAAAAATTGTTTTCTTTATATTTTGTATGGTTAGTTTTCGAGATAACGGTAAATTTTTGCAGTTTTGGGTATCACTACATTCAAACCTATTTTTCGCTAAGGTTGCAAGTGCGATAACCGCAAGCAGTACCTTGTTAGAAACATAATTAAAATACGCTTCTAACGACATGCAACTTGCAGTGATTGAACAAGCCCTTGCTCGTCAAAATCAGAATTTTGTTGGATTTTCTGATTAATTTTTTTATTCAAATATTTATCGTTTTTATAAAAAGGATTATGCACAGTATACACAGTAGATTCTCTACATTACAAAGTTTTGGCAACGGTTGTTATGAACGAGTGGTACGATCGAGTTCCAACTAAGGTCATGGTTTACTAGAAACGAGTGCTTAAAGCATTCTTTTCGATTTATGCTCCTCTAGTGAGCATTTAATTACCTACCACTTTTTTACATTTTCTGGCTCACTTTTTTCATTTATCCTTTTACGATCTACTTACTATCAACTGTGACCATAGTTGGAACTCGATCGTACCACTCGTTCATACCAACCGTTGCCAAACGACGCGTCGATTAACAATAATTTTTTTTAAAGAAGTTGATGTAAAACTTTCTTGGCGAATAACTATTGCAAAAATGTTCATTTTGCAAAAATATTTCGGGAACTAATTCTTGACACGGAGAGCTATCGATTAAGACGCGAATCATAAAAATCAAAGAAAAAAAGAATTTTTTGTGCTGATTTGAAAAATTCTGACCCTATTATTTTTTTTTTAATATTGTGTCAAATTTCCGCCTGCACGTTTTGTAAAATGGTAGCATTCATATGAAAACTGGTGTTAAATTCCTATGAAAAAGTAAATTCAAAGGCTTATTAATAGGTTACATGCGCAGATATGAGTGTGAATGAGGTAAACCACGGGCCTTATTTGAGCTGATGCTGGGTTTTGTGTAGGATTTTACCTACATGTTTTTCATGTATATATATTTATGATGTTTCATTTTTGACTTTTACTCTACAATACACACTATGCGCTATATTTTCCCCATAAGTGGCACTAAAGTTGCTTTGTTGTGCTTTTAAGCACTTCAAGTTTGCTTAATTGTACTATTTGCAAGGCTTTTCAATCACTTTATTAACATTTGAACCAGTCTCGCTTACACAAATCGCTTATACAAAGCTTTAAATATTTCTACATATGCATGTGTGTCTGTACACAAATTGTCCCAAAGGCATTTTGCGGTTGACAGCAAACGTTTTCTTTGGCGGCTTCAATCACGCAAACACACATAAATACATTTATATATGTATACAGGTAAACTTTCGCCAGCAGTTGACCCGCAAGTAAGTAACTTAAACCACAAAACCGCTACAAACAGCAACAACAACAACAGCAGCGACAATGGAAAACAAAACGCAAACAAGAATTTACGGTTAAGTAGATGAGCAAATGAATAAATAAATAGATGAAGTGAGAAATTTTCCTTTTGAGAAATTCCCAGCAAAAATCTGATCATCGCTATTACCTGTCAGGCATGATAAAAGGCCTTGCCATGGATCATCTGGCGAGTTCATCACTTCTTTCACGCATTGTCAGTAATGCAGTGTGGAATGAGCTTCCATTACCCATTCCACGTAATGCAAAGTAGAATGGAGCACGAAAAATGAACTGGAACTTACATTTTTCGCCTTCTTTCTCTGCTTCCCCGTAAGGTATTCTTTATTTGATTCACTAGAATCCTTGCGGTATTGCGTGATTTATTCGTTCGGCGGTAATGCAGTGGGCAAGTCCTTCCCTCCAATGACAAGCCCATGCTAATGTCAGGCATTATGTCAACGAATGTGGAAGCGATTGCCAGGGTTTTTCTGGATTACCCTCTTAATTCCACGGTCATCGAGTTTTTTTTGTGGGTGGGTTCCTAGGAAATAAACATATGTATATGTTTTCTTTAGTATACACACACACACACATACGCACACCCACACACAGCTACACAAGTCAAGACACAATAAAGCAAGCAATTGCTTAAGGAAAGGCAAAAAAGTACACAAAAAAAAATAAATAAATTTGAAGCACTTTTCATAATAAAAAGGCTAAAGACTTTTTAAAATTTAAAGCTTTGACCTTTTCCCGGATTTAATAAACATTTTTTAGCTTAAATTTTTAATAATGTTTTAGACTTAACTAAACTGATTATTTTTTTCTGTGCAAAAACAACAAACGCATGCATTCAATTTATATTTAAGTATAAAAGTAAATTTGTATGTATGTATATTTGTGGATATTCGCAGAAGTAAACTTAGATTGAATGCATACCAAAACCTTTATATGTAGTTCTAAGTAAAAAGTTACACTTTGTGTGGGTAAGAAAATTCCTCTAAATATATACCCTTCAGCAAATCGCACTAGTTCAAAGCTAGCGCAGAACTAACTTAAAAAGAGACAGAGTTGGTACTCCACCTGTTCCAAGGCAATGCTTTCAACTGCCTTTTTATACTCAGCTGTACTAGTACACAGAGTATTATAGTTTTAATCACATAACGGTGGATTGTAACAGAATGAAATAATCGAGATAGATATAGACTTATATATATCAAAATGATCAGGGTGAAAAGAGAAATAGATTGAGCCATGTCCGTCCGTCCGTCTGTAAACACTCTAACTCGCGCAAAAATTGAGATATTTTGATGAAATTTGAAATGCAAGTTGGTATCGAGACTGGGACGGTTGGTATTGAAAATAGGCGAAATCGGACCATGACCACGCCCACTTTTCCTATATAGAAAAAATCGGAAATTTGGTATCTCAGTCACTAATATAGCTGGAGCAATGAAATTTTACCCACGTGTTGAGCTCAGGCCCCTATGAAGAAATTTGATGATATTGTGGAAAATGGGCGGTGCCACGCCCACTTATTAAGGGTCAAATATGGAAAGTTTTATATGTCATAACTCAGAAACCGTTGAAGATATATCGATGAAATTTGGCATGCGTGATTTACTTACTTAGCCAAACATTTGGACGGAAAATAGTTAAAATCGGTTGACGGTCACGCCCACTTTTATATATGGGTCTTATAAAGTGACCTAATAAAAAAATTTTAAGCGATATCTCTGTCAAATATAAAGATATATCATTGAAATTTTATGGCAGGAGTGCAACTATGGACATAAAATGAAAACCACAAAAACAACCACAACATTTAACATACTCATATCCACATAAAATTGATATGGATGTGTTCGTATGAGTGAGAAGCAGTGCATAGGCATATAATTTTCTATATAAATTATTTAATTTCTTTATAATTAATAAATAAATTTTTAGTTAAGAGAAATAAATATCGTAACCACAGTTGAAGAGTCGCTTTAATTTAAAAGCGCTCTCTCTATTTTATATGCATTGGCCCAGTTTACGCTCAGATCAAAATCAACGTGGCCAAATATCTCCTATTGCTTTTCCATTAAAGCGAAAAATGAGAGAGGGCGGGAGAGCACTGAGTAATTTTAATTTTGACCAAGGCATATCTAACAGGTAGGCTCAGCGGCGAATTGAAAAACTTCTTTTTTTATTTACAAAGGTAGAGTGTAATGTCAAAATCAAAGCGAATTCACATCATGGCCAATAGGAATGGACGGGCCCCAAGCGAATTCAGATTTTAAACACGGCGAAATATCATTTTGACATTACACTCTACCAATTACAATAACAAAATACATGGGAAATTTCTGAATTCGCCACCGGACCTACCTTCCTAGATTTGCCTTGATTTTGACCACGATTTCGCGTCGGACCGTGATCAAAAGGCCAAATCAGTGTTGCGGTACAACTGGAATTTGGAAAGTGTTGCTTATCTCCGCGAAAAGGAATAATTTTTGTACCAATACAAAGTTGAAAAAATAAATTGCATGGTCGAATTTCGAGCACCGGCGATACTAGTTTGATAAAACCTGTGTGTGGGAATTTTTCCTCCTCCAAAGAACAACCCTCAATTTGCGCCACAGTGTTATTTATCTTTTATTGAATTAATGAAGTTAGAAAACATAAAAGTTGTTACATATGTACGTATTTAAATATATTTATTTCAAATTAAGTGTTAATTATTCAAGCATTTTATCATGTATAAACTTGTGTATTGGTGTAAGATCCAATTTGCAATATATGCCTGGAATTTGGGGATTTCCGCAACCAAGAACTCCAGTTGCAATTCCACAAAGGTGGTTATCGATAACGGCCGGAGCACCCAAATCGCCAATGCATGTATCAGATCCACCCACGCCAGCAGCACAAAAATGCGTAGCAATATATTCACTAGATTCATCATTTGTATAATAAACGCCCCATAGCTTTAGGTGCACCTTACACGTGCGTAACTGGGGCTCGTAGTTACTATCATCATCGCTTTTACCCCAACCGCTCACCTGCATTTCGTAGGCCGTCTTCACAACTCGACTTGGGCAGAGTTTTATTGGAACTATTGTTTCTATAGCTGGAAAACACTCCGACGTTTTAACAACAGCAATATCAACACCTTTGCTGTCAGGACTGTAATTTTTTGGGAACAAAAATTTGTCTGCCCGTTTACGCACATTTGGATCTCCCCAGCCTGTAACACCGACTGACACCCGGAAATGTGCTGCCACCCGATTGTGCACGCACTCCGCCGCCGTAACCACATGTTGACGAGATACTAATGCGCCCGAGCAAACATAATCCCCATTTTCGTGCAATGATGCCGTGTATTTAGCCTGATTTATATCAGCCACTTCGCCATTAACGATGCGAAAAGTGGTATTTGTGGACGTAGTCCACCACACAAAGCTCAATATGAGCGTCACCATTAGAAATGCGCTACTAGAACTCATTACTTGATTACCCTTGGTACGAGATATGAAGAAATTTTCCACTCTCGCCGACATTTATAGGTAAAATACATGATGTTTAAGGGGGTTCGGGAATAAGTGGTAATGTTAAGTTATATGTACGTATGTAGCTATAAATAGTGGACACAACAGAACAA
>OY482674.1:17123743-17261243 GCA_960531455.1 Urophora cardui
TATTGGGATTTTTGGTAGAAGTTATAAATACATATGTATGTATGTAGATCTATTTCGGAGAACACCACATCCCATCAGACTTCTTTTTACTTTTATTCTTGCGTCCGCATAAAACATCCTTTAATGAAAAATTTCACTAAAAAGTCAAAAATAAATAATAGCTTAAAAAACTAAACGCTTTAATCTTAAAAATCGTACTAAAAATTGAGAAATAATTTAATTAGAAACAAAATGATGAACGAAAATATAAGTATTTAAGGAAAAGCGTGGGGGTGCTCAATAATATTTGAACATGAAAATATTCGATTCGTACAACTAGTACAAAAATATACCTAGTTGCGAAATTAAAGAGTACGATATATGAAATCTCAAAAAAGTCAAAATAAAATTATTAGCAAAAAAAAACACCGATTTTAAATATTTTTTGACATACTGAGCACCCCACGCTTTTCCTTAAATACTTATATTTTCGTTCATCATTTTGTTTCTAATTAAATTATTTCTCAATTTTTAGTACGATTTTTAAGATTAAAGCGTGTTTTTTAGTTTTTTAAGCTATTATTTATTTCTACGCAACTCTTCACTAGATAAATCAATTTGTGTTGTTTAACTTGTCTGAGTACAACATACGTAGGTGCATATGTATGTATGTACATATGTAAATCCATCGACCTGTTTGATGTAAATGAAAAAGCAATTTTTCGCCTCATTGCGGTCTATTTACGCTGCCATTTTGTGTACATATATGTGTGTGTGTAAGTAAACACCATATTCATGTCAAATGTCATGCTTGAGTTACGCTTGTGACAACACACATCAGAGACTACGGCCTATTTCTTTCCTTCTTTCCTTCCTTCTTTTTTCTTTTTACTTTTGTTTTAATCCGTCTAGCCAACGGCATTGATGGATATTACTGAAGCAAAGGCAGACCACAAATAACACATGAGATAGAAAAAAAATTGCATAAAGCGTAAACAGGAGCCTAAAAGCAATACAAAATAGGCATACATAGATATGTCAGAGTTTGTGGTAAAGGAAAATGTTTTAATATGCAACACACTTAATTTACACGAAATACAAGAGCTTGTGCCATAATATATTTTCTCAAGATATTAGTTAATTTTTAACTTGATACTTTTGTACTGGGCTTTCCTTGCTCCCTTTTCTTGTTCATGTGTATCCCTTTCTGCTTCATAAAACATATTTGCGGTAATTTTTATTACCTCTTGTTGTTTTTTGCTGCTTTTCCTTTTTAATGTTTTTTATTATCAGCTAGCTATGATAAGTCATACAGCGACTGAGCTGCGAGCTGTGACTTTATATACTGCAACCTTTCTTCTTTGCTTCCTTCCTTTATCCGTTCTTTCGTTTCTCCCTTCTTTACTTTCTTCCTTCCCTCCTTTCTCCCTTCCTTCCCTTCTTCATTCTTCAATGTCCAATCGCAACAATATTGCATGCCATGCCCTGCGTTAACCACTCAGTACGCTGCTGAAGAGCCACTAAAAGTCACAACAAAGTTTCGATTAAATTTTATACATATTTTCAGCTAGAGTTCAATGACCATTGACCAAAGACCAATGAGCAACGGCGTAGCATACACATGCCCCCAACGCACAAGGGTTATGCGCTGCGCTGTTTGCTGGTTAGTTGGCGGTTAGTTGGCGGCTGGGGCGTATACGTAACCTTTATTTGCATGCAACTGTGCGGTTAGAGATTTTGCTGTGGCGGTAGTAAATGACTTTGTGACAGTATTTAGTATGTAAGCTCATCTTTTAAGGCTGATTTGCTTACAAAGCGGTTAGATGTAAAGTAGATGTAGATACTTAGTTAGGTATAAGTTTGTATGTATGTAGAAATAAAACAATCGAATGTAACGTAAGATAACTGCAAATATTAATAGAATAGCGCTTAGAGACTAGTTAGGTAGATAGAAAAAGCAAAAGAAATAAATAAGAAGCTAATAAAAGGCAGACAGCCGAACTAAAATGGATTCAAGCACTCATCGACTAGACAATAGATTGGCCATCAAAGCTCAAAGAAATTTGTTTGAAAGCAGCTTTTTTTTAAATCCAAAAAAAAAAAATTAAAAAATATGTGGCCTGTTCGAGCTCTTCTTGTTCCGATAACAATTGAAAAGCCAATCTCTTTTCCAAAAGTCACCTTCAATAATTTTTTTTTTTTTTTTCTCGGATATAGTTTTTATTGTATCATTCTTAAAGAATATGACAATTTTTATAAAATCTTAATCTAGTATACAATGACGTTATTCGTTGCCACTGCTTCAAATAACATTTGGATGAAAAGCAATTTTATTTGACATAAAAGAAATACTTATGAATTCATTTATTATGTGTATCGGAATATTTTTTTTTTTTGTTAGAATATGTTCATATGTAGTATGTATGTATGTTATTTTATTTCATATTCGTTCATTATGTTATTCATTTTCATTATTTATGTATTTTTGCCGTCGGAATGGAATGGAATTCCAAGCAGCTGATTGTATAGTATTAAAAGTTCGTACGGCCTGACAGGACAGGCTTATCGATTACACAATCGTATGTTGCATTAATAAGTGCTGTTGCAGCTTTCGGAATGGAAGGAATTCCAATAAGCTGCGTGTATGAACTTAGGAATTTTTACGTCCTAATGGAATAGGCTCGTCCGGAACACAATCATACATATGTTATACATGGGTATTAGTAAATGCTGTTGTAGCTTTCTGAATGGAAGGAATTTCAGTAAGCTGCTTTTTGTAATTTATTATTATTATTATTATTAGTATTATTAGTATTATTATTATTATTATTATTATTATTATTATTATTATTATTATTATTATTATTATTATTATTATTATTATTATTATTATTATTATTATTATTATTATTATTATTATTATTATTATTATTCAGCGACGTTCATCATTTTTTAAAGTTACTCTCGAGATATTGGTCTAACAGAATATGACCTTATGCACAATTGAGTTTTACATCCTTTCTCCTTAACCGCCTAGGATAGCTTTGCTTTAGAAGACTTTTTGCTAATGAATTAGGATGGTTGGCTAATCTTTTCGCATAATTTGCTTGCATTTTCTCTATCTCTTCGGCCACCGTATTTATCTTTAGGTTACTATGTATAATTGTATTTTTTACATACCAAGGCGCTTTGCATATTGTTATTAATATCTTGGACTGTAGCCTTTGAATTCTTTCTACGCTAGATTTCGATGCTGAGCCCCATAGTTGAATTCCATACATCCAAATTGGTTTTAAAACCATATTAAATATTAATATCTTATTATCTAAGCCCAGTCTAGAACATGGACCAATTAACCATTGCAGCTGGCTTATTTTCAACTTGGTTTGCATAATCTTTTTGTCAATGTGATTTTTCCAAGTCATTCTTCTATCTAGTGTGACTCCAAGTTACGTAACGAAGTCTTTCTGAGTTATTATTTTTCCGTTTATTGAGACTGGTGGGCATGTGTCTTTTTTAGGCTAAAAGTTACTTGTACACATTTAGATTCGTTGACCTTAATTCTCCACGTAGTGAGCCATTCTTCTAAAGTTTTTATGTGTCTCTGCAATTGGATAGTAGCAGTTGTAGGATTTGCGTGCACGCTCAGTATAGCCGTATCATCTGCGAAGGTAGACGTGACAAGGCTCGCGTTGGTTGGCAGATCGCTTGTGTAAATTAAGTATAGTACAGGCCCTAGAACGCTAACTTGTGGAACTCCAGCAGAAAGTGGATGACTTTCGGTTGTAAAACTTTTGTGCCTTACTCGAAATTTTCTACCTGTTAAAAAGCTTTCTAGGATCCCGCAGAGATTATAAGGAAGTGTTTGTTTTATTTTATGCAATAGCCCTTCTAGCCATACTTTATCGGAAGCTTATGCCACATCTAGGAATAGGGCAGTGCAATATCGTTTGGTTTCAAAAGTTGACCTTATTTCTGAAACTATTCTATGCACTTGTTCTATCGTACCGTGCTGCTCTCTAAATCCGAACTGGTGGCTTGGTATGGTTTCGTGCAGTTCTAAGATGGGCTGAATCTTTCTCAGCAATAATTTTTCGAATAGTTTGGAAAAGATAGAGATTAAGCTTATTGGTCTGTAGGAGCTTACTATTGTCGGGTCTTTGCCTGGTTTTGGGATCATAATAATTTCAGATAGTTTCCATGGATTAGGAAAGTGACATAATCGGAGGATACTATTGAAGATGTATAGTAGTTGCTTAATAGCTACTATGGGAAGCGCTTTAAACATTTCACCCGTTATTCTGTCATACCCTGGTGCTTTCTTATTCTCTATGTCTTTGGATATAATTTTATTCAAGTCGTCTAGTTTAAAACCAAGTGGTATTGCTGGTAATTGTGGAGTATTTTCTTGGAGAATATTTTGGCCTTCATTTGGAGTAAATACATTTGAAAGATGGGTTGCAAATGCTACTCCTTTTTCGTGGTCACTTCGAGCAAATTCACCATTTTGCATTCGTATTGGAGGATCCTGCTGAACCGGCCGTTTTAGATATTTGAGAGAGCGCCACAAAGAATAATCTGTACAGGATGTGGCCGTGAGGGACTTAATTCTATTTTGAAATTTTGTTTCCCTTTTCTCCTCTAGGAGCATTTGGAGCTCTTTCGTACATTTTTTTAGCTCGTTTTTCAGGGTTGGAGATCGCAACCTTTGCCAGTCTCTCCTAAGTTGCCTTTTCTTGGAAACTAGCTCAATGATATCGTTTTCATTGAAAGGACTAAAGCTTTGCTGCTGGGTTGTGTTAGGACGTAATGGCGTTGAAACCTTTGCTGCCACTTGCAGTAAGTTTGTGAAGTCAATTATCGCATATTCCACTTCGGCGGCTGTTTTAAGGCTCACATTTGGATTAATATGCGAACTTATAAATTTTCTGTACTTCAGCCAATTCGTAAATCTATTAGTTAAGCTTGGGTTCAGTTCGTTTAAAGTTGGAAGGGTTTTAATAGATATGACGCAAGGAGAGTGATCAGACGATAGGTCAAAAAGAGATTCTATCTGAAGTATATCCCGATCGAGGCCGCGAGTTACCCCAAAATCTATGAGGTCGGGAGTTTTGCTCCTATCAGTGGGCCAATATGTTGGCTGCCCTGTTGATATAATATCAAGACCATTGCTTTGGATTGCTTTGAACAGGTTTCTTCCCTTTGGTGTTATTAACCTAGATCCCCAAAAAGTATGTTTAGCATTGTAATCACCTGCTGCCAAATATCTCGTGCCTAACTTGGAAAAGAATTCAGCAAATTGGTACTCTGTTATATTAAAACGGGGAGGACAGTATATTGCAGATACAGTTAATCCGCCAGAACTATCATCTACGTACACTGATGTTGAGTGTATATACTCTTTGCAATATTCTTCTAGAACGTGGTGCTTAATCCTCTTTCTTATAAGTATACCGGTTCCACCTCTAGATTTTCCTTCAGGGTGCTTAGTATTATAGAACATATACCCATCAATATTGAAATTATTAAACACAGTCAGATGGGTTTCAGACACTAACATTATGTCAATTTGGTGATTTTCTAGGAAAACATGGAGTTCATTGCGATGTTGGCCTATGCCGTTAGCATTCCAGAAACCTATATTGAAACAATTCATGGTCTTGACAAAATTGTTTGAAGTAGGAGATTTTGATTCCTAATCAATTCTTGCATCATGTTTTGCATTGACTTCATATGGTCCTGCATCATATGAACAAAGCTATTTAGAGTGTTTTCGAGTGATGTTGTTGGAGTGGAATCGTCTTGGATTTCGGTCTGTTGTGTGCCTCTTAAGACTTGAGCGTATGAGTACGTTCCCAGATTTCTCTGCGGGGCTGTATTAATAGCTGGTTTTGGCATATTTTGAGGTTGTGGGACAGGGACATTTTTAGGTTTTTTGCTACCTTTCTCTTTTAATGAAATGTATACTGGGCAACCCCTATAATTACCAGTGTGATTTTCACCGCAGTTACTGCACTTCTTATTTTCTGGGTTTGCTTTAGGTTTCTCGCACTCTTTGGAGCTGTGCAAATTTCCGCAAATTACACATACGCTAGGTAATGTGCAATATCGTTTTGTATGTCCAAACTCCTGACAATTATGGCATTGTACGGGGCCCACACGTTTATGCGGTTCTTCCACAGAGATTCTTCGGTGTAGAAGATAACGTAATTTATAAATGGGATGTACTTCTCCTTTCTTTAAAAGCTGGAAATCTGGCTCGATTTCAACCCTGAACATCGGTTGCGGTATGTTGTCTTTATTTTTGATATTGTAAACATATCTGACTTTAAAGCCTTCCTCGTTTAATGCAGTCTCTATTTCTGCCGGGCTTACGGAATTTTCTATTCCTTTTAGTACAACTGACAAGCCACGGCTACTTTTTAGCTGATAGGTATAGAAGTTTTTCTTCCTGTTTTCAAAGTCTTTAGTTATTTTTCGGAAATAATCCTCACTATAGGTTTGGATTTCAACTTCCTGTATATTGCCTTTTTTTATAGGTACGACATGGAAGTTTTTAGGACCTACTAGCTGAACCAGTTTGTTTACTAATGTATTAGAGCTTTGTTCTCGCAGGTAAATTGGAGGGGGCTTGGGACTTTTTTTTGGCTTTTCGATTGGAATATTTTGAGATTCAGCGAGCACACTGAATCTGTTATCGCCCAATGTTATTTTCGGTGCCTCTTTTGTTGCCTCTGCTGGCAGGTCACCTTTGATTAATTTGGAGGGATTCGATTTCCCATTCTTTTCTGGCGTTCGCTTTCTTTTTATACGGATATAGCGATCCAAGCCAGTTTGCACTTGTATTTTCTTGGCGTTTTTATCTGCCATTTTTATGGTATCACCAGCTTTATTTTGAGCTCCAGCTGCGGAAGTACTTGCTGGAGGCTCTGTGAATTGAGGGCAAGTAATTTGGACACTCGGGGAACAGGACCGTGCCCTTTGTTCAATCGCCGTGTTTCCTTTTCCGGCTATTGTAGGTTTTTCATTTATATCAAATGCTTTTATTGTGAAATATGCATTTCGCAAGCGCTCGTTTGACTGAGAGCCATAGGTACTCATATATGTATGCACTTTATTTTGCTTTGTTTCATTTATTTATTTTTATTTTTATTATTTTGTTATTTTATTATTATTATTATTTTTTTTTTTTTTAAATTTATTTTTTTTTTATTTTATTTTATTTTTATTTTATTTTATTTTATTTTATTTTTATTTTATTTTAATTTTATTTTATATAATAATTATATCTATTTATATAAACGTAACTAGAGCAGTGCAGTGCTCTAACTGTCGGCAATAGCAGTGCAGTGCTCTAACTGCCGGCAATGCAGTTCGCCGGAAATGTAACAACAGCTGATCCCACCTTCGTTGACAGCGCCACCTGTCGGTACAGCGCATCAAAAGCAACTCTGCACGGGATAAAAAAGTTGCTTAGTACGTATGTATTTATATTTATATATGTATGTATGTTTATATTATAAATACTTATCTTTTGGACTTTTCTTTTTTTTTGTCACAATCCCGTCGGAGGGAAATCGCTTCCCAAGTCTCTCGGCACGGATTTTACCAAAAACCCGATTAAAAAAACTAGTACAAACGTAAATATACGATAAAAACACGGATCGATGTAAATTGGCCTATGTAGCTGCCAGTGTTACCACTTTAACACTCATTTCATTATCCGATGTACTATACCTTACTTATAAATTTGAGATCCCCACCATTCACGAAGGGAAATTTTAATGAGAGTCAGAGAGAGAGAGAGAGAGGGAGAGAGAGAGCGATTGGAAATATAACTTTTATTACTATTATTTAAATAGCCTTGTTTCAAACCCAACTTAGCTACATATGTATAAGCTTCTTCTTCCTTCTAAGAAGTTGGTTGATAGCCCTGCTCTTGGCATAAAACCTTGCTTAAATGCTCCCTTGAACTAATATAAAAAATCTCTTTATATCGTTTCTACTAAAATGCTACAAAAAAAAGACACTTAGACGAATAAAAATTTAGTATCGAATTGCTCAAAAAATAAATGAAAGTAAAATGTGTTGTCTAGCATAAAAAATTTTGCGCGTGTATGAGTCAAGGAATCGCTTGCACATAACGTTGCGTGTCATGATTAGAAAAAAATATAAACGAAATAATAAATTAACAGCTGCAAAAACTAACAATCATATGCCTGACTGTCTCTTAGTCTTAAATGTCACAACACATGCAAAAGGTAGCAAAAAAGTATAAAAACGAGACATCACAGAAAGCTTATGAAATAGCCGAATGCATGACGAGCCAAATAGAATTAAATACATAAGAAAAATCATAGCAAACATTTTTGTTTGATAGAGAGAAAAAACATGCAAAAAAGATTTTAACATTGAGCAAGACATGTTATCGATAAAAAAATCGATTATGTATTTAGAAAAACGAACGACACTTTTCGATAAATAATAATCGTCATACGTATTTTCGATAAAAAAAAAACAATCGATTTTTACAAAAATAATGGAATTTTTTCGATAACAATAATCGGAATAAATAATTTTTTATAAAAGAAATCAACGTTTTAGAAATAAATCGATATTTTTCCGTAAACGAAATCGATGTTTTAGAAAATTAATCAATATTTTTCGATAATAGTTATCGGCTTGTGGTGCAGTGGGTAGAGTGCTCGCCTGCTATGCCAGAGGTCTCGGGTTCAAACCACGGTCCGAGCAAAACACCAAAACAATTTTCCTAATTAGTAAAAATCCAATTATTGGGTTTTTTAAGAGCAGCGGTCACCTCTCGGCAGTGGGCGGCATACCCTCCGAGAGTATTTCTGCCATGAAAAAGCTTCTCACAAAAAATGCATTCGCCGTTCGGAGCCGGCATAAAACTGTAGGTCCACCCAATTAGTAGGAAAAACAAAAAGGAGCACACCTCGAATTGGGAGAGAAGCTCGGCCATAAAACTCGTCAGAGTTATAATAGCGCCATTGTATTATATATTATTATTAGTTATCGGCTTGTAAAATTTTCAATAAAATCAATCTGCATTTTAGAAATAAATCGATATTTTTCTGTAAATACTAATCTACATATATACATATTATGGATATTTTTATTTATAATAATCGATATAAAAAACTATCGATAAAACCAATCAAAATTTAATAAATCTATATTTTTCGATAAATACTAATCTCTATATGTATATATTTTCCATAAAAATATTCGATATTGTCCGACTAATAATAATATTTTGTCGATAACAACGAGATACATACACACATATACAAATGTATGTATCTGCAGAAGTATACGTTTTCTAGTTAAACCGCTTGTAGGCACGAGAGGAACATTACAGTAGTGAAAATCAGACAGCGTAACATTCATTGTCACCGTTTTGTGAAAGGTATAAATCTTCAGCCGAAGACAGTCGTGGGTTTACTCTAGTCTTTTTGAGGTTTTTCTTCTTAGTGTTATTAAGTGAATTCATATTAACTACACATCATACACTTATAAATTCTTGGAATAAGTATTTATTCCTATGAGTACAAAATATCTAAAATAGCTTAATAACCGACGATATGAACCGACAAGTCACTTCAATACAATTACTCTTACTCGATTTAATTTAGCCTAAGCGTTTAATTGTGTGAAATGACGCGTTGAGGTTTACCTCAAAGCAAATCCAGCTTGCATTTTTCTACGAACTCGATTATATGTAGATATACATATGTTCATAATATTATTTCCGAATTACTAAAGCATCATGCATTAAAATTTCACACCGAAAAAAGTTCTCATATGCCATGTAATGCTCAGTGCAGAAATTCTATGGCAACATCGGCTTAAGTGGATTTATTTATTGCATAAATAGATTGTAGTAAAAATGATTAAAAAACAAGTAAGGAAGCCTAAGTTCGAGTGGAATCGAACATTAGATACTCAGCTGTATGCTTTCATTGTTTGTTTGCGTTTGTTCGATATAGGGTGTATTTTATATGACACGAGTGCTGCATAAACAGGGCGCAGCCACGCCCATTCTCAAAATTTGTATCAATCATCCAAATAAGCATATAAATATTATTGTTAGTGCAAAATTGCATCCCTCTATGACTTTTAGTTACAAAGACTTCACGTTACAAATTCCAAAAGGGTGTTCCAGAAATATCTTTGTTAAAAAGTAGGCGTGGTCATAAACCGATTTCAATACATTTTTGCGTGTCTATTAACACATGTTATAAAAGTGTATAAACCAAGTTTCGTCATTATATCTCAGCTATTTGTCGAGTAATAGGCTCGTAGATTCCTTTGTATAAAAAGAGGCGGTGCCACGCCCATTTTCCAAACTTTTTTATTTTTTGTTTCCGGTCTATTGTAGAACTCATGTCACAAAATTTCAGTGATAGATCTTTATATTTGACAGAGATATCGCTTAAATGTTTTTATTAGGTCACTTTATAATACCCATATATAAAAGTGGGCGTGGTCGTCAACCGATTTTGGTAATCTTTCGTCCACACATTTGGCTAAGTAAATATATCACGCGTACCAAATTTCATCGATATATCTTTAACGGTTCTGAGTTATGGCTTATAAAACTTTCAATATTTGCCCCTTAATAAGTGGGCGTGGCACCGCCCATTTTCCAAAATTTTTATATTTTTTGTTTTATGTCCCTAGTTGGACTCCTGCCACAAAATTTCAGTGATAGATCTTTATATTTGACAGAGATATCGCTTAAAATGTTTTTATTAGGCCCCTTTATAGTTCCCATATATAAAAGTGGGCGTGGCCGTCAACCGATTTTGATAATTTTTCGCCAAAACATTTGTCTAAATAAGAAAATTACGCATATCAAATTTCATCGATATATCTTCAACGGTTTCTGAGTTATGACATATAAAACTTTAAATGCTTGCCCCTTAATAAGTGGGCGTGGCACCGCCCATTTTCCAAAATTTTTGTACTTTTTGTTTTATGTCCGTCGTTGGACTCCTGCCACAAAATTTCAGTGATAGATCTTTATATTTGACAGAGATATCGCTTAAAATAGTTTTATTAGGTCACTTTATAATACCCATATATAAAAGTGGGCGTGGCCGTCCACCGATTTTGATAGTTTTTCGTCAAAACATTTGTCTAAGTAAGCAAATTACGGATACCAAATTTCATCGATATATCTTCAACGGTTTCTGAGTTATGACATATAAAACTTTCAATGTTTGACCCTTAATAAGTGGGCGTGGCACCGCCCATTTTCCAAAACTTCATCAAATTTCTTCATAAGGGCCTGAGCTCAATACGTGGGTAAAATTTTATCACTCTAGCTATATTAGTGGCTGAGATACAAAATTTCCGATTTTTTCTATATAGGAAAAGTGGGCGTGGTCATGGTCCGATTTCGCCCATTTTCAATACCAACCGTCCCAGTCTCGATACCAACTTTCATTTCAAATTTCATCAAAATATCTCAATTTTTACGCGAGTTATCCTGCGTACGGACGGACGGACGGACGGACGGACGGACGGACATGGCTCAATCGATTTCTCTTTTCACCCTGATCATTTTGATATATATAAGTCTATATCTATCTCGATTATTTCATTATGTTACAATCCACCGTTATGAAATCAAAATTATAATACTCTGTGTACTAGTACAGCTGAGTATAAAAATGGAAATAAAATATTCACTTATTAAGCCTTCGTATTTCCCATGTAATGCCATGTAATTCCCATGCAAGCGCATATAATACCAACGCATATAATTCATGGAAAAAAAATATTTATCATAAAATGCTTAAATTTGAACTTTTATTATTTATGGTATGCATGTACGAGTATGTAGACATATATATATAGGTATATGGGTGTGTGTACGCTACATAAACCCCGCAGTAAAAATCCGAAATGAATCCTTTATGAATCACTGATGATATGCACCCATGACTGAGGAGGCATCAGTGAATACCTTCATATAAAGACTGCTGAATTTTTCATATAAATGGTTTGCTTTCCTCAGAAAAAACAAACAACTAAAAATTGTGCTCAGTTATCGTCGGCCTCCTGCCAGAAAAACGAATGTGAAATTTTTTTTAAGTGCGATGTCTTCTCTTTATCGGGTATATATTGATGTAATAACAATTAATATTTGTATATATAGTTATGTATATACACGTACATATTATGTAGGTATGTTTACACAAGCATTTATACAAATATTAATTGTTATTACATCAATATATACCCGATAAAGAGCAGCCATCGCACTTAAAAAAAAATTAAAGCGTGAATAACGAGTATTCATGAACATTGATGTGGAAACAGTTTCGAAATCGGATATTTATTCCCTCTTCCTTATTCCTTTTTTCCTGGTTGTCTATGGATTAAAATGCGACTATCGTTTTTGTAATTTTTTGTTGTCATTGTGACTGCTACTATTTTGTTGTTTTTGTTTGTTTTGGTTTTTGGTTTTTAAATTTTGATTTTTTATTTTCTTTTGTTTTGTATTACTCAGAAACATGCAAGACCATCAGAGTCCACGTTTGACCCATATCTGAAGACCCGGCCTAGGAATCATAAAGAGTAGAGCTCCGTGTAGAAGTCCTGCTCAGAACCTTTCATTTGATACCAATTTTGCTCAGAAACATTCAAGGATCATCCGGGTCCTCGTTTTGACCCATATCTGGAGAACCGGCATAGGAGTCACAATGAAAAGTGCTTCATGTCGAAGTCCTGCTCAAAACCTTTCATTTGATACCAATATTGCTCAGAAACATTCCGGGTTAATCCGGGGTCACATTTTGACCCATATTTGGGGACCCAACCTAGGACTCATAAAATGAATAGAGCTCTATGTGAAAGCCCTGCTCAACACCTTTTATTTGATACCAATATTGCTCAGAAACATTCAAGGATCATCCAGGTCCTCGTATTTCCCCATATCTCGGGACCCGACATAGGAATCATAAAGATTAGATATCCGTATAGAATCCCTGCTCAGAACCTTTCATTTGATACCAATTTTGCTCAGAAACATTCAAGGATCATCCGGGTCCTCGTTTTGACCCATATCTGGAGAACCGGCATAGGAGTCACAATGAAAAGTGCTTCATGTCGAAGTCCTGCTCAAAACCTTTCATTTGATACCAATATTGCTCAGAAAATTAGATAGGTAGGTATGCATCAGACCTGGGCACCCTCAATTACTTGTAAATGTAATTGAAAATTTCCAATTACAAGTAATTGTAATGGAATGGCATCAATTACATTTTTCTTGGGTTTGAGAAAATTTTATTATATAATTTCTTTTTGTTTCTATTCTTGTTCTTTTTGTTGTTACTATTGTATTTGTTTTTGGTTTTGTTTTTGTTTTTGTTTTTGCTTTTTTTTTGTTTTTGCTTTTGTTTTTGTTTTTGTTTTTGCTTTTGTTTTTGTTTAAGGAAAAAAAGAAAAACAAAAACA
Organism: Urophora cardui; assembly: GCA_960531455.1. NCBI lineage: Eukaryota > Metazoa > Arthropoda > Insecta > Diptera > Tephritidae > Urophora > Urophora cardui. The sequence continues at coordinate 17,137,211 of OY482674.1, forward strand.
AAAGAAAAACAAAAAACAAAAACAAAAAAATCAAAAACAAAAGCAAAAACAAAAACAAAAAAAGCAAAAACAAAAGCAAAAGTAAAAACAAAAACAAAAACAAAAACAAAAACAAAAAAAAACAAAAACAAAAGCAAAAGCAAAAGCAAAAACAAAAAAAGCAAAAACAAAAGCAAAAGCAAAAACAAAAACAATAACAATAACAAAAAGAACAAGAACAAGAATAGAAACAAAAACAAATTGTATAACTAAATTTTCTCAAACCCAAGAAAAATGTAATTGGTGTGATTCCATTACAATTACTTGTAATTGGAGATTTTCAATTACATTTCCAAGTAATTGTGATTGAAAATTTTCAATTACAATTACATGTAATTGTAATTGAAAAATATCAATTACCAATTACATGTAATTGTAATTAAAAAACCTCAAGTACAATTACAAGTAATTGTAATTGGAAAATTTCAATTACCAATTAATGTAATTGTAATTGAAAAAAAATGTAATTGAGGATGCCCAGGTCTGGTATGCATATCCATACATTTGCATACATGTTCAAACAGGTTGGCCCTTTTTATTTTGCCTGTTTGTCGCATTGTTGCAGAAAACAACAACAACAACAACTTCGCTTCGCTTCGTTGCTGTTGTTGCTAATATTTGCATTTGCACGACTATGCATGCAAGCATTTGTAAGTACATGCCTACCTACCACTGACAATGCCAAGGTCATTTACGGTTTACGCATTTACATGCTTACTCGTTTACGCATTTACATGTTTACGCGTAAACTTTACCTGTTTTTCGAAATTACTCGTAGCTACAGCAAAGATGTTTACACATCAAAAATTTTCACATTCGTGTTTCTGGCACCAGGCCGACGTTATGACGACAGTTATGAATATTCAACAAAGAATCATCAATGATCATTCAGCAGTGAAACAAATATACTGCAGGGAATGTGCCCTTTTAAACCTAAACTTTATTATGTGCCGACCCCGCAAGTGACGCGTATAAAAGCTCATGACTTTAATTATTATATGGAAATTAAAGTGCCACACATACATACTTAAATATACAAACAAATATGTATTTAATATAAAATTAATTGAAATAGACAATGATAAACAGGATTTTTCAATGTAACGAAAATGTCACTAGACTTGGTTGTGCTGCCTTATCTGCAATGGCATTTTAAATTACATGTACGCTTCTTTAAAGCAATAGTTAAATGTTAAAACTGCTAATGACTACACATGATAAATTAGCTTTAGTTAGTATATTACATGCTAGTATTTCCACTTGGAGTCCCATGACAATAAATATTCCATTATATAGTTACACACATATGTATGTACATAAGATGTCTATTCAATCAATAACTTTTAGCATTCAAAGTTAACATATGCTTTTTTTGACTAAATACTTGCATGAATGCAAACAAACAATATGCGCAGATTCAATGTTTATTTAACACTTTTGCGTATACATACATATATATATATTAATTGGTAAAGTCAAATATTTACTCAATATACTTTCATATTGTTATTTGGTTACAGTGATGAATGAACGAACTTTAATTTAATGTATAAATGGTGCTTCTGTATGATTTTTAAACCGCTGGGAATAAGTGGCTTGTTTTAGCATAATTATCATATTATAGTACCTATACAATAGAGTATGTGTGTACATAGATTTTGTATTTCCAAGCAATCAAAATAAGCCTTACAACAGACCAAATAAATCTTACCGAAAGTCATGCAATTGAGATAAACTTGTCAAAACAATAATGTATGTTGCCAAGTCATTTTATAATTTAATTACAATATGAATAAACAATTTTAAGTCTACGCATAACAGCATAAATAGGAATTAATTTATTTTATTAATTAAATGATAAATATTTAAAATACTCGCCTATTGTAATGGCGAGCACATTACATACATACATACTTCAGTCAAATTTCGACAGGATATTATAGGCATCTGGTAGATTGATCAATAGTTACGATATTCAGAATATACATACATACATACTTACATATGCATCTTTATATGGTCCTGAAAAGTTAATATTGCTTTTCGCGCTAGTCTTAGAGTGCATAAATAATCTAAACCACCTTGGCGCTAGGAGCTCAATACTGCTGACATGTATTCCTGTATACAGAGCACTAACAGAAACCAGAGAGGCAGCATCTGAGAAACCAATGGGAGCTGAGCTCTTCCTGAGTAAAGCACCACACACACAATAAGGAAGAGCTCAGCCTGGAGGAGGATCATTTGAGCGAACAGCACTGGCATGAAACAGAAAGTATGCGCGCGGCGAAGCTTTTGCTCGGGGGCTATAACAAAAAGCGCTTCAAGGCGATAATAGACCCGCCGGAAAGCGAGAATATGAGAATAGTGAATGGTATGCTCACAGATTACTGCAGACTTAAAAGCCATATGCGCACACTTGGCATCTACTCTAGTTAGTAGTGCATGCTGGTTCTGTGCCATGTCACATGTGCAAGGTGAGACTGCTGAGCACTGCAATATCTAGAATACAGTATCGAAAAATTCTGGGAGGATTTGTGTCGGAGAGCGCAGAGCTATATTGGTTAAAATGTGATGTTTCTCACTTACCCATTTGAGTCAAAATGCCGAGGTCTGATCTAGAAAGAGGTCAAGAACATTTGGCTTGTAAATATCAGACGGAAAGCAAACACATACCAAAGCTAAGATCGACTTCAAATCTCGAGTTCTGGAATGAAATCGGTCTTGGGTGATGTTGCGATGAGTTGGAGGACACAATTGACGCCAAGGTAGCAGTGCAATATTTCCTCCTATTACTATTTACATATCTATCTAATATTGCTCTCAAATTCGCTTCAGATGTCCTCTTAGCCTTGAAAATATACAATTTAAAGTTTTAACGACAATGTTGCGGATATCAGCTGTATAACTGACTATAGCTATAGGATTGGAAGAATTCAGAGCACTTCTCACTACTACTCTCTATCGGCGTACTGTTCTCATGGCTACAGATAAATATTCATCATTCGCTAACAGCCATATTTATCCATTGACATGAATATTTTTAATAAATTACAAATTAATTCAAATGATAAATACACGCACATTACAAGCACAGGATATTGTGCAAGTTGCTTTACAATTTCTGCATTTTGCGGTTTATAATTACTGACCCTTGGCCATCAATTATATGCACGTTTGTTTGTGTGTACAGCAAACCTGGCAGGCAATTAACTTTATTTACTAAAAACAATTTACAGTTTAATGTCAAAAACTGTCACAATGCTGATGGTTTTATGTTTATGTACATATGTATGTATGCACTTATTTACGCACTTGTAAATACCTGTAAGCTACGTATTCGTACATTTCAACCTTGTTGACAAGCAACCAAACACTTTTACATACATTTTACACAATTTGTTTGTAACTAATATTACATTAAGCTTTAGGCAGCACACTTGCTTGTTTTTGATACTTCTACCTACATACAGAAGGACCTGCAGAAAATTATTTTGGAAAAATCAGTGGCATTTGTGTAGAAACGTAAAAGTTATTACACTTTGTTGCACTTAAACTGATTGCGTTACAAAACTGCTTAGCCACAAGATTTCTGAGTAGTCATCCAGACAAAATATTCTTACACAAAACTACGCAGACATATTTTTTCTGGCTAATCACAATATGTGCAAAGATTTATGCATAATGCTAATAACTCTTACTGCTTGAATTAATTTGAAGCCACAAAATTTCTTAGCAAATTTTCGCAAAATGTTTGCTCAACCATTCAGTGGTTGCTTAACTAATAAATAGTGCAATGTGTTGAAATATCAATTACTATAGTAAATATTATGTAGACTACAAGTTAATAGATAGCAATTGTTATTGTAAGTGTTCATTTCTTGTATACAAAACACTTATCTTTTTCTTAATATTCTCCAGACCGCACATGCATTGGCATACAAAATACTCTGCCAAAGTGATAATAAGTACGAGTTTATGTACGTATGTTCTCAATAATTTATGAGCATTTCTTGTCAATTTTGTGGTTGTTTTGGTTGTCTTGTGGTAGACTCATCAACATATCTTTGGCAAAATTCTTGCATGCTTTCACGCATACATATGTATCTACTTAACAAAGTAGTAGCAACAAAACTGTAACAGATTTACCTATAAAGCAACAGCAATATACTTGACCCATGCAAATATACGTAGATATAGATAGCAGACAAGTTAAAGACAAAATAAGATAATTTTTTATGGAACCTCATTAACCCTAAATGCATCATTAGGGTACTTACAACAAAGATGTCCAACAAATTCACAAAAATGTGTAAGTCACTCCCCCTCAAATTACTTTTGAAAGAAATTTGTGAAAAAAAAAATTTTTTGGGACCACCCTAGTAATCATCATTTTTCGTTATACTGCCACATTTATTGTTCTACCTTAAAGTTTTATAGATATATCAACACTTTTGTCGAGAGAAGTAATTTTTTTCATACGGCAGCTAATTAACCCTAAGTGCACGATTGGGGTACTTACAACTCAGATCTCAAGCAAATTCGAAAATAGTATACTGTGCTACCCTAAATGTAGTATATTTGTAAGAAATTTCTGAAAAAAAAAAATGTTTTTGGCACCACCCTAGTAATAACGTAATTAATTAATGTTCATATCCTCTGATTATTCGAATCCTAACACTTTATACACCAATGGCTTTGTTTAGAGAAGAGATGTTTTTCATATAGGAGTTAATTTACCCTAAGTGAAAAATTTTGGTACTTACGACCAAGAATTCAATTGCTACCAATTTAATATACACCAAAACTCATAAATCTACCACGAATGGAGTACTTCCATTAATTCAGAAGTACGTGTAATAAACCACATTTTGTTTTTAGTGGAAGTTTGCGGAGCTTCCCAAAGATAAAATTTATGGTATGGATCGATAAAGCTGAGCGCCAGGAGTTAAAATTTGGCAAATCTCAATTTTAGTTTAGATGGCTATGAAAGTTCAACTTAGGCAGTTATGAAGCTTAAACGACGATATGCATAGTTAGGCATTTAGTATGAATTTTGTACACAAAAATTAAATGATATATTTTAATGTTATGTAAATCTATCCACAAAACTACTCAATTAACACAGATTAACAAAAAGCGTTAAACTGATAGCTGTGCGTGTGTGCGGTTTTTGTGGCTTTTCAATTTGCTAAATTAAAACGTAAATTAGTTAAGTGATATTTGATGTCATGTTATTTATGGTTTCCGCAGAATCATCGAAACATACATATGTATTATATGTAACTGCAGTTGTTGTTGTAAAAGCAAAAGAAAAGTATGCAAGAGTTTTTACAATTGTGACCGGATGAATAGAATTTACTTTGTTATACAATAAGCTGTTTGGCTTTTGATAGATACTTAGATGTGACTGCGGATGGTAGGGTTATAATAAGCAGCGCTGAGTTTCTTTCTTTCGGTTGATATTGACCGCTTTCGATTCACAATTTTTCTGCTGGCTATAAATTTCCCTCTGCAAAATTTATACGTAAATGGTAGCGAGCAGGGAGAAATTTTTAACGAGCTAAGCTAGCGAGTATGGCTACTACTCATTATGCTTTCGAAGATTCTTTTGCTATCCGAAATCGCTTGTTCGATGGCGATTTGAAAAGAATGAAAATACTTTCAAACTGAAGTTTAATGAAAACTAGGTATTTTATTTTATTTTATTTTATGTTATTTTATTTTTAATTTTGCTTTTTGGGAAATTGTTTAAATTAGTTTAATTGTGTGAAATTTGCCATTTTTACTCAGTGAAGTTTAAGAGCAAAGATTTTTCTAGTTTTAAAAATATTCCGTTTTTGGGGAAATCTTAATTTGTGGCTATTTTTTGTTACTTCGCCACCAAGACTCGTTTAGACGTTTATCTAAACAATTTTAGTTGATTTTTGAAAAATTTCCCTTTTTGAAAAATTTTATTTTGGAGTAATCCCCTTAAATTTCGCGACTAGGATTCGTTTAGACGTTCAGGCAAACAATTTTAATTGATTTTAGAAAAATTTCCCTTTTTGCAAAATTTAAATTTTGATTTATTTTTTCACTTTCGCCACAACGATTCATTTAGACATTTAGGCAAAGCATTTTAGCTGATTTTAGAAAAAAATTCCCTTTTTGGGAAATTTTAATTTGAGGTTATTTTTTTCACTCTCGCTACTGTGATACATTTAGAAATTTAGGCAAGCAATTTTAGTTGATTTTAGAAAAATTTCCCTTTTTGGGAAAATTTTCATCTGGGTTTATTTCTCCATTTTCGCTACTATGATTCGTTTAGAATTTTACGCAAACAATTTTAGTTGACTTTAGAACAATTTCCCCTTTTGGGACATTTTAGTGTGGGGTTTTTTTTCACTCTCGCCATTGTGATACATTTAGAAATTTAGACAAGCAATTTTAGTTGATTTTAGAAAAATTTCCCTTTTTAGAAAACTTTAATTTGAGTTTATTTCTTCACTTTCACCACTATAATTCATTTAGATTTTTAGGCATACAATTTTACCTGAATTTAGAACAATTTCCCCTTTTGGGAAATTTTAGTGTGGGGTTATTTTTTTTACTCTTGTCACTGTGATATATTTAGAAATTTAGACAAGCAATTTTAGTTGATTTTAGAAAAAAAATTTCCAGCAATTTTAGTTTATCTATTAGTAAAATGGTGTAAAATTATGCATATTTGTACCTATCTGGTCTATATCCTTTAGATTGTTCGCTATATTTACTGCAGGATACGCACACGCATACATATGTACATTGGATGTATATGTATATTTTTTTATGACGCCAACAGCTACAACCAACAAGACGCAAATTGCGCTATGAAAAACGTCCTTATCATTAACAGACCGCATTTTGTAATTTTTCGTTTTTAATTTTTCACATTTTTTTGGTGCATATTTTATGTAACTACAAAGAATCGCACATATCTACATTTACAAATGTACATAAGTGTAACGCAAATGGCATATTATTATCCATATCAAGTTGCATTTGCAGCAAACATGACTCACACATTGCTCGAGCGTTAATTAATATTTCAGAAAATATTGGTGAATCCTTTGGTTGTTTAACATTTATCGGATGCAAACGAGAATAAATACACACACTTATCTAAATGTGTGCATATACACACACACATACATAGTGCATGCAAATATTTGAAGACTTGTTAAACGCCGGCATGCAGCGTATGAATGCATTCATTGCAAGCAGTTGTAGCTACAAATTAAAATTAATATTAAAGTATATACATACATTTATTTAAGTATGTATAATTATGTAATGCTACAACAGAGCAGAAAATTTACAACAAAAAGGCATTAACACTGATCGAGCACAATAACAACAACTGAAATGCATTGGCTACAACGTGTCATGCATTTTTGTGCAACAAATGCACATACATACATATACATATTATAATCATTTAAAGAATTCATTAAGAGCCAACGACGCGTCGTACTAACAGATACAGAATAGTACATATTTCAGCACTGTGTTACTCATACGCCATGGCGCACTTGCATACATGTTTGCAATTGTGCAAACATATCCATGCATGTGTGTATGTGTGTTTTTTCGAAGTAAACGCTTATTACATACACAAAACCGAGAAAAAAAAGGAATGTAAAATCATGCCAATTTCACATTTGCCACACAAAAGTATCAGCAGATGGTGGCATCTGGATAATTGCAGCATGCAAAGTTGGTTGCATCTACATTAGGGTGATCTCAAAAAAAAAAAACAAATTGGCGATTTATTTTCTTCTGCCTTACCCTCTCTATTTGCAACAGTAGCTCTCCACTTAATGATATCACATACACATTTTGGTTGCCGTTCTGAGGTGGTTAAGGATGTCACAGAAGGATCAAAGTTCACATTTCACTTAAACCCTTTCAATACGGATTTTTTTTTGAAGTTGCAAAATATTTAATGATGCAAATAAGTTGCTGGTAAAAACAATATTTTGTTCCCATGTACTCATAAAAAAATTATTTCCAGGACTTAAGAAAATGTCCTGGGAAAACATTGTCCCAACAGTAATATAATGTGGGACATATTTGTCCCAATAGTCACAATGAAAATAAATTTCAAATTTGTATTTCATTAAATTCAAGAATATTTTATACAAAAGTTGCAAGAATTTTCAATTAATTTGAATTTTATTTATAGTTAAAAATAAGTCTTGCACAAAGGAGTATTGCAAGAAGCACAGCGATGCGGCGATGGCGCATTTCTCCTTCTATTGGAAGGTGTTCTCCAATCCTGATAGCATTTTTCACGGGGAAGAAGACCGGCCGCAGGCTGCTCGCTCCTTCCCATATGCCATATGCCGACAATTCCACGAGAAAAGGAATTAATGACAAGAATTTCCTTGAAAATAATTCACAAATTAGACATTAGGAGTTTTTGGAAAAAAGAGATTTTTTGAAGAAAAAAAAGAGATCTCGTCTGAAGCAAAATTATAGCTGTATTTCCCAAAGATATATTTTGGGTACTTTTTGGTTGCTTGTTTTTCCGACAGGGTAGGAATATGATGTATTGTGGAACGATGTTCCGTCATCCCTTGTCAATTTTGGTTTGGATACAACACACACTGAAGATGGCGCATATTAGCCGAAACCAGTTTGTATCTAAACCAAAATTGACAAGGGATACGGAAGATCGTTCCACAATACATCATATATTTTGGGATCAATAAATATGGGATGTTGGTTATATGACATGATCATCTATGTATGTATACACTGCCAACCATCATCATTCCCAATAAACATTTTTCTTTATTCTCAATTTGACATGCATTTGAGGATAAACCCTTTTCTCAAACCTCAAACGTTTATTTCCAATGCATCCCAAATTTCCCTTGATAGCGTTCTCAAACTAAAAGGCACATTTTTAATATGGGATTTTGGGCTGATTTTCAAATTGAGAACGTCCATTTTCTCAAACCTATTTCAAACATATTTTTTTTCTCAAATGCTTCTCAAATCGTTCTCAAATTGATAAACATGCTTGAGAACCACTTGAAAATAAGTTTATTTTCAAATTATATATGTGCTGATTCTCAAATTGAGAAACAATATTTTCTCAAACGTTTGAGAATTTCTTTTCCAGTGTTTAATGGGATTTCGTACTGATCAGTTGGCTGTACTAAGGCTTTGGCCTGTTTTGATGTTGAATCATTTCTGTTATTATTGCTTATTTTTTGTTAAGTATTTCGATACGGTCATTTGTGCTGTCTGCAATTTGTATAAAAAACTTTTCGTAAATATCTGAAAAAAGATGTTCAATTCTCTTGAACTTCTGTAAATTTTAGCCAGTATAGTTGGAGGCTCCCAGCCTCGAAGAGTCTTTCTAGGAGTGAAGCCGGCCTTAATGTTATTCCATGTTATGTTATGGGTCACTTTCCTCCAACAAGATCCGCATCATGTCTTCATAATTTATTTGCACGCGCTTTCTTTTTAGGGGTGGGTCGCTACGTAGAAAAAGTTATAGTTTTGTACTTTTTTAATAAATTATGATACTGTTGGGACGTGCTAAATATTACTGGGACACATATATACCAGATTTATGTTTTGAGGTGTACTATATACATTTTTAAAACTATTACATTCAAAAAGGTTTATTATTATTTGTAGAAACTTACCTCTTAATTTTTTGGGAAATTTCGCAATTAATCACTAACAGATTATTTCAAATACACGATTTTCCACTGACCGACTTAGCACGTGCTACGATATAACTTCGACTGAGAGCACGATTTTACATGTAAATAAAAGGTAACCGGACCAAAAGAAGGATACCTAACCGGGTTACATGCAAACAACTGATGGGACTCAAAACCACAGCGATTTATAGAAATATTTGACTTTTAGTAAGAGTAAAGCTGTCATTGGGACATTTTTTATATCTAATGCCCACAATCGATTGCTCTGCACGCTAGGATTCCAACTATAAATTTTGTTATCGATCGGAGACATTTAAGGGTGTCGCATAGGCATCACATGTGGTAATATGAAATTTGGCTCCTATACAACACCTTTTAACTGTCTCCGATCGAGACAAAAATTTACATTTGGTATCACTGACTGCAGAACTATAGATTTTAGGCATTAGAAACAAAATAAATTTAATTTAATTTTTGCAGTCTCCATGAGATTTCTGAATTTTGATCACAGTGCGAGACCCCTTAGCCATCTGCGAGCTAGAGAAAATTTAATATGTGGTATCTTCGACAACACTAGCATCAACTTAGGGGATGAGTTTGAGAAAATGTGCTATAAAATTTTTCTACATAGATTTTGGGACCATCCTAATTTACATACATACCTAGCAAAATATGCAAAAATAGAGTGCATGCGCGAGGCTTAATATTTAAATAAATATTTGACTGCATAAATTCAATAAAAAAAATAGTTTTAACTCTACCAGTAAATGCATGGTGGGGTAACCAAATTGCCAAATTGCCAACAAAACCGCCACTTCTTGTTGCAAGTAGCCCACTGTTCGGTCAGGCCACATTACTGCAGTGCATCTATCGGCATTTCAAGCATTCATTAATCAGCCTGAAATTTTCTTTTTTAATTAAAAAACATTTGCAATGCGCTTGAAATTGCATGAAGAGAAAAGACATGTCAGGCAGGCAGGCGGGCAGGCAGGCAATTGTATGAAATTTATGCGGCTAGTAAATTATGCCTCATTTTCATTATGAAGATTTACAGTGCATACTTACATATACACATACAAAATGCTTGCATATCAACTGCACATATCATAGGCTGGATAATAAATGAAAAAGTCAAAAAGAACTGTACACTGAAAAACAACTTTTGAGTAATTCTTTGTTTTAAGTTTATATTTAATTTTTGTTTTATGTTTACAATATTTAATTGCATCAACTATAATTATACTCAAGTAAAAATAAATCATTCAAGTATACACGGCTGGGTTTAAGACATCAAAAGTAGCAGGAACTGCCATTTATTGCAGTGAGATGAATATCAGCACTAGTATAAGGCTGCCGTATCACTGTAGCGTCTCTCAGGCAGAAGTATTAGCTGTAAGGAGGGCAGCAGGCAGAGCTTATAGACTATAATACCACACAAAGAGGACGTATTGCTTTTTGTACAGATAGTCAGACAGCTGTAAAGTGTGGCGAACTGCAAGAAAGCCTTAAGGGTATTAGCAGAGATAGTAATGTCCATTTATACTGGATACCAGCCAACGAGGGTATAAAAGGTAATGAGAAAGCTGATGCGCTAGCCAAGTAGGGTATAGGTTTCGGAGAACTCGCCATGGATATTTTGAAATCAAGCTAAGGCTCTTTACATATATATGCTGGGCCAGGATGATAAAGCGTGGAAACAAGCACAGGACGGTAAAGTATCGAAAAATATGCGTAAATCGTACAGTCCGAAGTTAACTGAATGGTTGCTATCCCTGAAAATGGATGAATGTAGACTTATCATCGGAATACTCACAGGACACTGTCTTTTAGCATCACATGCGTTCAAAATTGGACTAGTAGGTGAAAGTGAGTGTAGAGGATGCAGGAGAAGACTTTGGGGCATGTCCTCTGTTCCTGTACTACTTTTTGCATTGAACAAAAAAAGCTTGTCAACAAGAAAATCAAAGACCAAAAAAGAAGTGTTTAATGGTCGCCAATTACAAACAAACTGAAACAAATTAATGACGCTAAAAACAAAACCAAAAAAAAAACCAAATCGGAGACAAAAAGATATTTTTACAATCAAAGAAAAAGCAAATCACGTCTCGCATGTCAATCGTCAATGGTCGCACGCTCAAATAACAAATTGATAGACGAAGCAAAAAAGGAAATGAATGACATTTAGATTGCTGGCAAAGCGCAAAGAGCAAAGCAACTAACAAAGCAAAGCGACAAAAATAAAGCGTTTAAAATAATTATGCTTAAACATTTGATAAACGACAGATTAAATTAAGCGCATGGCATGCTGATTTCTTTGAAATTCAATTTTACAATTTGTCTTTTTTTCGATTTTAGTTTTGATTTTGCTGTTAATTTGTTTAATTTGAAACTTAAATGCAATTAAATCATTAAGCAAATAAACAGTGAATAAAAATAAGACTTTTTTTTGTATATTTATCACGTGCTTAACCTTTAACATACGACGTGGTGGTAATTTTTACACCGACTTACAGTTTCTTTAAATATCTCTTTTAACTTACCATCCAGCAAGTTTATTCTCTTAGTATCTTCCCATCTCGTTATAATTATTGACCCGTTTTGTTTTTATGGAGGAAGGTGTAACATTTGACGAGAAATGATGATGGTGGGGTAAAAATTACCCCACGTCTAGGGTAACGTTAGTTTTTCTTCGCATGCAATTTTTGGAAATTTACCACTTCTCGCTTCTCTGCAGCATTTTGATGCTTTTAGAATCTACTGATGTCATCATAATTATCGATCAGTATAGTTTCTATGGTGGAAGATCTCCAATAACGGATAAATTATGATATCGGGGTAAAAATTGCCACACCTCGACGTTAACGTAACTTTTTCTTCAAAAATAATTTATTTCCATTTAAAACTTCTCTCACTGGCAATTTGAATAACATGGATTATTAATTTTACCACTTCTTCAAATGATTATTGGAAGAAAAATTAAAAAATTCGTTTCGTGATTCATTTTATACACTCACGTTATTATGAAAAAAACTTCAAAAAGCCTGGCCAGCATTTTCTACAAAAAAATTTTTTTAAATAAAATTCCTATTATATATTTAAAAATATATATTTTTTTATGAAAACCCGTCTCTAAAGTTTAAAGAAAGTTTTTGTTTTACCTTTTATCTATAAGTTTCTCATGTGATGCTTTCGCTATTTTGAAAGAACAAGGCCTTGTGAATTATAGTAAAAACTTTGTTGATTTAAAAATTTTAATTACCTTTTTTTTATTAATTTCATTTGAAAAAGGAATGGCCTCTTTCCAATGCAAAAATTATTATAAAAAAATTTATTTTTTATTGAGAGTTTTAAGTAAAATGCGTAGAAAAAAATTTACCACCACGTCGTAAAATATGTCGCAAAATTTTACCTCGTCACTTAAAGGTTAAAGCTCTTTTTTTGGTTGCAAAGATAAAACAAGAAATTTTGAAACAAAAGGCAAAAAAAAAAAAACAAAAAAAAAACACAACATTAGTCTCCTCTTTTCGCTTTGAAAGGCAATCTGTTCAATTAGAAATCAAAGCTCCTTTAGGCCAAATGCCAAGACTCGTTATTTATTACAAGGCACATGCATAGATATACTATCTACATACATACAATCGCCGGAAAAACCTCATATCTACAGGGTACAGGCACGTAAAGCAATGCTTTTGCATTCATAACGGGCACAGAACTAGTTCTAAATGGATAAAAAACGAGACAGTTGTTAAAAATATGGTAAATTTTACACAAATACACCAATTTAACAAATTTCCTAAAAAAGGTGGAAAAAAAAATTACCTCAAGTTAGAATTTCCCAAAAAGGGAATTTTTTAAATTAGATAAAAAAGTTTATCTTAAGTTTTAGTGAGTCAAAATTGGTAAATTTCACACAAATATACCGATTGAAAAAATTTCCCAAAAAAAGGAGGAAAAAATTACCTCGAATTAAAATTTCCCAAAAAGGGAGTTTTTTTAAATTAGATAAAAATGTTTCTCCTAAGTTTTACTGAGTCAAAATTGGTAAATTTCACACAATTATACCAATCTAAAAAAATTCCCAAAAAGTGGAAATTTTCTAAAATCAACTAACATTGTTTCACTAATCGTCCAAAGGAGGCATGGTGGCGAAATTGAAGGATAGATTATCACAAATTAAAATTTTCCAAAAAGGTAATTTTTTTAAAATTATATAAAATAATTTCTCTGCAACTTACAGTCAAATTTGGTAAATTTCATACAATTATACCAATTTAAAATTTTTTCCAAAAATTGCAAATACAAATTTCCCAAAAAGCGATTTTTTTTAATTAGATAAAATCGTTTCCCTCAAGTCTTATTGGGTTAAATTAATAAAATTCAAACAATTATACTTATTACCAAAATTTCCCAAAAAGGGATATTTAAAAAAAAATAAAAAAAAAATTTCTTCCTACATCAGCGAGTTATAATTATAAATTTGAAACAATTTTACTAATTACCAAAATTTTCCAAAGAGGGAAATTTTTTTTAAATGCAATAAAATGGTCTTACTTAAACTCCATTGAGTCATACTGAGTAATTTAACGCAATTTTACTAATTACTAAAATTACCCAAAAAAGGAAATTTTATAAAATTTAATAAAAATGAGAAACAAAGGTTTTGAGGTTTAAACTATCTCCAAGCTATTAATTTTTAAACAAACACAGAACTCTACACATTAGAGACAGTTCAGAAAGGATTCCAGATACATTCTAGCCACTTCGTAGAATATTATCGTGTTAAAAAAGACAATTGTAAGCATTTTGCAACATGTTGTTGGTAGATATGGAGAACCAGCCCCGCCACTTTATGAACTAGTTCTGCGGCAGCTTTGAACTAGCGGGATTTGCTGAAGGGATTATACCAACACACAAATACTTTACTCTACAAACAAACATGTGTATCTATACTTCAACTACTTGCGGTTTCTGTTGGCGCAAAGAGTAAATTTCCCAACGAACATTTACAAATGCTCCAGGGCGCTGCTGCACACAAGACTGGCAGGCCTGCACGACTGCACGCCTGTGTTTGACAATAAATTGGCAAAAGGCCAATAACTTTATACAAATAGATATTTAAGTAAAAGTATGTTTGTATGTACCTATATATTTACGTAAATATTACGCCAATGACAATGTCAGCACCACAAACGCCTTTGCGCTATTGTAAGTAAAAAAGAAATTTTTAAGCAATAAACATTGAAATAAACGGCAGGAGATAACTTTAAACAAGTAAAAGCGCGGCTGTCTTTGGCCGTACCGAAGACTTCATACCTTTCATGAGTGGGGAAATGAAAAGTTACCTATGTATGTACATAGCCTGATTAAGTTTAATTTATAATTTTAATTCTGTGGGTTATTTATGGAAACATTTATTAGAAAAAATGGTGTCTTGGCTATTTAAATGGAGGAGCTACACACCAAAATGTCCATATCTGCACAATCGGTTGTAGGGGAGCTATAGGTTATAGTGGTCCGATCTTAACAATTTTCGGCAATCCCGTTCGAGGCCCATATGGGTACAAATACTTCAAAATTTCAAGCCGTTAGCTGTTAAAGTGGAGGAGTTATACACCAAAATGTGTATATCTGAATAATCGGATGTTGTGGAACTATATGTTATAGTGGTCCGATCTTGACAATTTTCGGTAACCTTGTTTGGGCCAAAATGGGCACGTCTACTTCAAAGTTTCATGTCCTTAGCTGTTTAAATGGGGAAGTTATGCACAAATTACATCCAAAAATTTCATGTATATCTGAATAATCGGTTGTTTTCTATATGTTATAGTGGTCCGATTCGGCCGGTTCCGACAAATGATCAGCTGAATATAACAACATACCTGTATTCCGAATTTCATTCAGATATCTCAAAAACTGAGGGACTAGTTTGCGTTCACACAGACGGACGGACGGACAGACGGACAGAAGGACAGACGGACAGACGGACATGGTTTAATCGACTCAGCTCGTGATTCTGATCATATCCGTATATATTTTGGTGGGTCCCCCACGCTTCCTTCTGGTACTTTCGACAAAGATTTTTTGGCACTAAGTTATAATACCATTTCATTCTCATGAAAGGTATAAAAAGGACAAAAAGCAGTAGAAATAATGAAAATAAAATTGCCGACTATTTATTACATTTGCGATGCATTCAAGTGAAAATTTCAGCGATAAACCTTTGCCACTTGCAGACAATTTTCAACAGCGCGCGCGCGTGGTAATGTGTGTGGTTGCTGGATAAATAGATAATGCAGCTAAAGAAGCAAGTGGTTTATGGAAGGAGACAATCAGAAAGAAAATTTTGAAATTAAATGTAACTTAAGTGTTTTGTAAATGCAAGAAAGGAATTCTGCGCTTTTTACACTTCATGCCTGTGCATAAATGATTTTGGTATGTTTTTGAAGTTAATAAATTTAAAAAATTAAAAAAAAAAATTTGTTTATATTATCCCAAAAATGAAACCTTGAATTCCTGGCATTCAGCTCTATCGATGCACACTGGCCAGCCCCCATACACAAAAGTCAAAAATGTTGGTGCTTGAAAAAGAAATTTCTGTCATGCATTTCCGTGGGAAATATTTTGAATTTTATGGAAAACCTCCTTCTGTACGCAATAGCCACCTTAAGTGTTACTTTGGCTCATTTAAAGTCAACACATTTGAAAAAATTTTTTTCTGGAAAAAGTTTGTGTAAATAAGTGTATTATAATTTTTGCGGTATTTCAAGTTTGATTGCTAAAAAAAAAATGTTTATAACTATGGAAACGCAAGAAAAACGTATGTTTCATGATTTAGCAAAAGAAAGCAGTGAAAACAATTTATTTTTGGCAAAATACTAGATGAAGAAAATCTTGGCTTTTCTATGAGCGTAATTTTCAAGCATTAGCATTTTCATTTAAACTTTTAACAATTAAGGACCACTCTGGACCAGGTCTTATAAGCAGATTTGAGTTCTATAAAGTCTTCTCTTAATAAGCCTGTTTATACATTTTTCCCCTTGTTTCCCTTTTTCTTAAAATATCATATTAAATGTAACTAGTCTATACAAAATATTGTTGCCCAAGATGCTCCTTTTACGTATTTTTGTACATATTTACATCGACTGTTTTCGATAAAACTTTATTTTCGATAAAATCTGAGTAATTGAGTTTAACCCACTCTCCGTACAATTTTTTTTTTTGATCCCGCGAAATATCGCGGAATATTTTTTTTTAATTGTAACTTTGTTATTTGACATCGGATTTTTAAAATTGAAATGTCATTAGTTTAGTCTTTGGAAGCTCTATATTTTCTTCTAATGTCCTTTTGACCTATGAAGTCGTTTTCACATATTTAAGTCACCTAACCAAGTTTTTCGTCCAAAATATGCTTTTTGTTTCACAATAAAAAAATCGCCAAAAATAAAATATTTATCGGATCTCTCTGATATTACGCTAAAAGTCTTTGCAATTAAACGTGCAAATTTTTAAAGGAATAAAACTTTCCTGATTTTTACAACTTTTTATAAAAACTTAATTTGAAAATGAAATTTTTTCGCAAAAAATCCACAAAATTTTGACTTCGACCAGTTATCGCTCAGCGAGTTTTTATTAAACAACTACATGTTATATGTCGTTTGAAGCGTATTTTAATTGCCTTTCGAACGAGATACTGTTTAGATTTATCGCATTTGTAACTCCAGCGAAAGTAATTGAATTTGAATGAAGTGATAACCAAAACACATAAAATTACCGTTATCTCAAAACCTAACCATAAAAAAAATTAAAAAAAATAGTTCCAAGCTCAGCAGGTCAATTCCTATCCTCCCCCATTCCTGGATTTCTTGGTATTTTTTGGCTGCAAACTAGTGTTAGTGGATTACAACATATATGCTTTTAATTTTTCTGAAAGATGAGTCGTATAGTGGGACACCAATGTGCCATCCGTTTCCAAGAAATTGAGTTTTGTCTCACTCTCCATACAAATGAGACCGATGTGCGATGCATGCCATAAATTTAGTGTTTGGGAAGCCCCGGAAGCTCCATATTTCCTTCTAATATCCTTTTCAGCTTCCTAGTTGGAGGGATGGGTATCAGAAATTCTATATTAATTTTTGGTACAAGTGTCGGTAGGCGGTTACCTTTTATAAATCTGAGAAGTGTGGCGAGTGATAAAGAATGTACATCCATCATTCTGAAAAAATCTGACCGGAAAATTTTCTGTGGCATCGAAGATGCCTATGCTGGCCATGTGCTGTCCCCATGGATTGTGTCCTATGTAGTCAACCCGACAAGGACCCACAGCTTCCTTCTTCTTTGTTTTAAGAGGAAGTTTGCTACCTCCCTTTTAAGAAAGCACTTTTTAATTTTACAGGAATCTGTAGAGTTGCAGCGTCTAACGTGAGCTTCACTGATGGTGTCCTTGATTTACTTCACATATGTATATGACTTAAACAACACTGATCATGATTCTGGTCATATCGATATAAATTTTGATAGATGACGGTATGACCTTCCCTTCTATTACTTAGGTAAAAAAATCGCGCATTGAACTATAATTACAATACCATTTTATATTCATGAACGATTTGGAAATGTTAATATTTTCAAAGCACTTTAATAAGCAAAATATTAATATACGTAGAAAAATTATATTCTATGAATTAGGGTGGTCCTTAAGATCAAATTAGCGATTTTCTTCGGTCTAAACCCCTAGATCGGTATCAGCAGAGTCAAAAATGTGGCCGCTGTGGTGCAGTGGGTAGAGTGCTCGGCTGCTACGCCAGAGGTCTCGAGTTCAAACCCCAGACCGAGAAAACACCAAAAAAAAATTTCTAATTAATAAAAATTCAATTATTGGGTTTTTTAAGAGCAGCAGTCACCTCTCGGCAGTGGGCGATGTGCCTTCCGAGTGTATTTCTGCCATGAAAAAGCTTCTCACAAAAAATGCATTCGCCGTTCGGAGCCGGCATAAAACTGTAGGTCCACCCAATTAATAGGAAAAAAAGGAGCACACCACGAATTGGGAGAGAAGCTCGGCCATAAAACAAGTCATAGTTATAATAGCGCCATTGTATTATATTATTATTATTATTACCACAGTCAAAAATATCACAAATAAATTTTCGTCCCGATCAAAGACGGTGGTGTGGTAATATGAACTTTGACCCCTGTGCGACATCGCTTAACCATCTCCGATTGAAAAAAAATGTGTATGTTGTATCCTGGACTATATTAGCATCGACCTAGGGGATAAGGTTGGGGAAATGTGATATACATTTTTTCTCCATACGTTTGGGGACCACCCTAATGTACATATATTTACTTACAAAAGCTCCAAATTGCTTAAATTTGGTTTATTTCCTGCAAATATTTTAATTAAAAGCATTCAGTTTATGTAAATGCATACATATATGCATCCATATATACAAACATGTATTCTTAGATATTCACATAGTCCCTCCATTACGTAGACCTTCAAAATAATCTCGGCATCCTCCCTTTCTTCATACGCTGGACTACTTGGTATTTGATCCAGATTTTTGTTAATGAGCAAACAAGCCAACAAACAAGCAAACAAAACGATACAATACAAATACATATATACATACATATACATATACAAAGACAAAACACAAAACACATAATTAAACAGAGATTTGAAGGCCTTCGTAAATACACTGCCAAAGTGCTAGAGATAAATACATACAGATATACATATGTATATACCCTGTAAAAAAGTGTGCGACGAGTCTCTAAAAAGATTTGTCCGGGAGCGCTCTCTTTCGGGTACAATTAGTCTACAATTGTTCCCAATTGTACCCGAACGGGTACATATGTATACTAATTGTAGACGAATTGTACCCGAAAGGGTATCAAACGGGTACAATTAGTCGCACAAATGGATGTGTCGCATTTTCTACCTGTTCGGGTACAAAACGGGTACAATTGTGCGCTTTTGCTACCCGTTCGGGTACAAACTGGGTACAATTAGTCTCTTCATAGGACATGCTCAAACAAAAGAGAACACTTCAACCCATATAAAGAGATACAAATGGGTAGTAATCGCATGCAAGGGAGTTGTCCCGGATGTATCCCGGAGTGATCGCATTTTTTGCAGGGTATATTCGGCATAGATACAAAGCTTTGCCATATGCGCTTTATAAAGCAAAATCTTAAGCGTTTGTGCAGTTATCACCACATGCAAACAACTGAAGCGCAATTCGTTTATCTCCATAATTGCCATGTATACACAAGACAGAGACTTAATGCAAATATAATTCAAATTAAAACATAATCACAAATACATAAATGTGTATTGCTTTCGTTGTTACTGTATTGTCTAAGTTTGTATATAACGTATATCCTTATAGTATATACAAGTATAAACTGCTTTAATACCACAGCAAACATGCAATCGCAGTCACTTTGAGAGGCAAACAAATAGGAAATAATTTGCTTTGGTTTTTGGTTGCTGCAAATTTAGTAACCTAGTGAGGAAATTGTGAGGACTTTTGAGCTGTGTTGGGAATGCTGTGTGGGCTTTGAAACGCAAGCAATTGTCCATTTTATGAAACAAATCCGGAAAAAACGCATGCCAAGCACAAAAAATGAGATAACTTCGACTGTGGTGGCTGGTTTGCATATTTTGAGTTGCTCTAATCAAATTAAGAATACAGATAAAAATAGGTAAAAAAACTTTTTAAGTTAAACGGTTTTATGTTATACATACATTGCAATGTTTAAGATAAATGTACTAAAAACCAAAAAATAATAAAATAGATACAGTCGTGGGAATTATAAACATTTGCATAGACTAGACTAAAATAAAACCGTGGGGCACGTCAATTGTCTACAATCGTTGATTAAAATGTTTGTTTTGTAATGTTACACTATAATTAGGCAGTTGTTCAACCGACAACGATGGACGTGTGATAAGTAGGGCTAGAATGTGGAAAAAAGCTAGCAAGCTCGATTATAAGCGAGTTTTAGGGTTTCATAGTGGTGAGCGAGTAGTACTTTTATCATATATTTTGTCGATTAAAGACAAACTACGAGCAGTGAAACGATTCCTCGTGCGAATGTCCAACGATAAACTAGTTGAAACATCTCTTTTATTAACATGGAGTGTATAACTATTGGAATTTCCATGAGCAAGAAAATAGTAAGTATTTTCCTCACCGTCTGCGGGCCAACTGCCTAACGACGAATTAAACGATTCTTCTATCGCACATTAAGTCGATAATTTGTAGACAATTGACGTGCCCCTCGGTTTTATTTTAGTCTAGTCTATGCAAATGTTTATAATTCCCACGACTGTATCTATTTTATTATTTTTTGGTTTTTAGTACATTTATCTTAAACATTGCAATGTATGTATAACATAAAACCGTTTAACTTAAAAAGTTTTTTTACCTATTTTTATTTTCTAGTTTTTAGTTTTTATTTCGCATTCTGTTTAATTCATTTAGTGCTTCATTATTGCAAGGTTTCTTGCCCGTTAGTTTATTGCAGTCCAACGCCTCTATAGCGACCCACGCGCCACCTATCGGAAGTTTTTTTTAGGAAAATATTTCCTTTCAAGGTAGTAATACATGTTCCGAATTTCAGCCAAATCGGACCATAAATGCGATTTTTGTAAATATAGCGACCCACGCGCCACCTAGCGGAATTTTTTTTTAAGAAAATATTTCTTTTCAAGGTAGTAATACATGTTCCGAATTTCAGCCAAATCGGACCATAAATGCGATTTTTGTAAATATAGCGACCCACGCGCCACCTAGCGGAATTTTTTTTTTAAGAAAATATTTCTTTTCAAGGTAGTAATACATGTTCCGAATTTCAGCCAAATCGGACCATAAATGCGATTTTTGTAAATATAGCGACCCACGCGCCACCTAGCGGAATTTTTTTTTTTAAGAAAATATTTCTTTTCAAGGTAGTAATACATGTTCCGAATTTCAGCCAAATCGGACCATAAATGCGATTTTTGTAAATATAGCGACCCACGCGCCACCTATCGGAATTTTTTTTTCATAATATTGCATTGTCATCGGGGTTATACATGCGTGCAAAATTTCAGATTAATCGGTTGACAGGAAGAGGGTGAAATTTGAATTACTAAATTTGACCCAAGAATAAAGAATAAATAATAAAACAAACGGGGTGAGCTAAATAAAACCGTTTAATAAAAAGAAACTAATTAGCATAGAAATGAAGTTAGAATCGAATTAAACATTCTCAATCGATTATTATTTTCCTTACTAAACTTCTTATTTGAACATGAGCATGCCATTGAACAGAAGCTCTTACAATTCTTATAAATGTCAAGCAAATTGCTTAACTATTGAAGAGAGGGGATTGAGGAATAAATTTCAGAGAATTCGATGTAGAATGCCTTGATAACCTCAAACCAAAGAAGCTGAAAAGCTTGAGAATAACAAAGGCAAAAATGTCTTACAGAGAAGCACATTAAGAAGGCATAGAACAGTGAAGGTGAGCTACTGTCAGAGATGATTCTCAAGATACAAAGATTTTCTCTGAGGAGATCCCTAGAAAAATTTTTTGACAAATAACACCGTGTGACAATGAAAAACTACTTTTTGCGAGACATACCTCAAGTTGGAGGTCTAGCCAAGTATCCAAAAATTTCATACTTAGAATTTCCAATACACCCCCAAAATCTGGAGATAGGGGCCAAAACCCCCTTTTCATAGGTTAACTCATATATTAGTAGAGCTTAATAACATATTATATTTTCTATTATCAGTGAAAAAGTCATATTACAGCAAAACATTCTAAGTCAATGCCTACGATAAAGTAATAGCTTTGTCTCCAAACCAAACTTGACAAGGGATGACGGAAGATCGTTCCACAATACATCATATTCCTACCCTGTCGGAAAAACAAGCAACCAAAAAGTATTTAATAACTACTCTCTGAGACAATTTTAGCTGGGAAATATCATTAGTTTATTTTCCATTTGAGACATTACCTTCCTTATTGTGTATGTGGTTAACGAATTCAAATTTCTGCCACAACCACAATCCTACAAACAACAAAATATTTGTAGGTATGTTCATACAAATAGACAAATTAACGAATGCACAATTATATTTACTTGTACATATACATATGCACATATATAGATGTACACAGAAAAAAAAAAAGTACAATTTTCACATGTCAAAAGAATCAACCAGATTTTTGGTAAATATTACTATGATGATTTATTTTATGTTAATCAAAATATTGAAAAAATGAACAATGAAATATTTAGCTGAACTCAAACTTATTCCATATGAACCAATTTTGGGTTATTTTTTTTGTTTCTAAAGCAAAATATTGCATAAAATCAGAAATTTTGTTTTAACCAAAACTCTGGTTGATTTCATTTTTAGTATAAAAATAGTACTAGTACTTACTAACCAATTTTTGGTTGATTCTTTTCTCAGTGTATGGTAACTCGTATTCTAAGCTATTTAAAGCTTTAAGTAAGATTTGTAATACGATAGTAAATGCGACAATTACAAAAATACTTTGATAAATGAAGTTTCTTACATATACAAACCTACATATGTACATATATGTATGTATATAGGCATTTACACAAGTATTTAACGCAATGCCAATTTATCTTTATTTAAGTGTTAAGTCAGTTTATGGCAATATTCTCTAAAATATATATGGATATTGCCAGTTTTATTTGAACTTTGTAGATAAATATAAGATGTTGCAACAAATTTACTAGAAGAAAAACTATAGTCTTGCTTTTTTGTATATATATACATATATGATAATGGTAATGTATGTATATAATCGTGTATCTGTAGTACCTACAGCCTTGCAAGCCATGTTCTACATTACAGTTTTTCAGTGACTTGGCGATATTTTCATAATTCAACAAATAATAAGCAACTCAACTGCATAGCCAGTGTCTTTGTAAATACATATTGGTCTTATATAACATACATATTCGTATGTATGTATGTATCTATTTTACATATGCTTGAAACACTGCAAAAACGATATATTCCCCTTGCAATTGCAACATGTGTACCCATAGAGACTAACAAATTGGTAGCGTTGCTCTATTATCTATCTAACTCAATGCAAACATCATCTTTTGTCTTCTTGTATTGCTTCAGTGGGTGTTTGCTTTACACAAATCAACCAAAAACAACAATCATGCAAAATAAAGCATAATATATGTATCAATGCTCATAATTCACTTGCTTGTGTTTTGCATGATATCCAGGCCCGCAGGCTGACTGCTTGGCCGGCTGATTCTGGCTTCTTGGTTGGTGTGCTTTCATTGTTTTTACTAGCCCGCCTGCTGTTACTTTGCCATTGCTTTAGCTGCCGTTTGCAGCTGGTAACATTACATTTTGTTAAACAAATGTTACAGATGCAATTGTGTAATACTATTTTCAGTATTTACGACAGTTTATTGTTGCTAAGTACATATAGTATCTCATGTTGTATACTAGTATAACAACTAATAGCTTTTCAAACGCTTTATTACATTTAATATGAGTTACATTTTGTTTCGTTTAAAGCTTGTTTTGGGTTGGGTTATTTATTAAAGAAAAAGTTGGTCATGAGAGCTTAAAAATTAGGTGATTTATTTCTTATTTGCGCTCAATTAACGATATTTTTCGAAAGAGATTGAGATAGAGCATTAGTATCAGAAAAGGCTTCTTCTAATTGTGCCCCACTACTTTCTGTCTTTCGAGAGAACGAAAAAAGTTAGTGAAGATGGCACATCGCCGAAACTGGTTTATAACCAAATCAAGCATTTATGTATGGTCTTTTATGATGTCACTATCTACTCCTTGCTGGCCTTACTGCTGTGATTTCCACAATTTTTGTTTTCTTTACGAGCTTTCTTCCTTCTTTATTGATGCGTTCAAGCGCAAATAAATAAATCGGTAGATATAACTAGTATGTTTGCTCGGAAGATTAAAGCTACGTACATATGTATGTATGTATGTAAAAAAAATATTATGCTACTATGAAATTTAATTTTTACTTTCGAAGGAAAATTGTGCACACATCAAATTTTGCTTTCAAATGTAAGAAAATTGAAAAACAAAATGAAACAAAATAAATATTAAAATGAACATGGACGATAAATGTACATACAAAAGCTTCTTACAAGTTTTATTTAATATCCTAAATATGTACTATGTATATATTTTCCATACAATCGTTTAAAAATGAAATACATGTAAGTAGTTACATACATATAAACTCAATTGAAACTACACACGTTTATTATATTTAAAAATGTTCTAGATATGCGTATAAAGCACTGACTCATCATATTTGTATTGAACATAGATTTTGTATATCTATTAATTTTTATGAGTTTCTTGAAACATTCGAAATAAAGGTAAACACATCAAACTTATAAAGCATAAACATAAAAACAACATACGATTTGTTAAAAAAAAATTAATACTTCTTTAAATTCCCTTATAGTGCATATAAAGTTTATATTATAAACATTTCTTCAAATTTTCATGTACGCTTTTTTTATTATGATCATCAATATTTGCTATAGTTGCGTAGTATATTTCATGAAAAATATTTATTAATTTACTTTTGATGTGCAATTGCTATTGAACTGATTTGAATTTTTATTTTCTATTATAAATATTTTATTAAGCTAAAAGAAAAACCATAAATATGTACCTTTTCAAAGTAAAAGAAAGAAAGTAAATTATTGCAGCAAGCAAAGCAAACATAATGGAAAATAACAGGGACCGATTTTAATCGTTATTTTAATTTCTTCGGTTGAAAAAATCATTATGAAAACTTCGTTAACAATAAAATGCAAGTATGCCGATATAATGATTTTAGCACATTCTATCCAAATATGACCTCATCTTTATTCTGAAGATTTTTATTTTTTAAATTTTTAAATAACCATTATTTACGATTTTTATTTTTTCGATCAAAAATAATTTTTATTATTGGATTTAAAATTTTCCGATGAAACTTGATCGATATTTTATGATTTTTATTTTTTCGATCAAATTTGATTGATATTTTATAATTTTTATTTTTTCGATCAAAAATAATTGTTATAATTGGATTTAGATTTTTCCGATCAACTTTAATCAATATTTTTTTATTTGAATCCTATATTTGATGGCCTGAAGTTGACGATTGCCAACATTGTGCATGTTGTGTTCAGAATTGCTTGGTAAGTTTGGAATACACATATGAACACACCTATGCGTGCACATTGCCATAGCTCTGTTTCGTTCTGTTCAAAAGCATACAACACCCATTCAGTAATTTTCCAACGGCGATTATGGACGCATTTTCCAACCAATTTTAATGAAAATTGGCGCAGTTCTATTTGAGAACAAAATTTATGTTAGCGCATTAATTATATAGCGTACTAGCAAATACCCGTCCCGCTTCGCAGCGACCAAAAAAGTTTTTCCCATTTCCCTTTACTTTTACCTTTACCTTTACCTTTACCTTTACCTTTACCTTTACCTTTACCTTTACCTTTACCTTTACCTTTACCTTTACCTTTACCTTTACCTTTACCTTTACCTTTACCTTTACCTTTACCTTTACCTTTACCTTTACCTTTACCTTTACCTTTACCTTTACCTTTACCTTTACCTTTACCTTTACTTTTACCTTTACCTTTACCTTTACCTTTACCTTTACCTTTACCTTTACCTTTACCTTTACCTTTACCTTTACCTTTACCTTTACCTTTACCTTTACTTTTACCTTTACCTTTACCTTTACCTTTACCTTTACCTTTACCTTTACCTTTACCTTTACCTTTACCTTTACCTTTACCTTTACCTTTACCTTTACCTTTACCTTTACCTTTACCTTTACCTTTACCTTTACCTTTACCTTTACCTTTACCTTTACCTTTACCTTTACCTTTACCTTTACCTTTACCTTTACCTTTACCTTTACCTTTACCTTTACCTTTACCTTTACCTTTACCTTTACCTTTACCTTTACCTTTACCTTTACCTTTACCTTTACCTTTACCTTTACCGGGACTATCCGTCACCATCCGGGCCTACTACTTGAACCATCTCTGGGAAACCGACTCAAAAAATAACAATAAAAATATCTGTATGTTTAAGCCCTGCTCGACACCTTTCATTTGATACCAATATCGCTTAGAAACATTCGAGGGTCATCCGGTCCACGTTTTGACCCATATTTGGGGACCCGGCCTAGGCATCGCAATGAAAATAACTCTCTGTTGAAGGCCTGCTCAGCACCTTTCATTTGATAGCCATATTGCTCAAACACTTGCTGGGTCACTCTGGGTCCACATTTGGGCCTATATTCCGGGAAGTTCCCACTTTTTCGAAATTCTATATACCCCTTTATGTGCGCTAGTACCACATGAATCTACTGTGAAAATTTCATAAAGATCGGTTGATTACTTTGGGAGTCCATAAAGGACACACACACACACACACATTCATTTTTATATAACAGATGGTACAAAAGAAACTAGTTTTTAGAGTTTATTATGATCGGAAAAAATAATAAATAAATATTTATTAAAGTTGATCGGAAAAATTGAAATCCAATAATAAAAATTATTTTTGATCGAAAAAATAAAAGCATAAAATATCGATCAAGTTTCATCGGAAAAATTTAAATCCAATAATAAAAATTATTTTTGATCGAAAAAATAAAAATCATAAAATATCGATCAAGTTTCATCGGAAAAATTTAAATCCAGAAATAAAAATTATTTTTGATCGAAAAAATAAAAATCAAATTATAACGATTAAAAATGATTTTTTTTATAAAAATCATAATCGTTACGGTCCCTGGAAAATAGTAAAAAGTAATGATTGTACTACATATGCATGTATATGTTCTTGTAACAGATACCCAGCAAAAAGGTTAGGCTTATAGCTGAGGCTTAAGCTATTGAACAATTATAAGCTGACATCGCTACTTGCTGTTATGCACTCTTACTCCCTGCTCCGCACGTTTTAATATTTAACTAGTATCGCCGGTGCTCGAATTCCGACCATGCAATTTATTTTTTCAACTTTGTATTGGTACAAAAATTACTCCTTTCCGCGGAGATAAGCAACACTTTCCAAATTCTAGTTGTACCGCAACACTGATTTGCCCTTTTGATCACGGTCCGACGCGAAATCGTGGTCAAAATCAAAGCAGATCTAGGAAGGTAGGCCCGGTGGCGAATTCAGAAATTGCCCATGTATTTTGTTATTGTAATTGGTAGAGTGTAATGTCAAAATGATATTTCACCGTAGTTAAAATCTGAATTCGTTTGGGGCTCGTCCATTCCTATTGGCCATGATGTGAATTCGCTTTGATTTTGACATTACACTCTACCTTTGTAAATAAAAACAGAAGTCTTTCAATTCGCCGCCGAGCCTACCTGTTAGATATGCCTTGGTCAAAATTAAAATTACCCAGTGTGCTCTCCCGCCCTCTCTCTCATTTTTCGCTTTAATGGAAAAGCAATAGGATATATTTGGCCGCGTTGATTTTGATCTAAGCGTAAACTGGGCCAATGCATATAAAATAGAGAGAGCGCTTTTAAATTAAAGCGACTCTTCAACTGTGTTTACGATATTTGTAAACACGTTTACGATATCTATTTCTCTTAATTAAAAATTTTATTTTTTAATTATAAACAAATTAAACAATTTATAGAAAAAATTATATGCCTATGCACTGCTCCTGACTCATACGAACACATCCATATCAATTTTATGTGGATATAAGTATGTTAAATGTGCTAAACAGCCTGGCAATTGTTTGTATGGGAAAAATGTTAGCCTATTAATATATAGATTTTGCGCTTTAAATTTAATTATGCGCTCATATATCAAATACAAAGAAAGCGAATCAGTTTTATGAGCAAACACGGACAGAGAGAGCACAATCAGTGACGAGCGTAAAAAATTGCGTATTGTCGAAGGAAAGCTTGCCGCTTAGAAAAAATACATAATAGTGGTATTCACTATCCATAGCATGATTGTAAGATAGCACGGTGACTTCAACACAAGAAAATTAGCCTTATTTTAATCATTTGCCCGAACTTTGTTCGCTAAGAATTTTCAGGCGTTATTTCGTAAGCCTTTATTTTATATCTTCTGAAATAAAGCTGAAAGTTATGTATGTATGTATGTATAGATATATCGATATTTTATATTATGTAACTGTAGCTTCAAATTACTATTGATTAGAGCGAGAATTGCCAAATAAATTTCTATTGTAGGTATGCATTGAATTGAAGTGGCTTGTAGTTAATCCATCAACGCTAAAAAATATTGAATAGATATATGTACATAATAATTGGCGTTTTCGATTCGCCATCAGACAAGCGAGGTCGGATCGAACAAAAATGAGTAGTAGCCATACTTGCTATCTGGTTGACAAAAATTTCCCTCTGCTCGCTACCATTCTCATATAAATTTGGCAGAGAGAAATTTATAGCGAGCAGAGAAATTTTGAATCGAAAGCGGCTAATATTAACATATGAATATTGAGTTTTCATAAATAAAGACGGTGCTTCTACATAAACACCTGTATGTGTTTTTCAGCAACACTAAAACACTGTCGTCATATGTAAAGTGAGATATATACTATTTTTGGTAAATTAGATATCTATATTTATACCTTTCATGAACATGAAATGGCATTAAAACTTTGTGCCGAAAAACGAAACTTTATCACCAAAATATATACCGATATTATCAGGCTCATTGAGCCATGCCGGTCTGTCTGTTTATCTGTCTGTTTGACTGCAGACTAGTCTCTCCATATTTGAAATTCGGTAATGTTATGCTCAGACACAGCCTTAATTGAGCATTAAGAGCCTTCATTCAATTTTCAAGCCTAATGATTCTCAATTTACCATTATGCTTCATTAGAAATTAATGAGTTCTTAATGAAGAACAATTCTGCATGCAACCCTGTTAAAAAGCGTGTTTCATAAGCAAAATGAAATGTCATGATCAGAGAAATGTCATTAGCGTCAGGATCCACTAAACAGGTTGGTTCGTCAGATCAGCTGAATTCTTGTTCTTCTTCATCACCTATCAAATTTGTTTTTATTTCTGCTTATTCTATACATGCATTCGTGTTTACGATTGGTAAAAGTTGTGAGCTGAATGTCAAATTATTTCGTCCTCCTTGCAGTTTTGACATTTAGGTCACGAGAGTTTGATATTCAGCTCACGGCGTGTATGTGTGTATGTATCTTGAGCCGATCTGTTAAATTAAATATGTCTGTACACCAAATATAGAGATGTTCAATCAAGCCCAATTGACTTAATTAATTTTTATGTCTGAACATGATATAAGTGATTACATTTTTGAGAGAAGCCGATCATTTGTCGGAATCGGCCGAATCGGACGACTATAACATATAGCTGCCATGCAACCGATTGTGCAAATATAGACATTTTGGGGCATAACTTTTTCATTTAAATAGCTAAGATCACAGCACTATTTTTTCTAATAAGTATATCTTTTCATAAATAACCCACAAAAAGTACAAATTAGACGAAATCAGATTATATAACTTTCCATTTCCCCATTCATGTAAGGTATGAAAACTTCGGTATGACCGAAGACAGCCGAGCTCTTACTTCTTTTTTTTTGTCAAAAAGAGAAGTTCAGAGAAATGGAAACAGAAAAGGCTTCGTAATGGCATACATATATGTATGTATGCTTATATGTACATTAGACCGTCTCTTAATTAAAAATTCGTCGTTGGCATATAGAATGACAACATTTTTTTCCAGAAAATTCAATAGAATTCAATAGAAACTGAAATAAAACACATTTGAGTTGGAAAAACAGAAAAGAAAAAAAAATGTTATAATTTTGAATTTTTTTTGTACCCTTCCATCACGGTATATATATTGAGACGGTAATGCCAGTAGGCGGAAATGTCAAATACTGCTTACGTCACAGGACCAATAAAGCAGCGAACAACCAAACAAACAGCTGTGCCAATTGCAAAAGGAAATGACGTATGAGGACCTGATACTTTTTTCTAAAACCGAAAGAAATATGGCGGCCAGCGAACTGACATGACCTTTTAATTGGATCATGCCCTTCCATATAGCTTGTAGATCTTCTTTGTAACGGAAAACTCAATTTACATATTTAGTTATTCCATGCCTTTTTTCGCTTTATTTTCACAGTAACGAAATTCATACGCATTGGCATCGCCGATAAAAACGACAATCCGCCCTACTTCGACAAATCACTCTACGAGGCTGAAGTGGATGAAAATGAGGACATACAGCATACGGTATTGACAGTTACGGCCAAAGATCACGATGAATGTAAGTTATTGCAAGTCAATCAATAAAAAATAAAAATAATTTCAAAGGCATTACAATTGTATACTAATTAAAAATATATTTATTTATTTCTTTGTCTCTCTTTTCTTCACGAAAATATATAACAATAAAAAATTATAAAATCGAATGCATATTCCTTTGCAACGCTGCTGCTGTATGAAATAATAAAAACTCCATTTCATGTGCATCCTGCAAACACATTGCCTGCTTGCCCGCCTGACACATGTCACTGTTGCATTCGAAAACTTCAAACGAAATTAAAAAAATGTCAACAACAAACAACACACGCTGTAACAACTCCTACATTTGCCATTACCGTTTCCGTTACTGCTGCTGCCGTTGTTATCGTTGTCATTGCTGTGGGCACTTTTGATGACACAATGCCTTTTGTTTAAATTTTTTGTATTTATTTTCTACGTACGTCATGTGTGTGTGTGTACTTACAGCATCGCGCATACGTTACGAAATAACAAGTGGCAACATTGGCGGCGCTTTTGCTGTTAAAAATATGACTGGTGCTATTTATGTCGCGGGCGCGCTTGATTATGAAACGAGGCGGAGGGTAAGTTGAGCTCTTGCATTTTTTGGTAATTTAATGGACCTTTTTTTGCAGAAATTGTTGTATGTTAATGTTACTTTGGCAATTTTCTTTGGTTCGAGAAATATTTTTTGTTTTAGAGTTCAGGTACTAGTTAAAAAAAACTAAGTATTTCAACATAAAGTAGATAAGATTATAATCTTATAAGGCTTATATTATGCAAGTTTATTATACGCGCATTAAGTATAGGTAAATAAGTCATTATCTAGTAATTTTACAAAGAGCTCGCCCGCTCGTCCATTTATTAGTATAGATTACTGAAAACAAAAATTGCAAAAATTTGCTGGTAGAGCAAGCATTTGTGGGTTTTTATACAGAGAATGGAAAAATACACCGAAGGCAAAATACACCAGATAACAAAGTTTCCTTTTCGCTGAAGAGTGGCTTAATTCTCGAGTCAAATACCAACTTATTTCCGCATTCAGAATGGAAAAGCTGGTGAGCCAGCAAATAATAGCGCAGGTCTCGTAGGTCGAGGTTCTCACAGGTCATTATCTTTAAGCATCGCATGCATTCAAAATGGGACTAGTTGATCAAAATTAATGCAGAGCATGCGGATTGCACACGAAGAGACGGTAGGGCATATCCCTGCTCCTTTTCAGCTTCTTCTAGGCTAAGGCTACGGCTAATAGGGGAAGTTGTATTCAGCGATTTCGAATCGGGGTCAAAATAGGGATAAAGAAACTAGTGGTGTTTTCCAAAGGGACGGGATTGTTCTTCAGTTTCAGTGAAGGCTTTTAATGTAGAGGTGTCCATGTTCAAGAAATTTCCTGGTAACACTGTAAACTCATTCACCCTATGTGAGGCCATTAATGACCAGCCATTTTAACATAAGCTAACCTAATCCCTACACTGGCAGC
Organism: Urophora cardui; assembly: GCA_960531455.1. NCBI lineage: Eukaryota > Metazoa > Arthropoda > Insecta > Diptera > Tephritidae > Urophora > Urophora cardui. Next base: position 17,169,792 of record OY482674.1, read on the forward strand.
AAAGATGATTATTGAATATTGTTATCTCATTATTTTTATCGAAAATAAATTGTAACTAAAAATAAAATAAATAGGTAAAAATGAAACAAATAGGTAAATACATTTGTACCACTTCACATGATCAGTAGATAAACATGTTGTAGAATAAGTAAAGCATAAAAACGATGCAACCAAAAAGACGAGAAATATTTTGTTTTTTTTTTTCCTCAAATACATACATACACACATTTCTTCCATCAAAAACAATAGTAGTGCAGCTGCTACACTGACGAAAGTAGAATTATCGATATATAAATAAAATATATTGCTACTCCTCTTAGCACCACTTCATCCAAAAAGAGCACATTCATTTCGACGCGCTTGTCACTTCACTTCAATGATGGAAGAAGTGTTCTTCTTTTAAATTTATTTATATTTTCATACATATTGCAATTCATTTGCATACTCCGTACCGATAAATTTCGATTGGTTTTTCCAACGCATGAATGTATTTCCGTGTACTGCATTTGGCGGTAGCGCTAGATAGCTGGATGGATGACTGTTTGCATATTAAGTGTTATTGTAGCACATACAGTCTGCAGATTTAATAGTTCGTTGGAGCACATGGATCCTCTACGAAAATAGTTACTCGTACAATAACGATTTATTTTTTGTTTGCTATTGTTGTTGTGGTTATTTTATGTAATAATAAAACGTAAAAAAAAAGAAATAGTAGGTAAGTTAGTTATGCTTTTGTGATAGTCATCAAGAGCGAATTAAAAATAAGCGAATTTGAGTGAAAAAAACTAATGTCGAAAAAACATTACAAAGAAAATTAGCATTAACAAGTAAGGAAGCCTAAGTTCGAGTGGAATCGAACATTAGATACTCAGCTGTATGCTTTCATTGTTTGTTTGCGTTTGATGGAAACACGGTGTAGGTACTTTATATAAATCGAGTGCTGCACAAAGTGGGCGTAGCCACCCCCATTTTCTAAATTTTTATCAGTCATCCAACTAAGCATATGAATATTATTCTTTGTGCAAAATTTAATTCCTTTATGACTTCCAGTTACAAAGATGTCACGTTACAAATTCCCAAAGGGTGTTCCAGAAATATCTTCGTTAAAAAGTAGGCGTGGTCATAAACCGATTTCAATAAATTTTTGCGTGTCTATTAACACAAGTTATAAAAGTGTATAAACCAAATTTCGTCATAATATCTCAATTATTTGTCGAGTTATGGGCTCCGAAATCTCGTTGATTCCTTTGTCTGAAAAGAGGCGGTGCCACGCCCATTTTCCCGAAATTTTTCTATTTTTTGTTTCCGATCTATTGTAGAACTCATGCCACAACATTTCAATGAATTATCTTTATATTTGACAAAGATATCGCTTAAAATGTTTTTATTAGGTCATTTTATAATACCCATATATAAAAGTGGGCGTGGTCGTCAACCGATTTCGCTAAAATTTTGAACATGTATTACTACAAGTAGTGAAAGTGTATACACCAAGTTTCGTCATAATATATCGATTATTTGTCGAGTTATGGGCTCAGAAATCTCGTATATTCCTGCTTCTAAAAGGAGGCGGTGCCACGCCCATTTTCCAAAATTTTTGTATTTTTTGTTATATGTCCATAGTTGGACACCTTCCATAAAACTTTAATGATATATCTTTATATTTGACAGAGATATCGCTTAAAATGTTTTTATTAGGTCACTTTATAAGACCCATATATAAAAGTGGGCGTGGTCGTCAACCGATTTTGGCAATTTTTCGTCAAAAAATTTGCCTAAGTAAGTATATCATGCCTACCAAAATTCATCGATATATCTTCAACAGTTTCTGAGTTATGACTTATAAAACTTTCAATGTTTGCCCCTTAATAAGTGGGCGTGGCACCACCCATTTTCCAAAATTTCACCACATTTCTTCATAAGGGCCTGAGCTCAATACGTGTGTGAAATTTTATCACTCTAGCTCTATTAGTGACTGAGATACAAAATTTCCGATTTTTACTATATAGGGGAGGTGGGCGTGGTCATGGTCCGATTTCGCCCATTTTCAATACCATCCGTTCCTGTCTTGATACCAACTTACATTTCAAATTTCATCAAAATATCTCAATTTTTGCGCGAGTTATCGTGCTCACAGACGGACAGACGGACAGACGGACGGACATGGCTCAATCGATTTCTCTTTTCACCCTGATCATTTTGATATATATAAGTCTATATCTATCTCGATTATTTCATTCTGTTACAATCCACCGTTAGGAAATCAAAACTATAATACTCTGTGTACTAGTACAGCTGAGTATAAAATTCTGTTAACAACATGTGTTTTATATATTTTCAGTGTTGAAATTTATAATGGAACAAGTAAGGAAGCCTAAGTTCGAGTGGAATCGAACATTAGCTACTCAGCTGTATGCTTTCATTGTTTGCTTACGTTTGATGGAAACACGGTGTATTTTATATGAATCGAGTGCCGCATAAAGTGGGCGCAGCCACGCCCATTTTCAAAATTTCTATCAGCCATCCAACTAAGCATATGAATATTATTCTTTGTACAAAATTTCATTCCTTTATGACTTCTAGTTACAAAGATGCCACGTTACAAATTCCCAAAGGGTGTTCCAGAAATATCTTTGTTAAAAAGTAGGCGTGGTCATAAACCGATTTCAATAAATTTTTGCGTGTCTATTAACACAAGTTATAAAAGTGTATAAACCAAGTTTCGTCATAATATCTCAATTATTTGTCGAGTTATGGGCTCCGAAATCTCGTTGATTCCTTTGTCTGAAAAGAGGCGGTACCACGCCCATTTTCCGAAATTTTTCTATTTTTTGTTTCCGATCTATTGTAGAACTCATGCCACAAAATTTCAATGAATTATCTTTATATTTGACAAAGATATCGCTTAAAATGTTTTTATTAGGCCACTTTATAATACCCATATATAAAAGTGGGCGTGGTCGTCAACCGATTTGGCTAAAATTTTCAACATGTATTACCACAAGTAATAAAAGTGTACACACCAAGTTTCATCATTATAAATCAATTATTTGTCGAGTTATGGGCTCAGAAATCTCGTATATTCCAGCTTCTAAAAAGAGGCGGTGCCACGCCCATTTTCCAAAATTTTTGTGATTTTTGTTTTATGTCCGTAGTTAGACTCCTGCCAAAAAATTTTAATGATATATCTTTATATTTGACAGAAATATCGCTTAAAATGTTTTTATTATGCCCCTTTATAGTTCCCATATATAAAAGTGGGCGTGGCCGTCAACCGATTTTCACAATTTTCCGTCAAAACATTTGTCTAAATAAGTACATCAGGCATACCAAATTTCATCGCTATATCTTCAACGGTTTCTGAGTTATGACATATAAAACTTTCAATGTTTGACCCTTAATAAGTGGGCGTGGCACCGCCCATTTTCCAAAATTTCATCAAATTTCTTCCTAGGGGCGTGAGTTCAACACGTGGGTAAAATTTCATCGCTCCAGCTATATTAGTGACTGAGATACCAAATTTCCGATTTTTTCTATATAGGAAAAGTGGGCGTGGTCATGGTCCGATTTCGCCCATTTTCAATACCAACCGTCCCAGTCTCGATACCAACTTGCATTTCAAATTTCATCAAAATATCTCAATTTTTGCGCGAGTTAGAGTATTTAGAGACGGACAGACGGACGGACAGACGGACGGACCGACATGGCTCAATCGATTTCTCTTTTCACCCTGATCATTTTGATATATATAAGTCTATATCTGTCTCGATTATTTCATTCTGTTACAATCCACCGTTATGTGATTAAAACTATAATACTCTGTGTACTAGTACAGCTGAGTATAAAAATGTGCTACATATGTTTGTTTAGTGCATGTGGAAACGTATATACCGAGCCAATAAACCATTCGAAAACGACTGGAAAAAGAATACATTTTTCAAGCATAAACTTCTATAATGAATGTGAATATGAGTTGGTATGCGATGTAAAAACTTGACTATTCTCTATCAAAACGAGACTTTCGTTATATGATGAATTTTCCCTTCCTAATGGATAAAAAATCCAGGCCATCCTTGGGTAGAAGAAGTTTTATTGTAGAGATCAAGATTATATGACTTAAAATACATACGTAACTTTTTCCTTTGTTACTATATTACTAATATATGCATCTAATTTTTTATTAATACTTAGGCCCTGTTTCACCGACCGGTCTCAACTAAGTTAAGCCGATTTTTTTACGTTTTCAGTTTCACCATGCAACTGAGCTAAGTCACAAGTTAGTCAGCTTTTGTCTTGACTAAAAATAAACTAAGAATTTGAGTCGCTTTAGCAAATCTGGGCTAACTTAAGTCAAAACTTAGTTTTAGCTTTAGTCACGTTGGTGAAACCGGGCCTTAGAGTTTACGAAAGCACGTAATCGCAGTTCACACTCCTGATAGTCATACATCCTCTATAAGTTCCATACCAAATTTTGAGTGCCAGCATTCCCGATCGAAAGTAGTTCTCGCTAAGAATTATTCTACGAACTACGCCAAATCTGATTTCACGTCGTCTTTTAAATTCCTTTTAGAATGATCTTGTTTGAGAAAACCCCTGATGAAATTTTATGGCGAATCATATTCTAGAACATTTTCACCCTCTAGCGACGTGCAAAATACTATTTTTGGACTTTATAAAAAGGTGTCAAAACGGCCTCGTCATTGGGGTGTTAGAGGGTTAAAGTAGTCTACGAAATTATAGCTCTTGCAATTTTACTCTATGTCTACTAACAACATATTTTTATACGATATGTATTTTAGCCATGTTTTTCAATTACTTAAAAATCCCTCAGACGAAATTTCGCAAATTTAAAATGGAAAATAAAAAAAATCGACCTCATGAAGCAAAATTGTTTGGGGGTTTGTAAAGAGGTCTTTCTTTCTGTGTGTGAACTATTTCACCCCAGACAACAACCCTCAATTCGCGTCACTGTAGAGATTTTCTTTTGCTAACGACCTTGAAAAAAAAAAACGCTCCAATTTGCTAAACAAGTACTTGTTTGCTTATTTGCAACCCTGGTATCAGTTATCAAAATTATCTAAATGTTGTGAAAGAGATAAATAAATAAATTAATTAATAAATTTTGCATAAAATACGTAAATAGAAAAATATATTTTCATATAGCCAAATAAAAAAGGATGTTAAACGAAACAAAATTAGTATTTATTTATCCACTCTCAAGTGCTATTCACAATAGCTTCATGCTTTTACTTTTCAACACTGCTCTTCAGGTCGACAAAGTGCTACGCGCTTTCCACCTTACTAGCTTAACCAATCCAACTAGCTAAATTTTTTTGTTGCTTTCCATGTTATACGCTAAGCTAGCTAGTGGTTTTTTCCGAATTTGCTTGCAAAAGAAAGCGGCTAATGTACCTAATTGGGGTATGATAAGATTTTTTTTTTACAGCGGGCGAGTAGGTGAAAATATGTTATTTTTTAAAGAAAAGTCAAAGATTTTGCTCATTGCGTTTACAAAATCACAAACCCTAAACAAAATAAAATAAAATAAAATAAAATAAAATAAAATAAAATAAAATAAAACATTAACTACATATTTTTAAATTTATTTTCCTGCTAACAAACGCATACAAATAATAATAACAAATGCAATTGTTATGTAATACCAAAAGTATGAGCTACGTTTAGCTGCATCCGATAATTTAAAAGAAAACTACACCACCGTTATTATACACGTAAAAGATGTCAATGATAATCCGCCGGTATTTGAACGGCCCACATATCGTACACAAATCACCGAAGAGGATGATCGTAATTTACCCAAACGTGTGCTGCAGGTTATTTTCCATTTATACTACGATATAAATAAATGTGCTTACTCGTTGATTGCTTAGCTAATGCACACACGTTCTTTCTTTGTAGTGTAGTAAATGTGATTGATTTACTGCTTTTCTTATTCTTCAATTAATAAGCAGCAGTTTTGCTCTTGTTGTTTTCTTTGTTGTTGTTGCTTTTTTGCTATTAAATTGTGCTCTTTGTGCAATTGATAGGCTTGACAATTGTTTTTTTTAACTACTTAGTCGCTTTGCACGTTTGATGATTTTTTCCCCTGCCATTTTAGGTTGTATTGCACCGCAGATTTTGCCTGAAGCGTATTTCTATGGTTTTGTTTTTGTATTAAATAAATTTTTTTCTCTTATAAAGCAAAGATTTTATGCATGTTTTTATTAATAAAATGTTATAATGACCACTATATAAAATAAAATGAAGCTATTACATATGTATGTATGTATATAAAAACGACATAAAAATTGCAACTTAAATATATGTAGAATGAAGGAGACCATACCTATTTTACAAGTGTTGACAACAAACAACTGCTCACATTAAGTATTAGTTATATACTAAGTGTATATATATATGTATAGAGTTAGGTTACCCAGTAGGAATTCGGTTCTTAGTGTGAGCGATTACGGAAGCTATAAATAAAGTCTTCGGTATAGCCGAAAATAGCCACATTTTTTTTTTTTTTTTTGATAATTTATAAGCTTACCTCTAAGTTATCCCTACTTTATTATATTATTTTACGTTGCATTTTTATGTTTTTGTCTTTATTCGTTCTTTCTTTCTCGTTTATTTTATGTGCGCTTGTTTTTGAAAGTACGATTTAAAATTAGTCGCCTCCGATAGTCTGAATGAGAATGCAACAACAATTGTGATTTATGTGCGCGATGTTAATGATTTGCCGCCCGTGTTTCCACAAACTTTGTATGAGCGTACGCTGGACGAGGAGCTCAAAGCGCCATTTACGATAATGCAGGTCATTTAAATGTTTTGATTATTTTTTTTTTTAACAATTTTCAAAATTTATTTTAAGAATTTTCTGTGTAAATTGATTTCTAAAACTATTAATTTATTTTTGTAAAATAATGTTTGCTTTCTTTTGTAGAAAAATTTATCATTATCATCTATTCGGTTTCAATTTTTTTTTTTAATAAATTATTATTCATTCTTGTTCATGCATTTTCTAATTATACATCTTTGTATGTAAATACATTCATTGCCATACAATAATTTTTAACTCAATTAGAAATTAATAGCCAATTACCGTGTCTGTTTGTATACACACAATGTCTACTAAACAATACTTTTACTCTGGTGCAGGTTCTTCCCGGTTTAGTACAGTCCATCTAACTTTTTATGTAAGCGCAGTGTTACAAGTAGTAGATATGATGTAAAAAAATAAAAAAAAAAACTTCATTAAAATCAGTATATAATTGTTCAATACTTGTTAATGTAATCAAATGCATTGAATTGCGTAGTGAAATTCTAGCAAACTTTTTACAGGATTTTTTTTTTCTTTAGTTTACGTTTTTTTTTTTTTTTTTTTTTGCTTTGAGGTACGTGTCAATTAGATAATTAGTTGTTACCAGTTTATACACAATTTTCCAATCAAATTAACTTAATAAGTAGATACATATACTTTTGTAAGTAAAACCATAGCTTTAATTGGTTGTAGCACATTATAACACCACCACCACCCAATGAATATCTACCTAAGCACATTTTACACTGAGAAACTTCCATTCACATGCTTTTGATTTAAAGTATGCAATGTTTACATACAAAAAACAGCTGAAGCTAATAAAAGCGTGTTAAAAACAACACTGCAGCTGGTACATTGCCGAGACTTATAGCGATTTCTCTTCTACGCAAATATGTTGGAATTTTCAGGTGAAAAAATTTGTTCAAATTTGCACATCACCCTGTCAAATGACTGCCTTTTTAAAGGTTCAGTGCCAACCTGCATGATTTGTACGTACGCCTAAATGTAGGCTTTGAAATTTAAAATAGTATACTATGTGCTTTGAAGCACAGGTCAAATGGAGCCTTTTTCAAGTCAAGTGAAACCTTTTTCAAGTTAGGTGAAACTTTTTTCAATTGAATTGAAGCCTTTTTCAATTGAAATTAAAGCTTTCTCAATATCTTATTTTTATAATATATACTTTTCTTTTACCCCATTTGAAACACTAAGTGCGTGAGTAGCGAAGAAAATTAACACTTTTCCTTGGTGGGTGTTCTATTATACTTACATTTGTATTATATGTGAACTAGTAGCTTAGTTTATTAACTAAGTGATTTATTATATGTAAATTAGCTATCTTATACTGTTGCACTTTTATTTAATTGTAGCGTAACAAAATTCAATAAACTATGCTTGCAGCCAAATGGATAATCAATTCAATTGAGGTCTTGCAGAAAAACTGACATATGTACATATATATAATGTATATAATAATGCACACTATGATTGTATATACAAATGTAAATAAACGTTTTACATTTCATCTATTGCATTTTATTTCAACTGAATGCACATATGTATGTAAATCAATAAAGCTATGTAGATATGCTAAATTTAATTTATATCTGCTAGTTAGTTATTAAATAAGCAGCATTAATTGGTAATTGATGAATGTTGGATTTGCGGAAGGCCGTAAGCAATAAAGAGCTAAGCTTAGAATTTAATTAAATTTGATTAGCTATTGGCAAGCATATATTTAATTTTATACAAATTACATCGCACACCGTATGTAGTTACATATTTTTTACATATTCAGGTTTACATACATACATAAGTAAAATCTATCAACAAAAGCTGATGTTACATAAATTGTCAAATAATTGAATTGCTCATAGTGTGTCAATGTAAATCAAGTGCTATTACATAGAAAAGTACATATATATGATGAATTTCATATCAAACCCAATATGCGTTGAACCCGACCCCCTCAGAATTTGATGAAGTTTTGCATAGAGGTACATCTTACCTACCCAAACACAACCTCAGTTTTGGAAATTGCATTTTCGAAAAATTGTGGGCGTGGCAAGGTATCGAAATATTCGAAAATACTCGAAAATTTTCGAAAAATGACGATAATAGGTACTTTTAAAGTGTGATTACTAGGGAATGGCTTTACCGATTTCAAAGATCTTCATACCATTAGAGAGGTATTGAAATTAGCTTTCAAAAAATACACTGCAACATTTTTTTTTTTTTTTTTTATTACACTGAAAAAAATGTTTTCCAAAATAAAGTTTGAAACTGATAAAAAAACTTCAAAGATCAAGCGATTTTGAAAAATAAGAATTTTTTTTGAAAGGTCTGTTTAATATACATAACATATCTGAAAACTAAAATGGCCTTTTTTCTTATTATTTTTTTAAATTTATTTAAGTAAATGCATCTCTTGGCTTTCTTATAATTTGATATCATGCGTAAACGAATCAACCGATTTCAAAATTTTTTATACCGTTAGAAAAGCATTAACATCACCTGTTGAAAACATACACTGTAAAAATTCATATTACATTACATTATATTTACATATTACGCTGAAAAAAATTTAAAATTTTTTTTTTCAAACTTTGAAAACACTTCAGCGGCTAAAGCTAATTTCAATACCTTTCTAATGGTATGAAGATCTTTGAAATCGCCAAAAAGTATCTTTGAAATCGGTAAAGCCATTCCCTAGTAATCACACTTTAAAAGTACCTATTACACTGTCCAACAGTGATTTCTCAACACGAACAAACGCTATTAATTATGAAAGAGGATGTCTCCCAGACCAACTTTGCCGAACAGAGTACTAGTCCAGAGGGTCTGAGTTTTTTTTTAGAGGGGGTTAAAATTTTATGGATTTAGCTGGAGGTGCAATTACTTTATCGAAAATATCTTATAAAAAATGACCTCAAATAAAGTTTTTGAGCTCGGACTTCTACAGAATTTAATAAGGAATTTATATGTGGAAGACGTTAACCCTCTAACGCCCACGCAAATGACTGTTATTAACCCTTGTTTGGAAGCACATGTAGAAAATATCAATTTACAATACAGATAGAGGGTTAAAATGTTCTAGAAAATTATTCGCCATAAAATTTCACTTGGGGTCCCCTCAGACAAAATCTTTGTACAAATAACGCAAAAGGCTACAGGATGTGATAATCACAAATTACGCCATGAAATATGCAACAAATTTTATATTTATATACATTAGATGCACTTTTTGTTCTTTGGATCCTCCCTCCGGCACCGGAATATGAAAATGAGTTTTTCTAGAGTATGTTAATTAAAAAAAAAAGTTCACTTTCCAAAAACTGAATGGGGCTACTCCAAAAACCGCGCGATTTTCAAGAATTTCAAGGCAAGTTTAGATTTATGTATGAAAAAAGTTATAATTTTGCACAAGAAAAAAAATTTACATCTACCTATACGTAGAGTTAACCGCAAAACCGAATAGAGTATTCAGTTTTTAGTGCACTTCCCTGGGAGGGTAATATCGCGGCCTAAATAGAACATTTTGTTTTTTTCTCGCCAACATACAACTTCATGCCCTGTATTCTTTCTGACAGCAGACATTTTTTTATGTGAATCACACAGGATGCTGCTTAATTTAATGCGGTTTTCAAAAACTAATTCTGGTTAAAAATCTATTATAATTTGGATGAGCGCATCAAGTTTAAGTGAAGTAAAATATGCCCTAATAGGGCTGACATGGATTAAAATTTCTAAAAAATTTTAACAATTTTTGCTCTTCAAGGTGGTTTTATGATGGTGGACAACTCCACAAATGTAAAAAAAGGTAGAAAGGTCGAGACCGTGGATAGCGGAAAAAAATATGGACCCGAATGGCCCCACATATTTTTGGGCAATATTGGCATCAAACTAGGGTTTGAATATTACCTTCACTGGGGAGTGTACCAAAAAACTGAATACGACATTCGCTTTAGCGGTTAACTCTACGTATAGGTAGATGTAAATTTTTTTTCTTGTGCAAAATTATAGCTTTTTTCATACATAAATCTAAACTTGCCTTGAAATTCTTGAAAATCGCGCGGTTTATATAGTAGCCCCATTCAGTTTTTGCAAAAGTGAACTTTTTTTTCAATTAAGTTACTCTACAACAACTCATTTTCATATTCCGGTGCCGGAGGGAGGTTCTAAAGAAACAAAAACATGCATCTAATGTGTATACATATAAAATTTGTTGCATATTTCATGGCGCAATTTGTGATTATTATATCCTGTGGTGTTTTGCGTTATTTGTACAAAGATTTTGTCTGAGGGGACCCCTAGTGAAATTTTATGGCGAATAATTTTCTAGAATATTTTAACACTCTATCTGCATTGTAAATTGATATTTTCTACATGTGCTTCCAAACAAGGGTTAATAACAGCCATTTGTGTGGGCGTTAGAGGGTTAATGTCTTCCACAAAGAAATTCCTTATTAAATTCTGTAGAAGAAGTCCGACCTCGAAAACTTCATTTGAGGTCATTTTTTGTAAGATATTTTCTATAAAGTAATTGCACCTCCAGCTAAATCCATAAAATTTTAACCCCCTCTAAAAAAAAACTCAGACCCTGTGGACTAGTACTCTGTTCGGCAAAGTTGGTCTGGGAGACATCCTCTTTCATAATTAATAGCGTTTGTTCGTGTTGAGTAAAATTTTTTTAAATTTGTTGGACTGTGTTATCATCATTTTTCGAATATTTTCGAATATTTCGATACCTTGCCACGCCCACAATTTTTCGAAAATGCAATTTCTAAAACTGAGGTTGTGTTTGGGTAGGTAGGATGTACCTTTATGCAAAATTTCATCAAATTCTGAGGAGGTCGCGTCCAAAATGTTCGTTTTTTTCAGGCTTTGATATGAAAATTCATCATATGTACATAAGTGTATATGTATGTATGTATATAATGGTGGCCCACAAAATCAAATTAGCGATTTTCTTCAGTCTCACTTCCTATATATCAGTAACAGCACAGTCAAAGGTATTAAATATAAATTTTGGTGGGGCATAAATGTGTAAATAATATATACGTATGGGACAAACAAATGTATGTGCCACTATATCATTTTGGACAAAATATCTCGCGGCCCTCATGCCCACTTACTAACTGAATTATTTCAACTATAAATATTAAAAAAAAATATTCCAAATACTCGTACTTCGGAAAAGAAATGTCTGTGGAGTTTAAAAAAAAATAAATAACTTTTTGTTTCCAATGCCCAAAGTCAATAGTCGTGCACTCAGGGATATCAAACATAAATTGTGGTGTCGTTCAGAGACGGCTAAGGGTCGCATATGGTAGTTTGAATTTTGGCCACTGTGCGACACCACTTGACCGTCGCCGATGGGGACAAAAATTTGTATGTAATATCTTCGACTAAAAGTAGCATTTTTGGACCAACCTAGATGTCTCCCAATGCCATACCTTCGGCATTAAATTGTGGAATCTTAAAGTTTGATACATTAGAGTTTTTTGTTGTCCTGAGAAGAGAATAATACGTAAGCCCTTATTGCAACAATGCGATGTTTATAAATTATTGCTTTTGGAGTAAAGAAAACTTGTATTTGAATTTTATATTTTTAAGACGAGAGAACACTCCAATACGAGTATGTATTTTCATAAATTACCATTTTAAACATTAAGATAGGCTTATTGACTTGACTATTTTTTCTGATTAGCTTTTAGTTGTGCTTTAGATATGTAGCAATAGAACCATTTTAAAGGGCTTTTGCTCTTTTTTGAATGTTTAATTAGTTTGGATTGCATGAAAACCATTTACACTTTCATTGTAGTTATACAACTTAGCACACTTATTGCTTTTAAGCTTAACACTTTAGATTACTTAACGAATTTCCGCTGTAGCACAAACAATAGTTACACTTAACAAAAAATAATGCAAACATGATATTAATATTTTTTTCTTCCTTCACTTTTCTTGCCCACACTGCTGCTGAACTGCATTGAACTGCAACAAATTTCTTTGATTGTTGAATTGGATTTGATTAACGCTGCCCGACACAGGTTACCGCCACCGATGGTGATAAAGATCGACCACAAAATATTGTTTACTTTCTCACCGGTCAAGGTATCGATCCAGATAATCCAGCGAATAGTAAATTCGATATAAATCGCACTACAGGCGAAATATTTGTATTGAAGGTGAGTGAGTTGAGTAAATAAATTTACGATTTGCATGTATTTATTTATTTTTTGTTCTTAAGAGAGTAATGTATCAATATACATTTGTTTATATGTATTTAAGTATATTTACATCTGCATGCAAATGTGCTGCGAAGCGCAATTGAAAGCAAACAGCAGCACTTCCCTAGAACACGGGCAACATGAAATGTGAGCATTTTCGCACGAAACTTGATGCTGCTGCTGCTGCTGCTGCTGATGATGAAATAAAAGCAGTTGAATGAATAATTCGTTTCTTGTGTTGTGTTGTGTAAATGTATTTTTAAATTATGTACAACAAAAATAAAAACAAAAAATAGAAGAAGAACAAGGAAACTAGCATGAATTTTTGAAGCGTGAAAGTTTCTCAATATAGTAAATAATAAATTGTGCAATTGAATTAGCAAGCAGCTGATGATGAAGATAATTTAAAATAAAACTGAAGATATACAAAAATAAAAACAAGACAAGATAATTTGACTACCAACATAATTTCTAAAAGAATCATCTATTCATTGCTTTAAGTTTAAAAATATCAATTAAAAAAAAAATTTTAACTATCAACAGTGCTGGATCAATACACAACACACATACATATGTATCGAACTAACAACTGAATTTTGCTGTAGTGACAATAAAGAATGTTGACCACAGACGTGTTATATTTCCATTAAAATTAATAATGATGAATTTTTCGGATTTTTAGGTTTTTAATGATTATTTTAATTGTCTCACACAAACGTGGCAATTAAAAAACAATTAAATAAATAAAAAAATAATCATGATTAAGAGCCAATAAAAAATAATCGTAATATCAAATAACTTTTTTTATTTGTATGATTATTTTTAATTGCTTGCTTTAGAAATAAAAATAATCATTATTAAGCGCCATTAAAAAATAATAAAAAATAATCATATAATCGAAATAATTATTTTTAATTGTTCAATTATTTTTAATCGTATGGTTCCATTTAATTGTTTGATTATTTTTAATTAGTTGATTATTAAATAAATAATCGTCATGATTAACAGCTATTAAAAGAATAATCAGAAATAATCATATAATCAAAATTATTATTTTTAATTTTTTATTGTTTTAATTGCTTGATTATTAAATAAAATTAATCATGATTAATAGCCATTAAAAATAATAAAAATCTTATAATCAATATTTTTATTTTTTAATTGCTTAATTTATTTTAATTGCTTGAGTATTAAACGAAAATAGTCATGATTAATATCCATTAAAAAAATAATAATTAAAAATAGCCATATAATCAAAATTATTATTTTTAATTGTTTTTTTTGTTTAATTAATTGGTTATTTAGAATTCTTTGCGATTATTTATTTTTATATGATTAATGAAAATTATTATTTTTAATTCTAAATTATTTTTCATTGCTTGATTATATCGAAATGTGAAAAACCGAAAAATGTGAAAGTAACCGTATTTAGTCATTAAAGGGTTACAAAAACAAGACACGCTTAAATTATAATCACTAAAATTTTTAGTCATTAAATAAAAGTTCTGGTGGCCATAACAGTCTTTGCTAATCATATTGTCTGATGATTGCCTTGTAACAAGGCCCTTGTTACCACTTACATTACCAAATTCACCATTCAGCTCTATGAAAAACGCTACGGTGTGTTTTTCGTGCTTGACAGCGTTACTACTTGTGTCATAATCATGGCTGCAAGCCGCGGTATACGTTTTCGTTAAAAAAAAACGCTCTTTAATCCTCAGTACAGAGGTCAGCAAGCATGTAAAGATTTACGGTGCTCCATAATTATTATCCTTAACAACGCGCATTCATTACTTAATAAAATAACAACAAACAGCAAAAAAAGGAAATTCGAAAAAAAAAAACAAATTCGCGGACTGAAAATGATTGATTCATGAATGCAATTATAAGCGATATGAGCTCGCATGCTTGAATTGCATACATAAATATGTACATCATGCATACATACATACATATGTATATACGAGTGTACCCAATAAACATCAGGCCAAAAATCTCCAACGTTTGAGGAAAACTTAATTCTCAATTTGGTAATAAATATTTTCTGAAATATTTCACTAATGTTTGAGAAAAATATGCCTTTTTTAAACGGTTTTATTTAGCTCACCCCGTTTGTTAAGAATGCTATCAAGGGTTATGCATTTGAGAACTAAGGTTTGAGATTTGAGAATAATGTTAGTTCTCAAATTCATTTCAAATTAAGAATTAAAAAAAATGTTTATGGAGTATGTACATGCATACATACAATCATTTATTCTTCGCTGCGTTTGCCAAGCGCTTAAAATCTCATTAAAAGCAAGATTAAGTGCGCATGAAAGTACGCCAAGTATGTAAACGATAATGTGAGTTGATACATACAGACATACTTGCAGCTTGTTTGTACTTATAAAAAAAACGAAACGACTTGCATGAATGTGCCGAGATGACCCACACGTACTTCAATTTATAGCGGTTTTTTCCTTTTTGTTGTAAATGAAAACCATTTACTGTAACATAATCGATTTAAATGAAAAGCGAAAGAAAATGTTTTTGTGTGGCTTTGTGTGGGAGAGTTGTGAGTGATTAAATGCAGGCACGAGTCAAAGCAAATGATTGCCTGATTATTCATTTGGCTATAAAGGCCTACGTGCATACATAGCAATGTATGTACGTGTCATGAAAGTACATGCATCAAATTAATTGCAAGCGAAAATGGGCGGGCGAAAAGAAAAATAAATAAATTTTAAAACATTGCAGTAAAGAGTTTTCTTACCATTTCTATAGCCAGTTGTGCTAATGTGGCTTAATGCAACAAAAGGGAAACTGAAATATATAAAACTAGGTACCTAAGTGACAATTTTCAGTAACTCATAGGACCATGAAAAATTATGTGGTTTAATTATATCTCTCAAACGATCACCTGTGAATTTGAACTTTCAAACTGGATATGTGTTGAAAAGTTCGTCATTTAAGTCCACCACATATTTCCTTGCATTTTAAATTCACGGGCGAGTATCTTTGACTTATTTCCATCGATTGCAAACAAAGTTTGCTTTCCTTAATTTTCCTGCTTTAATTTTTGCTGTACTGAATTGGTTGATGAAGTCAAATGCGTTAAAGGATACTCATGCACATAAAAAAAAAAATAAATAAATAAATAAAAACAATTGCATGCCGAGTAGTTACATTTAATTTTTGCATGAATTGCAGTAATAAATTACCGTTGCAAATTCGAAAGAAATAATTTAAGAAAAAAGCCACGTTAAACAAAAAAATAATTTTATTTGGTAAAAACCAATGAATAATTTTCAGCGCAAGTCAATCAACCTGCAAGAGTGGTAGATAATAATGAGAGAATGAATGTCAATCCCAGCGGCGAAAATGTTGCTTACAGAATCGATTAAGTCATGCACACATGTAAGACTGTAATGCACACCACCTCACATACAGATCTGTTATAATAATATTAATATAATATAAATAATACAATGGCGCTATTATAACTCTGACGAGTTTTATGGCCGAGCTTCTCTCCCAATTCGAGGTGTGCTCCTTTTTGTTTTTCCTACTAATTGGGTGGACCTACTGTTTTATGCCGGCTCCGAACGGCGAATGCATTTTATGTGAGAAGCTTTTTCATGGCAGAAATACTCTCGGAGGGTATGCCGCCCACTGCCGATAGGTGACCGCTGCTCTTAAAAAACCCAATAATTGGATTTTTACTAATTAGAAAAATTTGTTTGGCTCGGGCCGTGGTTTGAACCCGAGACCTCTGGCATAGCAGGCGAGCACTCTACCCACTGCACCACAGCGGCCACTAATCTCTCTGTTATACATTTTCATATACATGGCCGCAAATGTAGAGTGAACGCCTACACGTTAAATACAAAGTAATCAGGGTAGTAAGGTATTCATCCAATGAGCATATCACTAACTAGCATACATTGTAAGCTGTAGGTGGGCAGTTCGAATCCTACTTCGCCAAGGTTGCAAGGTGGATGTAGGCGGACTGAATACAACGCCGTTTACAGGGTAAGTGGTTGGTAGGCACCTCGAATCTACTTTCGCTTACCTTGTAAGGTGAACGTAGGCGGATTGTATACAATTCCGCTTACATTGTAAGCTGTAGGTAGGCAGATCGAATCTACCTTCGCTTACCTTGTAAGGTGGATGTAGGCGGACGGAATACAATTCCGCTTACATTGTAAGTTGTAGGTAGGCACGTCGAATCTTCCTTAGCTTACGTTGTAAGGTGAATGTAGGCGGACTGTACACAATTCCGTTTACATCGTAAGCTGTAAGTAGGCATTTCGAATTAAAAAACCGACAATACCCCCACTACCCCCCTAATCATATGTACATATGCACATGTGCAATGATTTTAGATAATACAGCAAAGAAATTTACACAAAGGGCTTATGTCTGCTTCAATTTATGCTGGGACTGCTACTGGTATGTATTTAAGGAAACGTGCATAATTAGGGAAACTCAAGAAAAAACCACATAAAACACCAACAGAAAACGCCGAAATCCGCCAATAATCCAATATATCTACATAGGGAGAAAGTCTATGAAGAAGTGGTGCATTTTTTTAGCACTAAGATCTGTTTTATACAATTTTAAACAATTTTATTCTATCAGCGCTTGATTCTGAAACGAATTTGTAACAAAAAAAAAAAATTCTTCAATGTGATTGTTATTTGGTTTCTATGGAATTTCCGAATTTATTATACATAGCAACACAACAAGAATGAGATTTGAAGAAAAACAGAAAAATAAACAAAATTCATTTTTGTGAACCCTACATACTTTTTCATGCACATTGTATGTTAGTTGTCATTGTTCATAAAGTGTAGTATACATCACTGGAGAGAAGTAATGTGGTAGGCAATGTTCGCCGCTGGGATTACTCTGTTCTTATTATTGTTTTTGTACTTCGTCCTTTAATATTTTGTCAGAGTCGAGTAAAAATAAATCCAATGCCTTCTTATGTATGTAGTCGGAATACCATCTCCCCATCGACTTTCCGGTACTCCATGTAAATGAAAGCAATTCCTTCTGAAATTGTACAACATAAGCGATTCGAAGAAGCAGTAAACTGTCTAAACCGAACTTATCCCAGTACGTATCTCAGAGTTACATTAAACACTCGAACCAGTGGCATACGAGATGGCCCTCGAAAAGTTACAACAACTTTATTCCGTCCGTTCATCTGTCCGTCGTATAAAATACTGCGAGCTCAACCGCTGAAGAAGTTACCGAAGGAAATGATCGCCACAGCGGAACTTCCGGGATCTAATGGCAGAAATTCCAGGTCGGATAGAACTCAGCTCTCAGAGCATCCACGGATAATCTTCTCATGGTGCCAGAACACCACCTACATCATGAGTCACAAAGGCTCCTAGTCAGCGAACACAATATCATGCTGAACAAGCAGTTTCTACAGGAATAACCCCTGCATCGTATTAGCCACCTTCTGCAACCAGTTCCCCTCAGTCTTCTCAGAGATTGAAAAAAAAAAAAAATATATATATATATATAAAACAAGCCTTAGACCCACCGGCTTATAGGCATAGTCTAAAGGAGATACACGCAGGCACCATCACCAACTTCGTTTCCTACATAACATTGAGAGACCAACCGCCCCTTATATCAGAAGAGGAATTGAAGCTGCCAAGGGAAATCCGCGTCAACCTTGCTTAACTACGTTCG
The DNA here is from genome assembly GCA_960531455.1 of Urophora cardui. Lineage (NCBI taxonomy): Eukaryota > Metazoa > Arthropoda > Insecta > Diptera > Tephritidae > Urophora > Urophora cardui. Next base: position 17,188,536 of record OY482674.1, read on the forward strand.
GTCAAAATTTGTCTCCTGTATAGCCAAAATTTATTCCAAAACACCCAACGCATGTGAAGGCACGTCACATGGCACCCAGCTCATCTCTTCTGGTGTCAATTTAAAGCCGTTCATCTAATATCTTTGTCTTTATGCACCAGCTCTCTTTAATATACGATAGACCTGCACCTCCCGTCAGATGAGTTTGATGAGAGTTTGCAAACATTGGGCACAGTAATTGTCATCTATAACAACACACATAACAACGAGAACAAGTGCCTAAAAGCCTTGAATGGCAAATAGCAAAGCTAAGCCGAATTAATTTCATTCTGAATTCGATTTAAATTTAACATTAACAAACGGCAAGCTTGTGATTTAAAGAAACAGCTAATGGGTTGCGTTTTTATTTTTTTTATTTTTATACCTTTCATGAGAATGCAATGGTATTATAACTTAGTGCCAAAAAATTTTTGTCGAAAGTACCAGAAGGAAGCGTGGGGGACCCACCAAAATATATACCGATATGATCAGAATCACGAGCTGAGTCGATTAAGCCATGTCCGTCTGTCCGTCGGTCCGTCTGTCCGTCCGTCCGTCTGTGTGAACGCAAACTAGTCCCTCAGTTTTTGAGACATCTGAATGAAATTCGGAATACAGGTATGTTGTCATATGCAGCTGATCATTTGTCGGAACCGGCCGAATCGGACCACTATAACATATAGAAAACAACCGATTATTCAGATATACATGAAATTTTTGGATGTAATTTGTGCATAACTTCCCCATTTAAACAGCTAAGGACATGAAACTTTGAAGTAGACGTGCCCATTTTGGCCCAAACAAGGTTACCGAAAATTGTCAAGATCGGACCACTATAACATATAGTTCCACAACATCCGATTATTCAGATATACACATTTTGGTGTATAACTCCTCCATTTTAACAGCTAACGGCCTGAAATTTTGAAGTATTTGTACCCATATGGACCCAAACGGGATTGCCGAAAATTGTTAAGATCGGACCACTATAACCTATAGCTCCCCTACAACCGATTGTTCAGATATGGACATTTTGGTGTATAACTCCTCTATTTTAACAGCTAACGACGTGAAATTTTTAAGTATTTGTACCCATATGGGCCCAAAGAGGGTTACCGAAAATTGTCAAGATCGGACCACTATAACATATAGCTCCCCTACAACCGATTGTTCAGATATGGACATTTTGGTGTATAACTCCTCTATTTTAACAGCTAACGACGTGAAATTTTGAAGTATTTGTACCCATATGGGCCCAAACAGGGTTACCGAAAATTGTCAAGATCGGACCACTATAACATATAGCTCCCCTACAACCGATTGTTCAGATATGGACATTTTGGTGTATAACTTCTCCATTTTAACAGCTAACGGCGTGAAATTTTTAAGTATTTGTACCCATATGGGCCCAAACAGGGTTACCGAAAATTGTCAAGATCGGACCACTATAACATATAGCTCCCCTACAACCGATTGTTCATATATGGACATTTTGGTGTATAACTCCTCTATTTTAACAGCTAACGGCGTGAAATTTTGAAGTATTTGTACCCATATGGTCCCAAACGGGATTACCGAAAATTGTCAAGATCGGACCATTATAACATATAGCTCCCATACAACCGATTGTTCAGATATGGACATATTGGTGTATAACTCCTCCATTTAAATAGCCCAGGCACCATTTTTTCTAATAAATCCTTCCATAAATAACCCACAGAATTGAAATTATAAATTATACTAAATTAGGCTGTGTACATACATAGGTAACTTTTCATTTTCCCACTCATGAAAGGTATGAAGTCTTCGGTACGGCCGAAGACAGCCGCGTTTTTACTTGTTTTTTTTTATTTTAGAACTTTTCAATTATATCATGACAGCCGTTGTTTAATCTCCAAATTAAATATTTACGAGCAGCTTGCTCTCATTCAAAAATCATAAACCGTTTTGCTCATTGCTGGATAGACAATTATATGTAGCTTAGCTAAGAATTAAGACCGTTGTTTTAATGCATAGACATAACATACATACATTTGCTCTTAATATTTTTTATGTATGACTAAGCTCTCTAAACTATCATACATAAGTAGAAATGCATTTTAAGATCACAATGGCACACTAAATAACTCGTATAAAAAATTTAAATTCACTTGTCAAAAATTTACAAATCCGAGGTGTTGGTTGCTGTTGGTCATGTTGAATATTTTACGTGCGACAATGTTTATATACATTTGTATAGATACATATTTCTGTGCATATAGCACTTTAACCAAAGGACAGTAGCTGGCCCTACAAAGTCATGAAATGCATACAAAATGATGAAGCAGCCAAGAATAAAAGCAAAAGCATAAAAAAGGCAAGCTAAAAAGTATGAAAAATAAAACATAGCCATTGACTTCCTTCTCACTACAACTGCATTCCAATTTTGCTCTGTGAGTAATGTTTAACATATACATACATACATATGTATATAGCAGTCATGTATGCATGTACATATGTACATACAAGTGTATCACGCTGTTTGTACATGTTAGCCAGAGATTTGTCAAGTAAATTATCACGTCAGCAACAGTCAACGTAACAACGATAATCCTTGATATGTTTTTAACAAAGTGCACATCCTTCTTTTATCATCATCATGTAGGAGGTACATACTTGGTAGCACAAAAGTTCATGGCTGGAATGAAGTGTGTTGAATGTCACTTATGTTGTCCATGTTATACACGTACGGATGTGGTATGTTTGTATAAACGGATGTTTGTGTGTTTATACGGATATTAAAGCGCACCAAGAAAGTATTTGCTTAAAGCAACATTTGCTCTTGTGGTGCTCTTGAGGTTCTGTTGTGCTCCAATTACCTAAACTTTGTTTATCGCAAGAGCGTCAGCTACGTGGCAGGTTTTAATTTCAAAGATTGTTCTTCTTGTTCTTTTTCATGTGCTTGAAAGTACTACTAGATAACAAATTTCAGTTCCTTTCAAATGTTCCTTTCAATTGTTCCTTTCAATTGTCAGCTTCATTCTCACCGCCTAGACAAATTATTAGATATTGGTATATGGGTCATATATAATCTACGGATCAATACGAATACCAATACGAATACGAATACCGAACACAGAATACCGAATACCAAATATGAATATGAAAAATGGTATACCAATACAAATACCGAATACCGAACGCAAATACCCAATGCCTAATATTAATAACGAAAACCGAATATTAGTACCGAATAACGAATACTGGTACCGAATACCGAATAATAATACCGAATATCAATACCAACAACTGAATATTAATACCCAATACCAAATAGGAATATTAATACCGAATGTAATTTCGAATAACGAATACGAACGCTAATTTATTCACTACAACAAAATATTGATGGAGCCGGTGAATGCAACAAAATCGATGAAACCGCTGAATTAACGCGATTGTTGGAAGCGCTTATAATTGGTGAAACCGGTGAATAAAGCAAAATCGATGAGAGCGGTCAATTATGCCAGCTGATGCCATTTCTCATAAGTGGTGGAACCGGTATGTACATGCAACAATAACGTTGCAATCGGTGAAATATTGCAATTGGTGGAAGTTTTTATAACTGGTGGAACCGACTAATGCAACAAAATCGATGAACCCGGTGAATTATCGCAATTGGTGGAAGTGCTCATAATTGGTGAAATCGATAAATGCGACAACAACGTTGCAATCGGTAAAATATTGCAATTGGTGGAAGATTTCATTACTGGTGGAACCGATGAATGCAACAAAACCAATGATGATTCTGGTGAATTATCGCAATTGGTGGAAGTTTTCATAATTGGTGAAACCAGTAAATGCAACAACAAGATTGCAATCGGTAAAATATTGCAATTGGTGGAAGTTTTCATTACTGGTGGAACCGATGAATGCAACAAAATCAATGAAACCGGTGAATTATCGCAATTGGTGGAAGTGGTCATAATTGGTGGAACCGGTAAATGCAACAACAAGTTTGCAATCGGTGAAATATTGCAATCGGTGGACGTTTTCATAACTAGTGGAACCGATGAATGCAACAAAATCGATGATCCCGGTGAATTATCGCAATTGGTGGAAGTAATCATAATTGGTGATACCATTAAAAAGCAACAAAATCAACGAACCCGGGGAATAAACGCAATTGGTGGATGTTGTCATAATTGGTGGAACCGGCGAATGCAACAAAATCGATAAAATCAGTGAAATAATGCAATCGGTGGAAGTGCTCATTACTGGTGGAATCCGTGAATGCAACCAAAACGATGAAATCGGTAAAATACATATTTAAATTGATGAAATCGGTGACTGTAAAAATCATCATCATGGTGAATACTATCGCAACTGGGGTGATGTATACTAAGACGGTGTAGCCGCAGAGCACGACGCAACCGTTGCATGTGGTGAAATAGTGCGACTGTTGGAAGTTTTGTGTATTGGTGCAGCCGCAGCTTGACAAAGTAGATAAATTCGTGGTGATTGGTGAGACAAAGAATTCAGCAATACTGGCCAACTACTTAGGTGGCAGTCGTTGAGTCCGTACGCTAGAGATCAATAACAATATGGAATGGTTCTTTTCAACCAGTAACTTTTTATTTTTGTCTTAGAAAGTAAAAGTAAAAATTTAAGAGTTATTTTTTTACTTTTTCGATAAAAATCACAACCTTTACGATCCCTGCTTAAATCCACCACAAACGAGTTTCTAAAATTGCTTTTTTCTCTTTCCCAAACTTTTTTTTTCACAAATTCTTTTGTCTTTATCTCTCTCTCTCTCTTTTCCATTCCAGCCACTGGATCGTGATCAACCCAACGGTCGTCCGCAATGGCGTTTCACCGTTTTCGCACAAGACGAGGGCGGCGAGGGGCTTGTCGGCTACGCTGATGTGCAAGTCAACTTGAAGGATATCAACGATAATGCGCCCATTTTCCCACAAGGCGTCTACTTTGGCAATGTCACTGAAAACGGCACTGCCGGCATGGTTGTTATGACCATGACTGCTGTCGATTACGATGACCCGAATGAAGGATCCAATGCAAAATTGGTTTACTCCATTGAAAAGAATGTTATTGAAGAGGAAACAGGATCACCAATATTTGAAATTGAACCGGATACAGGTGTTATAAAAACTGCTTTGTGTTGTTTAGATCGTGAACGTACACCCGACTACTCGATACAAGTGGTGGCAATGGATGGCGGTGGGTTGAAGGGCACAGGCACGGCTTCAATACGCGTTAAAGATATCAATGATATGCCGCCGCAATTTACGAAAGATGAATGGTTCACAGAAGTGGATGAAACGGATGGCACAACGCTGCCCGAAATGCCCATACTCACGGTGACGGTGCACGATGAGGATGAGACGAATAAATTCCAATATAAAGTGATCGATAATAGTGGTTATGGTGCTGATAAATTTACAATGGTGCGCAATAATGATGGTACGGGTTCGTTGAAAATCGTGCAACCGCTCGACTATGAAGATCAGCTGCAAAGCAATGGTTTTCGTTTTCGCATACAAGTCAACGACAAGGGTGAGGATAATGACAATGATAAATATCATGTCGCCTATTCGTGGGTTGTGGTGAAATTGCGTGACATCAACGATAATAAACCGCACTTTGAACGCGCCAATGTTGAGGTGTCCGTGTTCGAAGATACTAAAGTGGGCACTGAGTTGGAGAAATTCAAAGCAACCGATCCGGATCAGGGTGGCAAGAGTAAAGTTTCATATTCGATTGATCGCTCCTCGGATCGTCAACGTCAATTTGCCATCAATCAAAATGGTTCGGTGACAATACAACGTTCGTTGGATCGTGAAGTGGTGCCAAGGCATCAAGTGAAAATATTGGCCATCGATGATGGTTCACCGCCGAAAACGGCGACCGCCACTTTAACGGTGATTGTGCAGGATATTAATGATAATGCGCCGAAATTCTTGAAGGATTATCGTCCGGTGCTGCCAGAGCATGTGCCACCGAGGAAAGTGGTTGAGATATTGGCGACAGATGATGATGATCGTTCGAAAAGTAATGGACCACCATTTCAGTTTCGTTTGGATCCCAGTGCTGATGATATTATACGTGCCTCATTCAAGGTGGAACAAGATCAAAGTGAGTAAGAGTTTATGATTTTTGTTCGTATATGTTAGAAATGTTTAGAATACCCAGCAGTATTTGAGGTAAGGAGGTGCATATTCAGTAGAATATTCAGTATGAAAAATACACTGAAAGTAAGTTCAAAACGCATGCCTGAAAAAATAACTGAACACGCAGTGAAGACATCAGGTGTATTGAAATATATGCTATGGAAGTTCTCCCTGCGTAGTCAGCCCTTTTTTCATATGGAAACTCTCCCTTCTCGTTCGGCAGTTTTTAGGTAGTTGATTTTCGACGCCACCTCTATATAAAAACGAAAGCGAAAGTTCAGATTTTGGAACTACATCTCTACTGAATATTCAGTAGGAAATATGTGCTGTTTTCCAGCTGATAAATACTGCTGGGTATCTACATAAGGAGAAGATAATAAGTGATGTTTAGTTATAGGAAAGGTTAGTTTTGGTTTCAGAAGTCGCTGCTAAATCAATTCGATACCTCTGCGGAGATCAGCGCAAGAGCTTAAAGCACAAAAGTTTAACATCAGCTTCCTTTTTTGGAAAATACTTATGTATGTTATACATAATATCGACCCCTTTGTGCGACTTTATCGTAACGGACAAAAGCAAATTTTACAGGAGAGCATTTTTTTCGTTTTTTTACTACTTTTTATTGGAATTTTGAAACGAAATTGAACACCTGATTAGGTAATTAATTAATATACTAAGCCTGATAATTTTTTTCTTGACAAAATGTGCAGTTTGCGAAAAAATCATAATTTTGTCCCTTACGATAATTTTCACTCTCTATTTTTTATGAGTTTGTTTGAATAAATGTCCTTTACGATAATATTTAAAAAAGAGTTTGTATGAAAAATACAAATATTTTATTCCATACTTTTGTGTTTTTAATGATGGGATAATGGTAATATAGTGAGTATTGTACTCGTCTTCCATTCTAAAGTTTCCAAGTTCGATTTCCGGCAGACCAGGGACCGATCTATTGGGAAAATTGGTTTTTATAATATGTGAGTTTGTAGGAAATTTGGTAAATAGGTAAATTATTTCCTGTATTGTGACGGAGCAATGGAACGAGTGTGGGGAGTAAGAGAAAGGGGAGAGGTAAATGAGCAGGGAGAAGGAGAGGTAAATGGAAATATAAAAATTTTACATTATTCCGATAAATCAATGGTTGGACAGAGCAAAATCTGTCGGCGTTTCTAGTCTAAAATATAAAACTACATATCGAACGTGAATTTGAACCAGCGACTCCCAATTAGTAAATGTCAGAGAACCCTCCAAAAACAAATTACATTAGCAGATGCCGTTTAAAGGCGACACAATAACAGAGAATACTATTGTTATTTTTTATAAATAAGTAAGTATTTTTCATTGCTAGTTTTCATTATTTTACATGCAAGTGGGGCATTCTCTTCTTTCTATAAATTACTAGAACCTGGGTGGTCGAGCTCAGACGTGATTCTTTGCCTTAGAAAGTATTCTAGTTCACCATATAAAAATATACAAATATCTAACCAAGTAAATGAACCAAAAATTAATGTATAAAATTTCATTCAACTCAGTCAAACTGCTTTCGCGATAGTTTACAAAGGAATTAATAAAATTGGGTTATGTAGAAATCCCACTGAGCAATATTTTTATTGAAATACGTCGTAAAATACCATTCATTTGATGCCCATATTAGTACATCTAATTTTTTTTAGTTCCAAAAATGTGGCAGCATTGGGAAGATACCCCAGGGGCAGCACGTGGATAGAATATATTAAATTTAGGCATACTATCTGTAACACGAATTTCGTCCAAATCGGTTCAGCTGTTCCCGAGATAGAGTGGATATAGAAATAAATAAATAAACAAATATACATACAAGAATAACTCGTTTAAGGTTATAAGATAATCCAAACATAATCATGGTACCATGGCTAGATTACGCTTACAATCCCCTTCATATTCTATTTTAAATTTCAAAATAAATAGTACATAAAATTACTTGCTAGCTATATTCAAATATTTTTTGTATGCGCGATACGATAAATTCGAGCTCAAGAAAAAAGTGTGGATTGTCCCTTACGATAATAAATAATAGGTTAAAAAAACTAAAAAAAACGCTTTAATCTTAAAAATCGTACTAAAAATTGAGAAATAATTTAATTAGAAACAAAATGATGAACGAAAAATAAGTATTTAAGGAAAAGCGTGGGGTGCTCAGTATGTCAAAAAATATTTAAAATCGGTCTTTTTTTACTAATAATTTTATTTTGACTTTTTTGAGATTTCATATATCGTACTCTTTAATTTCGCAACTAGGTATATTTTTGTACTAGTTGAACGAATCGAATATTTTCATGTTCAAATATTATTGAGCACCCCCACGCTTTTCCTTAAATACTTATATTTTCGTTCATCATTTTGTTTCTAATTAAATTATTTCTCAATTTTTAGTACGATTTTTAAGATTAAAGCGTGTTTTTTAGTTTTTTTAACCTATTATTTATTTTTAACTTTTTAGTGAAATTTTTCATTAAAGGATGTTTTATGCGGACGCAAGAATAAAAGTAAAAAGAAGTCTGATGGGATGTGGTGTTCTCCGAAATAGATCTACATACATATGTATTTATAACTTTTACCAAAAATCCCAATATGCAGTGAAGTAAACTAGCTTATTATGCAATAATTTCCAAACCCTTTTATTCAAGGTTTTCCAAACTAGTTTGGAAATACAAAATTTCCCAAACGTTTTGTTATATTTTACAATCAGAAAGTGAAGAGAAGTTGAGGTGGAGAATTTGAAAAGAACAAAAAAAAAAGAAACCTAATTGAATAAATTCGAATTTAGACAACAAAGTTCCGAATACGTTTGTAGCGTAATGGTGAGGTATGCTGCCTACGGACCAAGGAGCTCAGGTTCGAGTCCCGAGTGGCGCATTTTTTTTTTTTTTATTTTATTTTATTTTTAGAGAAATTTTTTTCACCTTACGTTTACAAAACATTGTATAAAAAATTGCTTTCCAAACGTGAAATGCAATTATAGAATTAGGGTTCCTTTTCGTTGATTCAGCACTTACTATTAAATGAATTACAAACAAAACCAGTTCTTGCTTTGCATGTATGTATGTACATGCGGCTGATTTCATTGCAAATACAACAAACCCAAAACAGAAAGCTTCAAGCTTCATTATACTCAGCTGTACTAGTACACAGAGTATTATAGTTTTGATTTCCTAACGGTGGATTGTAACAGAATGAAATAATCGAGATAGATATAGACTTATATATATAAAAATGATCAGGGTGAAAAGAGAAATCGATTGAGCCATGTCCGTCCGTCTGTCCGTCTTTCCGTCCGTCCGTCTGTGAGCACGATAACTCGCGCAAAAATTGAAATATTTTGATGAAATTTGGAATGCAAGTTGGTATCAAGACGAGAACGGATGGTATTGAGAATGGGCGAAATCGGACCATGACCACGCCCACCTCCCCTATATAGTAAAAATCCGAAATTTTGTATCTCAGTAAGTAATAGAGCTGGAGTGATGAAATTTTACCCACGTATTGAGCTCAGGCCCTTATGAAGAAATATGGTGAAATTTTGGAAAATGGGCGGTGCCACGCCCACTTATTAAGGGGCAAACATTGAAAGTTTTATGAGTCATAACTCAGAAACCGTTGAAGACATATCGATGAAATTTGGTAGGCGTGATATACTCACTTAGGCAAATGTTTGGACGAAAAATTGCCAAAATCGTTTGACGACCACGCCCACTTTTATATATGGGTATTATAAAATGGCCTAATAAAAACATTTTAAGCGATATCTCTGTCAAATATGAAGATATATCATTGAAATTTTATGGCAGGAGTCCAACTATGGACATAAAACAAAAAACACAAAAATTTTGGAAAATGGGCGTGGCACCGCCTCCTTTTAGAAGCAGGAATATACGAGATTTCTTAGCCCATAACTCGACAAATAATTGAGATATTATGACGAAACTTGGTGTGTACACTTTTATCACTTGTGGCAATAGACACGCAAAAATTTATTGAAATCGATTTATGACCACGCCTACTTTTTAACAAAGATATTTCTGAAACACCCTTTGGGAATTTTTAACGTGAAATCTTTGTAACTAGAACTCGTAAAGGAATGAAATTTTGCACAAATAATAATATTCATATACTTAGTTGGATAACTGATAAAAATTTTGGAAAATGGGCGTGGCTACGCCCACTTTATGCAGCACTCACTTTATATAAAGTACAACGTGTTTCCATTAAACGCAAACAAACAATAAAAGCATACAGCTGAGTATCTAATGTTCGATTCCACTCGAACTTAGGCTTCCTTACTTGTTTTTGAGTGAATTTATGCATTGAGTTTATCGCCATCGCTATGAGCGATCGCTGGCTGTTGTGCGTTAGTTCGCTAGCTATTTGAGTGGTTATACGTTTTTCTTTTAACATTTGTTTGTGATTTGAGAAGAATGTATTTTTGAGCGTTCGTGAGTGAGTTTTTCCGTACCCTGAAAGCTTGTTACTTATTGGCTTATATACGGGAGTGAATTGAAATTCATAGAGGCTATTTTGAAGAAAGGTAACATAAAAGCCGCAATGAAGCATAAAGTATAATGTTGAATGTCCTACTATATGATGCCGTTGGGCTGTTGATGTCATGTTTCGAATCCGGATGAGAATACATAGAAATAATAGAGATAACACAAAAAAGTGAATGTTTGAAAGATATAATTATTTAGCTAAATTTTACAACTTTTAGGATGGGATGAAGTTACATACATACATACATACATACATACCCAGCAGGGCTTTATCTTACATGTAATGGGTAAAATCATCGAGAAATCTTGATTCATCGCTTACACTTTCGAATACGGATTGCATTACTTTAACATAGGCATGTCATTGGCGGTATTGTCTTACAATATTGTAGACAATAATGCATTATATAATCGCTACTAATATTGGAAAAAATAAGTTGTTACAAGTAATAAGTTCTTTCACTGGTATAAGTAATTGCATATTTCACACAATACTGTATAGTAATCTATAATGTATTATAATAAAAACTGGCAAAATAAACGAGAATGAGCGTTAGTTGCTTTACAAAATTGCTATTTACAAAAATTTAAATCAATGTAGGCTTTGCAAAATATATCGGCAGTGGTCCAAATCTTTCCGCTTATTTTATGCAATACCGGTAAGCGAAAAAATAATTTTAAAACTAAGAGTAAGCAATTTATGCCGAAAACAAATAGCAAACAGAATGAATAAAAAATCAATTCTTTGCAAAATGTATTTTAAAAAAAGCACTATTTGAATAATAATTATTACACTATGTATTTGCACAGCTATTGGCTTATTTAAAAAACTTTTAACGATGGAATAACACGACTAACCACGACAGTTTTATAATGAAAACTGGCAAAATAAACGAGAATGAGGGTAATTTGCTTTACAAAACTGCTATTTAGAAAAATTAAAATCAAAGCAAAGCGTTTGCAAAAAAATAACGGCAGTACTCCAAACCTTTTCGATTATTTTCTGCATTACCAGTAAGCGAAAAAAATAATAATTTTAAAACTGTCGCATTACAAGTAATGAGCAAAGTAAGCGAAGGAGTGTTTATTAGCTATTTGTAATGCGTTATTTCATTGAATACAAGTTCAAGCCATTACCAAAATATGGAAAAACCCTGCTGGGTACATACATACATACAGGTGAATCTAATAAAAGCGTGTTAAAAAAGTGAATGTTTGAAAGATATAATTATTTAGTTAAATGTTACAACTTTTAGGATGGGATGAAGTTACATACATACATACATACATACATACATACATACATACATACATACATACATACATACAGGTGAAGCTAATAAAAGCGTGTTAAAAAATGAGTGAATATTTTAAAAATGTAAATACACGCGCGCCATCTGTTGGTACATAGCGTTAGATATAACCTAAACTCATTAGTAAAAAATATGTTGCATATATTTAGACAGCAGCTAGAAATTACATACATACATACATACATACAGGTGAAACTAATAAAAGCGTGTTAATAAAGCCAATTTTTGGCACAACTATAAGGATTTCAGCTATAATATTTTACCAGGTGATGCGCTGACGGATGTAGATTTAATTTTCATCAAAAAGTGAAATTCGAGAAAATTACTCTTACGATAAAATCGCGCAAAGGGATCGATATGTATATATATTATGATTTCTTAAATTTTTTATGTGTTTCCTCAACAATTTTTCTTCAACTTGGCAGCACTGATTTTCGTTTTTTCTCTCTAACATTCACAAGATGGATTGGAAGTACCAAAAAAAGGGATTCAAACTTATAATAAATTTCTATGCATGAGCTTAAATCCAATCACAAATGCAAACTTAAGGCATATACGAGTACATGCTCAGCTTAGTGCTTATACATATGTGAATATAAATTTCATCTTAATACATATAAACTGGCCCAAAAAGCGACGATAACAACGCTGCACTTCACTTTGACCTTTTACGAACAAAGGTAGCTTAGCTTAGCCTTGCTGCTGCTCGTATTATATTGTCTTTATTCGAATTGTAAATCCATTTGTTAGATTAAAAAGTAATTAGAACACAAAGGAGCTAACTTTACAAGCAGCATTATATACATAGATACAAACATATCTATGTATGTAGTGGCAAATTGAGTAGAGTACTCGTACTACTCGTATATGCACGTGCATTAATAGAGCTAAAAAGTCTCAAGCAAAGGTACATTTGTATGTAAATAGGTTGAAGGGTGCACAATATTGAGTTTTGTATACACATACCTACATACATATGTATTGCAAATGTGTATTTCAACAAAGTTCAAATATATGTACATGCATGTGTCGTTGCCCAATAGGAATTGCCTGGATCTTCTAATTTCAAAGATTTTACTCTTAAATTAGAGACTAGTAAACTCTACTCAAGTGCTCTAGAGTGCTGTTGTTTTATCTAAATAATAGTTTGTATATAGAACTCAGTGATAATAAGAGCTTAGGCCAATTCATTCTCAACGCACTGAAAATACGCATAGCTTTCTCTAATCTTCAAGTCAACTATTAGTTTACCATCATCAACTTGTAATGTATGTAGATCATGTTCACCTCAATTGCCAACACATTCTCACCAAATGGCATGAATTAAATATTCGTAAACAATTTTCACTGCAACTGCTATCCCTTTACCTCTCGCCACACGAAGAGTTTCAGAGTTGCTCAAATTACTTATACATATATAGATTAGGTTAGGTTAGGTTGGCCATGATCCCTCACATAGACGCTTTAGAAGTGTGGATAGATAGTTTGCGGCTTTTACGTTCTATGACCGAAACATGATTTTGACGAAATGCAGTATCACAGGGTCTTCGCTGGAAATCGCCTGCACATGTCAATGCCTGATCAATTTGAAATTTATGGTAATTTAGACAGGGGGCAAAACTCTGCAGCTTACAGCCTTGCGTCCATCTTTTATCCATCTGCAAATAAGCTGAACGTATAGCGATTGGTTATTAGTCCTTTCTTCCATCTGTCCTGTTCTATTATAAGAATGAATTACTCATTGGCAAGGATTGCAAATAATCGTTATTTTTTAAATTTTGACTAAAAAAATCATACTGAAGGAGAAATGCAAAAGAAGTACACAGATGTAACCACCGTAACGCAGACTATCTCTAGGTGCATTGTATTTAATTTTTTCGATTGTTATAAAAAATTGATTTTTAATCATTATTTTCTGAATTTTATTTTCTGCTCAGAAAATAAAATTTATTTCTTGAGTTTTATTTTTCTATCAGAAAATAAAAGTTAGTTCTTGAGTTTTATTCTTCGATCAGAAAATAAAAGTTATTTCTTGAGTTTTATTTTTCCATCAGAAAATAAAAGTTATTTCTTGAGTTTTATTCTTCCATCAGAAAATAAAAGTTATTTCTTGAGTTTTATATTTTTACTCAGAGTATAAAAGTTTCTTCAGTTTAATTTTAGCTGCAGCTGTCGATTTTGCCACATTAACACGTAGGTAAAGTTCATAAATAAAAAAAATTAAAAATTTATTTAGCCAAAATTAAACCGAAAAACTTTTATTCTCTGAGCAAAAAATAAAACCCAGAAAATAACTTTTATTTTCTGAGGGAAAAATAAAACTCAAGAAATAACTTTTATTTTCTGATGGAAAAATAAAACTCAAGCAATAACTTTTATTTTGTGAGCAGAAAATAAAACTCAGCAAATAATGACCAAAAATCAACTTTTTGGATATAACTCATAACCGTTACAGTCCCTGCTCATTGGTTGTCCCCTGTTGAGGTCAGTTCAGGGAGTAACGTATCTAGTCTGAACTGCTGTTTGGCCCACGTATGTTGCTGTGTCCAAAAGACCGTTGTCTAATTTGAGCTGTTACTCTAAGCCCTAGCGCCGTCTTTTCAGCTACGCTTTTAGCCACAAGGTCCGCGGAGTGCAGGTTGAGTCGCTTATTTAGCACTGCTGAGGGGGTTGTGCGTATCGCTTCTGTTGTAGAATCGAAGTGGTAGACCATTTCCACCACAAAACTGTCGCTTTATTCTGACCTTAACAGCCACTTTATATAAATAAAGTTTTTGCTTTGCTTCCGTTGATTTTTTTTTTCTCGAAAGGTATTTTATACAATATTAATTAATTCCAGTTATTTAGCGAATCTAGGTCAAGTTTGTTTCCAACTTATTTGCAAGTACCAATCGTATCAATACTATTATCACCTCATCATCAACATTTTATAAGCACTGTAGCTCAACATTAAAATAAATTTGAAAAAAAAAAAATTATTGTAAAAAAAAAGAAATTCCACTGAGCACAACCAACTCGATTTGAAGTCAATGCAAGCAATCATAAAACTCATTTGTTGATGTCCAATTGGCGCTATTGTTTTGTTTGCATACGAGTGTGTATAGTAGATATTTACCTTTACACACATGCTGTCCTTGCGTCATACATACATATCTAAATATGTACATATATACATTTATTAAATACACAAAACAATGGAAATTAGTTTTTTGTTTTGTTTTACTTTCTTTTTAAAAATTCAAAATGCCAAACATGGAATGACTAAACCATTTAAATGAATTGCGAATTGCAACTTTCTAATTTGGTTTTTGGTTACACTAACATACGTTCGCCCTTGTCCTGTGGTGGCTTGCACAGCCACCTGAATAGCAGTAATAATATGTTTCTCTAGTTACAAATGAGAAATAAATTAAAAATTCATTCAGAATTTTGCATTAAATAAAAAAAATATATAAAAGAGGGTAAATAAATAAACAAACGTGAATTAAAAAACTAAATTACATTTTAAGCTGTGTTATTATAAAAGTCAAGTGAATGGAAATGAATGGTAGCATTGTTAGTTTGTATGGTTTTGAATAATAAAAGAGTTAGATTTCGTAAATAATATATAATAATACAATAATACAATGGCGCTATTATAACTCTGACGAGTTTTATGGCCGAGCTTCTCTCCCAATTCGAGGTGTGCTCCTTTCTGTTTTTCCTACTAATTGGGTGGACCTACAGTTTTATGCCGGCTCCGAACGGCGAATGCATTTTTTGTGAGAAGCTTTTTCATGGCAGAAATACTCTCGGAGGGTATGCCGCCCACTGCCGAGAGGTGACCGCTGCTCTTAAAAAATCCAATAATTGGATTTTTACTAATTAGAAAAATTTGTTTGGCTCGGACCGTGGTTTGAACCCGAGACCTCTGGCATAGCAGGCGAGCACTCTACCCACTGCACCACAGCGGCCAGATTTCGTAAATGTTGCTGACAATGTTCTCAACTTATGTAACTAAGTAATTTATACCTTGAATGGCTTTGGTGAAATAGCCTTAAGTATATGCCCTCTGGTCAGTGGTGGAGTGTTGCAATGGAGATTAAGATTGAAAAAGTTTTAGTTGTGCTGTGGTAGTTTGAGATTAAAATGGAAACAGTTTGAGTGTTGAATTAACAATTCGGGAATAGTTCTGAAACAGTTTGATAAGCAGTGTAAAAATTTTAACTTATGATTGCAGCATTATTCTGCGATTTATGTTGAAACAGTTTGATAAATAGTGAAACAATGTGAGATTAAGATTTAAACAATTGAAAAGTTAATAAAAGAATTTGGGAATAGTTTTTAAACAGTTTTATATGTACTTTAATAATTTGGTCTTGTGATATTTCTTCAACTGGTATTGGAACATTATTGGGTATGTTAGTGTCTAGCACGAATTTATTATTTTTAATTTTTAATTTTTATACTTTGGAATAAGCGGAAAAATCCAATTAGCTCATACAGCGATGGTAGATATGATAGCTATTTCGAAGAAAAACCACTTTCTTCATCATCAGACATCTTCTCGGGAGCACACCAGGCTTTGAACCAACGCTCCAACCATCAGTAGTCGAATATTAGCGAAACGCTAAGCACTGCGGCTACCGATGGTCCTGCTGAGCTGTTGGATTTTTCACTTGTATATGCCATTGCTCTATTCAATCTAACCTCACTTAGTGTACGATTTTCGTACATCTGCTATGCAAGTGTTGAATAATGGTTAGCAGCTGACGGACAGCGCTGTGTACAGTAGTTGTATGTACAACAGCACAATTTATAATTTAACATTATTGGGTATGTTAGTGTCTAGCACGAATTTATTATTTTTAATTTTTATACTTTGGAATAAGCGGAAAAATCCAATTAGCTCAGTTTTATAAACAATGTGAGAATTTGAGATTTTGATGTAATCAATTTAAGAGCTAATATAAGCATTTGGGTTACCTAAAAATTTGGGTTTGATAAACAGTGTAAAAATTCAAGCTTATGATTGAAGCAGTTTGAGGGTCGGTGTAAAAATTTATGTTTCGAATTGAAGTAGTTTAGAAGTTGGTGTAACGAAATTGTGTAAACAATTAGGATTATGGGGGTAAGTGGAAAAGAGAATTATGATTGACAATGTTTGAAAGGCGGTAATTATAAAGGTTTGAGATTAGCATGGAAATAGTTTGAAAAAATGTTTGCAAGAAGTTTGAAAGTTCTTTTAGATTGAGAGCTTGAGTAGCAGCTTGAAATTGAGATCTAAGCAGTTTGATAGTCGTTGTAGGAATTTTTATTGATATTAAAACAGTTTGAGCGTCGGTGTAACAATTTTCTATTAGTATTGATATAGATTGACAGATAGTGTAGCAATTTCGGATTACGATCGAGACGATGCGAGTGTCGGTGTGGCAATTTTTGATTAATATTAATAGATTGGGAGTTGATGTAGTTTTCTATTAATACTGGGACAGTTTGAGAGCTGGTGCATTAATTACTGATTAAGATTGAGATGCTACAAGAGTCGATGTAGCAATTTTGGATTAAGTTTAAAACATTTTCAGAGTCAGAGTAACTTTCGGTTAGTATTGACATAGTTTGAGAGATGGTGTAGCATTTTTTTATTAAGATTCAGATGCTGCGAGAGTCGATGTAGCAATTTTGGATTAAGTTTGAAACATTTACAGAGCAGCTGTATTAATTTCAGATTAGTATTGAAACAGTTTTAAATTTTTAGAAACTTCCGTCAGCATAATTAAAACAATTTACTAATTTTCTCATCACTTTCTCCATCTTCTTACGCTCTTCTCTTCCCCTCCCAACAACAGAGGGCGCCAACGGCGATGGCATGGCTGTCATCTCATCCCTACGCTCATTCGATCGTGAACAGCAGAAAGAATATATGATACCAATTGTTATTAAAGATCATGGCTCACCTGCCATGACTGGCACCAGCACACTCACTGTCATTATCGGCGATGTAAATGATAATAAAATGCAGCCCGGCTCCAAAGATATCTTCGTCTACAACTATCAAGGACAATCGCCGGACACACAAATCGGACGCGTTTATGTTTATGATCTCGATGATTGGGATTTACCCGACAAGAAATTCTATTGGGAATCACAAGAACATCCACGTTTCAAATTGGATGAAGATTCCGGTATGGTCACTATGCGTGCTGGTACACGCGAAGGACGCTATCATCTACGTTTCAAGGTGTACGATCGCAAGCACACACAAACCGATGTGCCGGCGAATATAACGGTGACAGTGCGTGAGATTACGCATGAAGCGGTCATCAATTCCGGATCGATACGCGTAGCGGGCATAACAGATGAGGATTTCATACGTGTTTGGAATTATCGCACGCAAAGTTTGAGTCGTTCGAAGTTGGATCGTTTTCGTGACAAGTTGGCCGATTTGTTGAATGCCGATCGTGAGAATGTGGATATTTTCAGTGTACAGCTGAAACGACGCCATCCACCGCTAACCGATATACGCTTTTCGGCGCATGGTTCGCCGTACTACAAACCGGTGCGCTTGAATGGCATTGTGCTGATGAATCGCGAGGAGATTGAGAAGGATGTCGGTTTCAACATCACCATGGTGGGCATTGATGAGTGTTTGTATGAGAATCAAATGTGTGAGGGTTCCTGTACGAATACGTTGGATATCAGCACGCTGCCCTACATGGTGAATGCGAACAAGACGGCGTTGGTGGGTGTGCGTGTGGACACGCTGGCCGAGTGCACCTGCGGTGCGCGTAATTTCTCCAAACCCGAATCGTGTCGCAATACACCCTGCTACAATGGCGGACGGTGTGTGGATACGCGTTTCGGACCGCATTGCGCCTGCCCGGTGGGTTATAATGGACCGCGTTGCCAGCAGACGACACGCAGCTTCCGCGGCAATGGTTGGGCTTGGTATCCACCGTTGGATATGTGTGATGAATCACATTTGAGTTTAGAGTTTATTACACGCAAACCGGATGGTTTGTTTATATACAATGGGCCCATAGTGCCGCCGGAACGTGAGGAAATGATTATTACGGATTACATTGCGCTGGAGCTGGAGCGCGGCTATCCGCGCTTGCTAATCGACTTTGGCTCGGGCACGTTGGAGTTGCGCGTGAAAACGAAAAAGTCTCTGGACGATGGCGAATGGCATCGCTTGGATGTGTTTTGGGATACGGAAAATGTGCGCATGGTTGTTGATTTTTGCAAGTCCGCAGACATAAGTGAAATGGAAGATGGCACACCACCCGAATTCGATGATATGTCATGTCAGGCGCGCGGTCAAATACCGCCCTTCAATGAGTACTTGAATGTGAATGGGCCACTGCAAGTGGGTGGCATCTACCGCGACCTTTTCGATCCTTCACTCTATTTCTGGCATTATGCGCCAAGCGCCAAAGCATTCGATGGCTGCATACGCAATTTGGTATTCAATTCAAAGCTCTATGACTTGGCGCATCCGGGTTTGTCACGCAACAGCGTCACCGGCTGCCAACAAACCGAAGAGGTTTGCTCACAATCCGAACAAACGGCACGCTGTTGGGAGCATGGCAATTGTGTGGGTTCGCTGTCGGAGGCGCGTTGCCAATGTCGTCCCGGTTGGACGGGGCCCGCCTGCAATATACCCACCATACCGACAACATTCAAACAACAGAGTTATGTCAAGTATGCGCTCAGCTTTGAACCGGATCGCTTTAGTACACAAATGCAATTGCGTTTTCGTACACGCGAACAACATGGCGAACTATTTCGTGTCTCGGACCAGCACAATCGCGAGTATGGTATATTAGAAATTAAGGATGCGCATCTACATTTCCGCTATAATTTGAATTCGCTGCGCACGGAGGAAAAAGATTTATGGTTGAATGCGGTGGCTGTGGACGATGGTCAATGGCATGTTGTACGCATTAATCGTTATGGTTCTGCGGCTACGCTGGAACTGGATGGTGGTGAGGGTAGACGTTACAATGAAACATTTGAATTTGTGGGTCATCAGTGGTTGTTGGTGGATAAGCAAGAGGGTGTGTATGCGGGCGGCAAGGCGGAATATACGGGCGTAAGGACATTTGAAGTGTATGCAGATTATCAGAAAAGCTGCCTGGATGATATAAGGTGAGTGTTAGCTCGGTAGTTGGTATGAGACGAGTGAAGAGTGGCGAATGGCAAGTAGCGTGTATAGAAAAGTGCACAGCGAGCGCAGAGTTACTGTGATGCTGTGCTGAATGCAGTGCAGTTGACCTGTGTGACGAAGATACTCTATGCGTCATGCCATCTCAAACATTCTTTGGCAAAATATACGTACATATATGTCTATGCACATTAGACCGTATCGCAAAGAAAAAAAGAAAGTTCGCCGTGCGCTTCCCTATATAATTTGTTTTTGTGAAAATATTGCCGGAAATTTTTTTTTTTTGAACGCCGCTAGATATTGCCTAAATACATTTTTTTCATATCTTCGGTATTTGTAGTACGATCTCTAACTTTAATACACCAATGGCTTGAAAGGCGAGTTTCTACTATGTATGTAATGGTTCATTTAACAAAATTTTTTTTTTGGTTAGACCCCTACTAAAATTTTATGGTGAATAATTTTCTGGAGCATTTTAACCCTCTAGCGCTCTTAAAAATACTATTTTTTTAGACAGCTAAAAGAAGTGTTCAAAATAACTATTTCGTATGGATGTTAAAGGGTTAAAATGTTCCAGAAAATTATTCGCCATAAAATTTCACTAGGGGTCTCCTCAGAAAAAGCCCTAGTAAAAAGAAAACCACAGAAAGCAAAAGAAATACATTCCTCGGAATGTTTAATATGTTTTATTTCGTGCTCTACTGAAGGAATCGAAATACTTCTTTTACAAAAGATAAATGATTTTGGACGACGTTTAACATGAAGGCATAAAAAAGGTACATTAGGGTGGTAGAAAATGAGCACTGGGTGGTAATGACCCCAATGGCGCACATATGATTAATATGATTATATAATAGAAACCGTCTTTTTAAGTCAAAGACGCTGATGTATTAAACTTTGAGCGACTATAAATGCCGAAGACATGAAAAAAATATTTCTGAGCAACAACCAGCGGCATTTCCGGAAATCTTTTCCAAAAAGACATCATATAGGGGGCGTACGTTGGATTTTTTTTTGTCCCCATAAGGCGAAACGGCCTAATGTAAATACGCTCATACCTTCATAACTAAGGTCATATAAAATTTTCTCTGCTCTCTCTTCCACTTCTCTCTCTTTCTCTTGTTTTTCTTTTTCTTTTTTTTTTCTTCTACTACTCTAGACTCGAAGGCAAACATTTACCTTTGCCACCGGCCATGAATGGCACGCAATGGGGTCAAGCTACGATGGCGCGCAATTTGGAAAAGAATTGTCCATCGAATAAGCCCTGTTCGAATGTCATTTGCCCAGATCCGTTTGAGTGTGTGGATTTGTGGAATGAATATGAATGCACGTGAGTATTACAATGCGGATTTTTTTCCTATTTTGTATTTTATTTTTGGTTTATTCGTTTGTTTTTGTTTATGCAATTGGCACGCATGTAACATAGATTTCGTTTTCTTTTTTTTTTGTTGTTAAATTTTTATGTTTCTATTTTTTCGGTTTTTGTTTTATTTCAACTTCAAAGTTCTCTTTTTGAATTTTTCATAAATCTGCACTCATTGCATAAACTTTGCTCTACTTGCGTTGGTAAACTGAAAAAAAAAAAAAAAAAAAAAAAATTGAAAAGCAAAGCACAAAGGACAAAGTGATATCAAGACTTCAAAATTTTGGAATTATTGAAGTTAAATTTGAGTTGAAAAGTCGCATTACTTTGCCTAAACGCGTAAGAACTTCTATTCATGTTTTTTTTTAACAAAGCTGAAAGCTATAAAAGGTCTCACAGTAGAAGATCGATCATTCAGATGAAGTCTTCATTGTGCTTTGTTTGATACAAAACTGAAAGCACTTTCATGCATTTATAATCTTTCACTTTCCTTTCTACACTAGTATTTTTATTAGGGTTTTATACTGCGACCATTAAGTCTATTGTACCCTCTCCTACATCACAGTATCTCAACTAAGCCGAGCTCCTCCAAAAGTCGAAGAGCAACGCTGGGCTTGAATGTGTACATCCATTTTAGCATGTGTTGGTTTCGATGTTTCTTCTAAAAAGTCGTCTCCCACATAAGAGGCTCCACTTTACTTTTTTGCTTTTTTTTTTTTTTTTAATTTTATTCAACGCGCAGCTAAGATAGACCTATAACCAGCCCCACCGACCAAACAATAAAGTCGACGTCACATGCTCCAGCTTTACAACATAACTCCATTTAGTTACAAACATTAAATGCATTCATCACTTTTTATAGAGATTTGTTTTAGCATAATAAAGTCACAAAAGTAAACTTAACCAACCAAAAAATATCAAACCATCAAAAGCAAATCTTTCACTTGGTCAATGCCAATTTTTTAACAATATCAAACTTGCTAAAGTGATTACATTCACGACATCATTGCCTCATACTCATACTCGTACTCAAACAAAACTCAAAGGAAAGTTATTTGTAATAACTTCTTGTAAGTACTCGACAACAAGTACACAATATACCTGCCAATCTATGCACAGCGCAAAACTTTATGACTTGCGAGATATAATTAGAGAAAAGTAAAGAATTGGCAAAATGCAAAAGGAAAAGCAAAGCAAAGAAAGCAGCATTTTGAGTTGCATTCAAAAACTTTTTAAATCAAGCAAAATTCGATATACTAGTAAAAAGGACTATAAAACCTGAATGAACTCTTTGATGGTGGATGCAAAAGTAAAGCAACAACAAACAAAATAGCTAACAAAAGGCTACAATAAAAGCGCTAACAATGTAGTTATGAGTAGGAGTATTTTTGTGTGTGTTCATGTATTTGTGGTTTATGTAAAAGCAATAAAAAACATTTGGATGTTTACAGCGCGGTTGGGAAGGTGGAGTGAGGAAAAGTGCAGGAAGGGCAGTAAAAGTGAATTTTTCAGAAGAAGAAAATGCATATAATTTGAGGGAAATTGTGGTGGAACAACACATAATGGAAGTATAGGAAATTGTATTTATATAGGTATGTACATTAAGGTGGTCTTTAAAATCAAATGACTATTTTCTTTCATTCTGACCCCCTAAATCGATTAAAGTACAGTCTAAGATACCACAAATAAATTTTGGTAGCGATCGGAGATGTATAAAGGTTGTGGCACAGTGGTCACATTTCTGATTACCATATCAAGAGTAAAAAAAATTATTTTAATTTTTTTAATATCTAATACCCAAAATCGATACTGCTGTAGATATTGAAGGATACCATATATAAATTTTAGTTCGGATCGCAGACGGTTAAAGGGTGTCGCAGAGGGGTCAAAATTCATATTGCCATATGGGACCTCTGTGCGAAAAGTCTTAACCGTCTCCGATCGTGACCAAAATTTATATGTGGTATCCTTGAGCACATAACTATAGAATTTGGGCATTAGATATAAAAAATGTAATTTAAGTTTTTGATTTTTATATGGTAATCAGAACTTTGATCCCTCGGCGATACCACTTAACGCTCTACGATGGGCACCAAAAATTGCTTTTGGTGCTTTTGAGTGCATTTCTAACGATTTTGGGCATTAGATATATAAACAAAACAACTTAATTTTTTCAGTCTCCATAGAGATTTCTAAAGTTTTATCACTGTGCGACGACCTTTAACCGTCTCCGATTGGTACAATACTTTATATGTGGTATCTTCAACTATATTAGCATCGCTCTAGCCGGTGAGGTTAAAGAAATATAACATAAAATTTTTCTACGTACATTTGGGGGCCACCTTAATGTACATATGTATATCAACATTATGGTATTTCACTTAAAAGCGTGGTACCTTGTAAATATATTCAGTTTCACTTGAAATTGTTGCCAAAATCCATACATAAAGCACGACTGTAGCTCTCGGCAAACTTCAACTCAATTCACGTAAAATAAAACTCGCAACATGCTAGCAACATGATGCCAAAAAAATTTGTTTTTTCCAAGCCTATTTGAATTGCTAATGCCGCTCAGAATTTGCGCAATACTGCCATTTTGCTGAAATTGAAGTACTGACAGCTGTGCTTGAGGCTTACAACACACGTTAAATGTTGCTAAATATGTGGCAACATGTTGAAATGTACATTTTCAAGTTTGAACACTTTTATTAGCAAAACTTAATAATTTCTTCTAAGTCCATATGCCTAAACTTGTTTGTTAATGTACATTTCTTCAATTTTCATTTAGACAAGTTATTCTCTTTTTACAATTAATGTTGCTAGCAACATTTTACAGACAACTACATACATGTTGCTGGCGTAATTTCATGACTATAATGTTTTACTGGGTTTATTGTGGTTCTTTACTGCGAATAGTCAAATTTGTAGTTAGGAAAAGGAAAAAGAAACATCAGCTTGAAGTGAGAACCTCCTAAAGTGCATGTAACATACGCCTAAGTACATACATATGTTCATGTGTGTATATTGATGTCAGTGGTTACAACCAGCAGCCACAAATGTGCGTGTAGCAGTTAAAACGCAGTTATGTGCATTTTTTAATAGCAACAAGTAAAAGCGCGGCTGTCTTCGGCCGTACCGAAGACTTCATACCTTTCATGAGTGGGGAAATGAAAAGTTACCTATTTATGTACATAGCCGGATTAAGTTTAATTTATAATTTTAATTCTGTGGGTTATTTATGGAAAGATTTATTAGAAAAAATGGTGTCTTGGCTATTTAAATGGAGGAGTTATACACCAAAATGTCCATATCTGAACAATCGGTTGTATGGGAGCTATATGTTATAATGGTCCGATCTTGACAATTTTCGGTAACCCCGTTTGGGCCCATATGGGTACAAATACTTAAAAATTTCACGCCGTTAGCTGTTAAAATGGAGAAGTTATACACCAAAATGTGTATATCTGAACAATCGGTTGTTGTGGAACTATATATTATAGTGGTCCGATCTTGACAATTTTCGGTAACCTTGTTTAGGCCAAAATGGGCACGTCTACTTCAAAGTTTCATGTCCTTAGCTGTTTAAATGGGGAAGTTATGCACAAATTACATCCAAAAATTTCATGTATATCTGAATAATCGGTTGTTTTCTATATGTTATAGTGGTCCGATTCGACCGATTCCGACAAATGATCAGCTGCATATAACAACATATCTGTATTCCGAATTTCATTCAGATATCTCAAAAACTGAGGGACTAGTTTGCGTTCACACAGACGGACGGACGGACAGACGGACAGACGGACCGACGGACAGACGGACATGGCTTAATCGACTCAGCTCGCGATTCTGATCATATCGGTATATATTTTGGTGGGTCCCCCACGCTTCCTTCTGGTACTTTCGACAAAAATTTTTTGGCACTAAGTTATAATACCATTTCATTCTCATGAAAGGTATAAAAAGCATGTACTCGTATGTATGAATTTACATACACATACTTAAATAGGTTGTAGCAAAAGTTTATAGAAGCAAACTAAAGTAAAAGCTTGCATCATGCATTGAATTTGACAGAGAAAACGCCCTTCGATAGAGGTTGCTTGCAACACCATTGTGTGTTGCACATTCAAGTGCGTAGTCAAATGCTGTCACATTTGTAAGCTGCAGCAGCTAAATTAACCATATGTGACAACGAAAAAGAAAATGCGAGCAATAGAAAATGATTTTTTTCTTTTCTATACAAACTTAGAATTTTAGATCTTCTTTTTCTTTGCGTGTAAGAGGCAAGTTTTCTTTGAGAAAAATTTGGTAGGTACCAAAAAGTTTCCTTAGCAAGTGAAAAAGGATTTCTTTGTCAATGCTCAATAGCTTGTAGCAATTTGCTTTTAAGTTAGCCAAATAATTGTTGAAAATATGTGAAAGTTGCTACCATTTGAAGAAAAAAAGGAATGTTGAATAAGTAGAAATACAATAGCTTTGCATAAAGGCTAATAAGAATAGGTAACCTTGAACGTGGTACTTTGTGAAATTTATGCAGTAGCATCTTATCAAAAAAAGTACTAATACAAGCAGTCAACCTTAAAAATATTCTAAGGTGTTGCTTTTGCTTTTGTATTTTTTTTTTTTTTGAGGTGCAAACTTCAATTAAATTTTTTTTTGTTCATATATAAACCTTATAAAACAAACTAAGAATAACTTTACTTATGTATTAAATTTTTATTTTTTTTTGTTCAACACCAACAAAATTGTTTCCATTCCACTCAATGCAAATGAAAAAAAAAAAAAAAAACAAAAAAACAAAAAAAAAAATAAAAAAAAACCAAAAAAAAAAACACAATTAAAACAAACTTAAAACTTGCCTAAAACAGTTGCGGCGAAGGTCGTGTCATGTCTCCCGATGCCAAAGGTTGCATGGATCGCAACGAATGTCTCGATCTGCCCTGCCTAAATGGCGCCACTTGCATCAATTTGGAGCCACGTTTGCGTTATCGTTGCATTTGTCCGGATGGCTTTTGGGGTGAAAATTGTGAATTGGTAGCAGAGGGACAAACATTGAAATTGAGCATGGGCGCGCTGGCGGCCATATTGGTGTGCCTATTGGTTATACTAAGTAAGCATCACAATTTAGAAAGCGAAATAAGCGAAAAACGGAAATCGTAGTAGAATTAGTAAAAGAAAATGACAGTGAAAACCAGTGAAGCAAAATAGTAGAGGAAATAGTTAAAATAACACAAAATAAATGCTTGCAAATGAGCGGTGTTGGTTAAAAAAAAATATACTTAAATGAAAAGCATTATTTTATTCAGATTTTTTTTACTGACACTAAAGTTTTCATGTTTTAGTAAGACTATAGAAATGCGAAAAATATTATAACTTTTTTTGTGTATATATAAAGCTAACTTTTTGTGTTAGTAAAATATTTAGTTAGTTAGCAACATTGTCTTTTTCTTTATATTCAATGCTGCAGTTTGTTGTTGGTGCTAGAGATAAAAAAAATTTACATAAATTTAATACATACATTTATCTAATCATATCAACATATTCATAGCGCTAATATGTATATGTTATATAGTGTAACTTTCTTGCCTTCATTTAGTTGCCATTTCAGAGCTTTACGAATTATTCATTAATACATGTATATATGTACAAATATTCATACATATATACATATTTTTACAAAACTCTTTTTCATGCATCATGCTTCATACTTATTTTTCAACTCATACTTCATCCTTAAATTCGCAACCCACTCAATTGGCAACATTTTTTTTCATATGCTCCAAAAAATTACTAGCTTTTGCATGCCAAGCGCACTTTTTTCATACGCCCATTTCATACATATTTATGCATTCACATACATACATACATATTTTTGCAACATTTAATTGTATGTCTGTTAGTGTGCGTGTGTGCGTATTTGTAATCTCGAATCAATTTATCGCCTTGCACCTCCAAATATTTATATTTGGTCCACACCTCATATTTACAATATTTACATAAGTATGTATACATGTTTACATACATTCATATGTACATACATACATTAACTTTTTTTCAATCGCTACAAATATTTACATTTACCATTAAGTCATATTGTATTCATAAAACAAATAACTACATACAAGCGCTGCAGCGTGCACCTGCAATATTTGCATTTTTTCATAAACATATTTTATGTATCTATACATGTTGCGCAACACAAATTTCAGCTGTCTCATTGAAACTATTGAAAAAATTTGAATTTCTTTAACAAAAATACTGGTTTATGACTTTAATATCTTGAATTTTTTCGCAAATTTTTACTGTATATGCATTTTCTATGTTATTTTTTAATGATTTATGAGCTGTTTTATTTATAAATGAAATACACAGTGTTTATTAGTAACACCAAATGTAGTTTACTGCCAAGAAAAAAGTGGTGTTATTAAAGTTATTGATAATAAGTGTAAATTTAAAAACTTTTTTTGAAATTGTAAGGCTGAAATTCTTAAAAATTATATTAAAAAAAAATTGTTGCCTTGCCGTCCGTCTTCTTCTCTTTTAGTCCTCTGTATGTAGAATACAATGTCTGTGCTACTAATGCGCTGGCTTCCAGCATTTCAAATTCCATTATTCTTTCCCAAATTCGTTGGGCATAAAAAGAGCTTTGCAAGAAAAGTTGTCAAAAAATAGCAGTATTGTTTAGAAAAATAAAAGTTGCACATTGTTAGGCTATTCCTTCCCATTTACTCCCATGGGTCTGGACTAGAACTAATCAAGCTACAAAACTGCATACTCAGAATGTTTGTAAAAATTATAAATTAAATATAACTATCTTCTAATTTAACATTAAAAAGTGCAAAACCCGGTTTTTTGTGAACCGGTTTTTTTTTGTAACCGGTACCAAAAACCGATTTCCTTTAAGTAGTGAAGAATTTCCGACCATTTATACTTTATTTCATCGTTTGTATGAAATCGAATCACTGTGACATATCCCACTTTGATGACTTTTCCAGTTTTTCACAAAAGTCCTAACATTCAGAGAAGTCTCCACGTTGATGGAGTATGCCTGCTTCTCGGAATTTCGCCTTTATTTCCGGTGGTCACTTTTCTGATCCTTAGGCTATTCTCTACCTCCTCACAACATTTGTATTATTCTAGGCTTGGCACATAATGCTAAGGCCAACCCAAAGCATCATACCACTTTACTGACTAGTCAGTTCACTTACATACATATGTAGCTGTCTCGAATATTGGTAGGATTTTATATATCTGAGATAGTTGCCTTTACTTCCGCTGGCCATTTTTGTGCTCCGTATGATATTCTGAACCTCCTGACCATATTTTTATTATTCTAGACCTGGTAAATTATGCTAAAGCCAACCCAAATCCAAAGCCTCATACAACTTTGCTGACTAGTCAGTCAATTTGCCTTAATATTCAATTTACCTAACTTGAATATCTGCTGAATTGTTTATGTTTTTACTGTGTTTTCCTGCTTCCTTCTTCTTCATTTTATCCTTTTCTGATTCTTGCTCGTTGCAAGCAGCCAAACTCAGACAAATTAACAAACAAATAAGAAAAAATAACTGACTCGCTTCTACGTAAATCCACTTAAAAGTTAACAAATCCACTGTAAACGACACAAGAGACGTCTAACCGTTAAAGACCTGCCAGTTTACTATAGAGCAGCAAATGTGAGCCAGGCAAATGTGAAGTTAAAAGCAAAAAAATCACATGCTCCGAGATTTCCTCTGCTGTCGAATGATGTTAAAGCGAAAGGGAATGTGAATGGAAATGTGAATCGAAATGCTTATAAGCCAGTTCACTTGCACTCAAATGCGAATACAGTTTAGTCTTCTGTTTGAGAGGCGGTGTATTTGTGTTACGCTTTTTGTTTTACTTTATACTGTACTATAAAGTATTATATTACAGACTTGCTTCTCAGAAACACAGCGGTGCTGGTATAAGCAGCACGCACTGGGGTTTAGCACAGTTTTTGCTTTTCGTTTTCGTTCTTTGAAATGCCGCATAGCACACATAGAGCTTTAGTTGGAATTTTTTTTCTAAGCCGTGGCGCGGAGTGAAAAAGACTGGCAATGGGAGTTAAATGCAAACAAAAGGAATGTATCTATGCACATTCTTAGAACTGCTGTACGTATTCGTATCACAGACAGCAGTAAATATAGCTCACAGTAGAAGGGTTTTGCTTGTTGTTTTTTTTTACTATGAAAATGTAGAAAATTTCTGAAAAATATTGTCTGCAAATAACGCGCAATTCGCAGACTCAAAGTTGAATGTCTAGAAACACACAGATTGGCTATATTTAGTAGAGGATAACATGAAATATGGCGTCACAAGTGCTGTGCTGCTAAGAATTGGCGTGGCACAGAAAGTAAAAACATGTCTGCTTTAAACTATTTCAACATTTTTAAAAGTTTTTTATTTATGTTCTATGGTGTAAATTAGCTTAATGTGGGCCATATTTCAGTAGAGCAAACTACATAGTTTAAATTACATATTTTACACTCTGATATGTGGCGGTGCATAACGAATGTATTTTGTGAAGTTTTAAAGAAAATAAATGTAGACACATACATATGCTATGATACTGATAGAATAATAATGATGAATAGATAGATGCATAGAGAGTCACTCATAGACGAATTTATCCCGAATTTATACCATTTCTAATGCTAATTTTCTTCCAAATCAAAATACTGTTCGAGTTTCAAATTAAATCTATGTCAAAATCCATAAAAATTACATGGCTAAGCTTTGAAAATTCACATGTATCTACCTCAAAGTAAGGTAGTGTATTCCGTAAAATCACATACAACATGCTAGCAACACGATGCCAGCAACACTCTTTTCACATTTCCCTATTTTTGTATGTCAAAATCAGGCCAAAGTGACAATAGCACAAAGTTAATGCCGTAAAAACGCGGCACAACATGCTATCAACATGATGCCAGCAACACTCTTTTCACATTTCCCCATTTTTGTATGTCAAAATCAAGCCAAAGTGACAGTAGCACAAAGTTAATGCCGTAAAAACACGGCGCAACATGCTAGTAACATGATGCCAGCAACAATTTTCTCTCTCAAGCAATGCCTCTTAAGTTGTTTTATCTTCGTTTTGGCTTCGATGCTCATTTGACAATATATGTTGCTAGCAACATTTTACAGCCAAGTCAAAAGCACATGCTGCTGGCGAAATTTTACAGCTTAGTACAAGTTTTAACTCAAAAAAAGTTATCGGAAATATAACAAACAACAGCGCTGTATTGTTTTCCTACAAACTGCAAATGTATGCATATTACAGCAACATGTTGATAAGTAATTGTTTGGAGTTCTACCATTGAAAGAGTGTTATTACAGCATTTAAACCTAGTTGGAAGGCGCTGCACTATTTTCGTATGAGTTAGTCAATATGTGCATGTTGAAGCAACATGTATATAAGTAAATATTTATGGTTATACCATTGGTAGAGTATTAATAATAATAATATAATACAATGGCGCTATTATAACTCTGACGAGTTTTATGGCCGAGCTTCTCTCCCAATTCGAGGTGTGCTCCTTTTTGTTTTTCCTACTAATTGGGTGGACCTACAGTTTTATGCCGGCTCCGAACGGCGAATGCATTTTTTGTGAGAAGCTTTTTCATGGCAGAAATACTCTCGGAGGGTATGCCGCCCACTGCCGAGAGGTGACCGCTGCTCTTAAAAAACCCAATAATTGGATTTTTACTAATTAGAAAAATTTGTTTGGCTCGGACCGTGGTTTGAACCCGAGACCTCTGGCATAGCGGGCGAGCACTCTACCCACTGCACCACAGCGGCCACAGCGGTAGAGTATTAATACAGCGTACAAAACAAGTTTAGAGGCGCTGCATTACTTTTCTGCACGCCAATCAATGTATCCATGTTGCAGAAACATGTTGCTAAGCAATTTTTAGTGTTTTATCTTTAGGTGAGTCCTATTACAGCGCACAAAAAAGTCTTAATATGTTACCAGCGAGATTAGTAATTAGTACTAATGCAATACTTTCACCTTTCGTCATAAACTACAGACACACACACATACCTTTTTTATTAATTAATTTTTTTTACATTTTATGCTTTACTCTCATGTGACACATGCTGCCAAATGTAATACATAAACACACTCAAACGTAGTTATATTTAGTTATAAATTTATTAACACACAATTTGTGCTTACGCATAGTATGAGCTTAAGTGCATATGTAAGTACTTGTGTAAGCACAAATTTTACAACATCTAACCATATGTAGATACATACTTATTAGTAAACACTAGGCAACAATTACAAAATTTTTCTCCTACTCCATATCTATTTGTAAACCTTTCCAACAAAATTAAAACCAACCAACCAACAATCCACCACCAAAAATTTGCCAACAACTACAACTGTGTACAACATCAACAACCAACCATCACAAACAACAACCCAAAACAACAAACCAACAACAACAATTGTGTAATACATTCATTATGTAGATGCCCTGCTGGTTATAAAATTTCGGGCAGTCAATGTGTCAACGACAACGAATGCCTGCAATATCCCTGCCGTAATGGTGGACGTTGTCGTGATCATAATCCACCAAAGAAATATGAGTGCAACTGCCCAATGGGCTATACGGGCATGAATTGTGAATTGGAATTGTTGGCGTCGGGTGTTTTAACGCCATCGCGTGATTTCATAATAGCGCTAGTGTTATGCTCTAGTACATTAATACGTAAGTACAAATCACAAATATACAAATACATGCTATATACTAAAAAAAAAAGCGAAAAAGGCAAGCAACACTAACAAAACACTATATGCATATGTAGGTACTAACATATGATTGTACTAACATAAGTATTAACCAAAAAAATCACCAAAAATGTGCTCTGTTGTGGCTATGGCGGCTTAACATTGATGTGTGTGATTGAAAGTATTTGTTAAATGAACAAATGTGTCAAATGTTTGGGTGTTGCTTAGCACGTTGTTAACGGGATTGCAAATAAAAGCTTGCGTGGGTAGATACGAGTACTAACGAGTTATGTATTTGGTTAAGCGCTTCCATAATGGTCTTACGCGCGCTGTGACTAAATAAGTATTGCATTTTTTTTTTTGTTACGTAGAGCTTAAAATTTGTCCTTGTTTAGATACATATAATCATATAATCATAATTGCATGCATACTTCATTTATTAAATTCATCACGTTTCCATAAAGAATTATCTGATACTAAAAGAGCTTTAACGAAGCTTTTTATTTCGTGTTCTGCTGAATTAATCTAAATTTTTCTTAGATGAAAGATTTATGATTTTTGACAAGCTTAAATATGCTGGCATAAAAAAGGACATTAGGGTGTTAGAAAATGAGTTATATATTGTAAGTACCTTAATGGTGCACTAAGGGTTAATGCGCCCCTGTGAAAAAAATTCCGTATTTGGTAACAAGATATTGATGTATCAGACTTTAAAAATGACCATAAATGCTAAAGAAATGAAGGAAATGTAATTAAGCAACTACTAAGGTTGTCCTAATTTTTTATATCTTACAAAAATACATACATATATTAAAGACGTTTGGCGAACTTATTTTTTTTAATCGTCGCAGTTTTGGGTCCTAAGAACCCCACTGTTGCACTTGGGGTTAATAGGCTTCCGTAACGAAAATTCTCCTCTTAAAACTAATATGTATGTAGTATATCAAACTTTAAGATCTGACTATAAAGGCTTGTTACCCA
The DNA here is from genome assembly GCA_960531455.1 of Urophora cardui. Classification (NCBI taxonomy): domain Eukaryota; kingdom Metazoa; phylum Arthropoda; class Insecta; order Diptera; family Tephritidae; genus Urophora; species Urophora cardui. The sequence continues at coordinate 17,221,807 of OY482674.1, forward strand.
ATAAACACAAAAGCAAGGATGGTATCGTGGCAAACTCGAGATGAATTCGCGGAGGTGAATGTTATTTTTCGGATTCGTATCGAGTTCGAGATGGACTCGAGAAAAATCAATTATCGCAATAGCATTTATTAATTTTGTTGGATCTTGCTTTACACGAAGAAATTCCCTGTTGGGCTTTAATTTACTCTTTAAAACTCCACTCGAGAAATTTAAAAGTTCGGATGATATCGTGGGGAATTCGAGGCGGATTCGCAGAAGAAGATTTTCTAGAATGTATTCGCCAATGATCCCAAATCTCGAATTGCCAACGATCCGAGAACATAAAAATGTGCGAATCGCTAATGAGAGGTGACTCACCTGGGAATTCGGATTCGCCGATCTATCGTCGCGAACTATCGCCGCGATAATATAATCAGAGAAGCGAACTCGTCTCGAATTCGAGGCAAATCCGTTGTGTTTATTTATTTATTTATTTATTTATATTTACCAACTATGTACTAGGGTGGTCATATAATTATTTTTTATTTTTTTGGAGAATATCTTTTAAAAACACAATATATGAGAACGTATGCATGACGAACTTGTTTTTAATCGTCGCAGTTTTGGGTACTAAGTACCCCACTGTTGAACTTATGCCGTTTTCTTTTCTCGAAAAAATGTTGCCCTGTTCGATTTTCTCAGCCATTTTGTAAGCTTGTGTGGTGATTTCAACGAATGTTGTCCTCTGACTAAGTAAGAGGGCACCATTAACTACAAATTCAGTCATTTTATAGAAAGTCATGTTACGTAATTCGATAATTGAGATATTAAAGGGCAACATTTTTTGTCAGAAAAGAAAACGCCATTAGAGTTAACATTCTGCTATAAAAAAGTGTTGATAGGTCTCCATACGAAAAATGCCATTCTTAAAAATATATAGACGTATCAAACTTTAAGATCCGACTATAAATAACGAAGATATGAAGAAAAATTTTATTCAGCGACTACTAGGGTAGTCCGATTTTTTTTTTTTTTAATGTCTTACATTCATTTATTAATGGTGTTTGGCGAATTTCTTTCTTTTTTTTTTAAATGGTCAGAGTTGGGTAGTAAGTACCCCACTGGTGCATATAGTGTTAATATGCTTCTATAAAATAAAACTCTTGGCGAGGTAGAAACAGCCAACAGCTATAAATTCCGACTATTAATATGCAAGATTTAAAGAAAAATGTAATGGCTGACATCTCTCGGGTGGTCTAAGGCGCAGGCTCATGTAGACCAGCTTTTTTGACTTTAGTACCATACTTAAACAGCTTTAATGTCCTTTCTAAGATTCTTGTTCTTCTTAATTGGCGCTTAACCGTCTAGACAATTTTGCTCGGGTACAAAACAAAGCACGCCAATTGTTTCTGTTTCGTGCTACCTGACGCCAATTGCAAATACCAAGCGAGGACGACTCTTCAACTGATTTTACCAAGGGAGGATAAGTCCTCTCCATCCGATCTTCCCAACGCAGCGGAGGCCCACCTTTTCTGCCGCCTTTAGCTAGACTTGACACTCATAAAGCTAACCCAATGCGTTTGCGGACTGCCTTGTATCTCTACGGGTGCTCTAGCCACCACCAGAAGCACCTCTTATAAATGCATGTGAAGGCAACGATGCCAGTTTCCTACAGCGCCACCATTTGCAATTTTTTCATATTTACTTTTCGCTCTGAGTCTTCGGCATGCAATTTAAAACAAACACTGCCTTATTACTATGGGTTTTCTTTCTTTTTTGTTAAACCGAAATATATAATAGGGACTTTATACGAAACCCTTTAAAACCACGAGCACCAATATCTTAATTATATTCATATTTTTTTGTTTCTTTGTGCACCACAAATTCCAAAAAGCCTCATTATTTAAATACTTTTTGTGCATTTTATATTATTTCACGCTTTAATCAGCTTTTTTTCTTTTGAATATTTGCAATTGCTAACCATAACTACCCACGCGAAGCAACAAAATGTGCTTTAAAATGAACGTGCGGCAGCCGCTCAAACCACCAGAACCGCAATGCAACGTGCACATGCAGCGCGGCAAGCGATGTGCGTGTTATGCAGTCCATAAGCCAACACAGTTAAAATATTTGCTTTATGACAAGCAAATTATTTGCATAATATGCGTAGGTATATAAAATTATTTGCATTAAAAAAGGGTGCCTTTTAGGGGCAGCATTTCATTTTATGTAGTAAAAATGACTTAATCAAGTTACAATCGTTACTCATGTGTGCTAACTTCGATACTTTTAGTTTGAGCTTAAAGTTTGATACATTAATGGCTTTGTTTTAAAATAGGTAATTTTTCACACAGCAGCTCATTAACCCTACATGCAATATGTGGATACTTAACATCCATATCTGTATTACTACTAGCTTCATGTATCTTTCCAATGCCTTCTTGTTAGAAGGCGTCAAAAATCATTTTTTTGCCAGAAATATTAAGATTAATTCAGTAGTAACCGAAATAAAGCTTATTTGGATTTTAGTTGGAAACTCAGCACAAAAATGTTCAAAAGCTAGTAGAATTTTAATTTACATCATAACCGGATATAATTGGTATTACAATAAATAATAATGTCCTTCCGCACTTTTATTGCGGATTGCATTTTACAAAAGTTAGTTCAAAAATTACAATAAAAAAACAACAACAAAATTTATATAAGATAATTATATGAAATTTACGTCACTATGTTTGCATGTATATGCATATACATACTATATAAATACATATTATTTTATGCAAATATGCACCGAAGCCAATAAGCTGCCGGCAATTACCGATTTACCTTTGAATTTTTTAAATTTTAATTTGCATCCTGCGCTGAATTCAAAAAATTTTTTATAACTTTTTTTATATATTTGACCACATATTAATCTGCCAATAGCATGATTTTAAGCTGTGTGCAAGAATAATAAAAGTAAGTGTGTGAGTGTGTATTGTCAACAATGCGAAACCAAACAGCAGAATGAAAGGGCTTCATACACATTTTACGTGCGCAGACAAAATACAAAAAATGGCCGTATGATACTTAAATTGGCTTCAAAGTATATTTGCAATTAATTTTAGATATATTCTTAAAGTTCAAATGTAATGCTTTGACAGAATTTAGACGGAAGTCAGTTCAAAATGTGCTTCTAATGTAGTTGTGTGGGACACGGCGTATACGTAACATCAATTGTCTATGCGCAACACACTAAAGCGTTTAGAGCAATTGCAGTGGACTATATGCAAATGTCTTATAAAAAACAATAAACAACAACTATTTTATTGAGCTGGACGATGCTGAAAAGTACATTCCAAACGCATACAGAACACTTATCGTATGTACAATGTACATGTACATATATTGTATTGCAAAATGAAATGTTGCTATAAAATTTACGCAAAAATACAACTATAACAGCTTACAGACATATTCGTAACATTTTTAATTTAATTCTTTGCAATTACACGTGCTCTATGTTTGTATGTATGTACAAACATACTTTGTATGAGAGTGCTGTTATTGCATAAAAAAGGCATACAAGATGAAAAGGATCAAGTGAATGATTAAGCGCGCTATGTAACGCATATTAGCGGTATGTGAGTATATTTTTATTTGAGAGTGTATGTAAATTTATGTAAGTTCAAATGTACATATGTATTTGTGCATATTTCGACATGTAAAATGTGCTGTTGTTGTGTATACTATCTTGTTGCAAGTAATAATTATTGCTACGCGTACGGCTGGCAACACATGTTGCCAACAATGTAGAAATGTTGCAGCGGATGGATGTATGTGCGTATATTTTCGAGTACGAATTTTGCATAAACTCGTAATTGTGTTGGCTTCAACAGCACGCTCGTTAGGTCAAATAATGTCCAGTACTAAAGTTACTTACACCAAAAGAAAAATAATGTTTAAGATATTTAAGTATTCGAAAAGCTGAACATTTCATTAAAACACTCTATTTTTCTAAAGTCAAATGTTTTTCGAGGTTATAATTTTTTTAATTTTCGAAAATTTTCAATAATCGAATGAATCTACAAATAGATTCGAAAAAACTGTAAAAACGTTATTAGAAACTTCCCGCATTCGAAAAGCTGAACATTTCAATTAAAAAACTCTAATTTTCAAAATTCAAATCTTTCTTCGAAGTTATTGACAATTTTTTTTAATTTTCGAAAAACTTTCAATAATCGAATGAATCTACAAATAGATTCGAAAAAACTGTAAAAACCTTATTAGAAACTTTCCGTATTCGAAAATGTGTATGTCTCGTAGAAACTGGAATACTTCAATATTCGAAAACTAAACTAATTAACTAAATTTAAAATTCGGAATTAGAATCTGTACTCGAAAATATTTATTTTAATTTCGAAGTATTTAGAAAATCTTTCTTAAATTAGTTTTTCAAAAAACAAAAAAAGAAATTTCGAAATTAAATACTGGACAAATTTCTTTGAAATTTCGAAATTTTTTAGATAATTTTCTTTAAAACTAACTTTTTTGCAGTCTTCGAAATTATATTATATACTAAAACAAAACGTGAAAAACTTTCTTAGGAATTAGTGTCAATATACGGAAATTTTTAAAATTTTCAGAAATACGAAAACATTCTTAAAATGTACCTAGTACATATTAGCTAAAGTGTTCGAAGTCGAACTTTTGAAATGTCGAATAAAATTCCCAACAACTACTTTTTATAAGAAACAAATTTTTTAATATTCGAAAAATTTCAAAACTTTTTTCGAAATTTAAATTTAACCATATTCGAAAAACTAAGAACTTTCTTAAATTATACTTTTTAAATACTCAAAAATATTTAAAAGCAAATTTGGAAATACAATTTTTTCCGAAATGCGAATAGTTAAATTAGGGAAATATTCTGTTAATTTTTCAATAAGCAAAAGAATTTCAAAACGTTTTTCGAAACTAAATTTTTACCATATTCTAAAAGACTGAACAACTTTCTTAGAAATTCAGAATGTCAATGCTAGAAAAATTTCAAAACTTTTTTCGAAATAAAAATTTTCTGAAATTCGAAAAAAATGACTGAAATAATCTGATGCATTTTTAAATAACTAACGAAAAGGATTTCACAACTGTTTTCGAAATTTAAATTTTTCAAAATTCAAAAAATATCCGAAAATCTCTTCAAAACTATAACATTTAATCAAACAAAATTTAATACTTTTTTTCGAAATATTCTTAAAGTGTTTCTTTTTCAATGTATGGCGTAACGCTCCGAACACATGTAACGTACTTGCAAACTTATTTATTTATGTAACGAAATATGCAAGCCCACGGAATTAGTATATAAATTCCGTTGGCATTATCTAGCCTAACATTTGTTTCGTATATTTTTTTTTTTTTTTTTGCATTAAATTTGGTCGCAGGAAGCTTGGCTTGTATGGTTGCATACATATATAAATACGCACATATGTATGTAGCACATTTGGCTTCCGAAACATATGTATGATCTGCGTGCTTTTAAATTGTTACATGCTTATCCAACCAATGCGTAGCACTACACAACAAACGGCTTAAAAGCACGTGCCACTCTAACAGTTACATATGTTATTTTTACAAAAATAAAAATTTGCGTGCGCAAGTATGTATGTGTGTGGATTAAATATCTCTCTTACACATATACATATCATGATTATTTTCATATTTCTATTGACTACGTAAAATATTTGCTTTGAAAGGCCACACATCGGAGGCATACATGCATACATAACCAGAGACTTAGCCATTGCCATAGCCATAGTAATAGCTTTACGCATGTATAAAGCCACCACTTGTAAATAGTTTTTAAATTAGTTATGCACATGCACTTAGAAATTCATTAAACCACCAACACTCATGTACAAATTTACACACACCCACATATATGTACATGTACAATATAGTATTTATATACATGTAATAAATACTAAATGTAGTAGTAGCATATTTTTGGCATATCAAATTTATATTTAAAATTATACAAATACAACAATTTTTTTTTTTGGTGGGTAAAGTAGTAGTACATAACCACAAGAGTAGCAGCAGCAGTATTAATGCAAAGCGAACTCATTTGGTTTGTATTAGCTAACCAACAACAACAAGTAATAATAAATTTATTTTATATATAAGTATTTGCTCAACTAACATTTGGTTTTGTGGCGCGTATAAATAACCAAATACCAACACTACCATTGCAGGCTTACTGAGTGCTACTATAGTTTCACTAAAGCGTCTAAAAAGCATTTGACAGAAATTTTACTAATTCTACAAAATTTTCGCAGATATTACTATTTATATATGCATATGTAATTGAAAATATTATTTACACAAATACTAATAACAAAAATTCAACTCTTTCCCAAACTCCATTACCCATCCAATCCGCAAAAATCAAACCTTTCCGCTTCCCGCTACCCTCTGCCCTCTTTCCCTTTTTGTATTTTTCTCTTTTCATTACACCATCATTTTAGTTTTAGTGCTGGTATTCGTCGTTTATAATCGCCGGCGTGAGGCTCATATTAAATATCCCGGGCCGGATGATGATGTGCGCGAAAATATCATCAATTACGACGATGAGGGTGGCGGCGAGGATGATATGACCGCATTTGATATAACACCGCTGCAGATACCGATTGGTGGTCCTATGCCGCCAGAGTTGGCGGCAATGAAAATGCCAATAATGTGTAAGTATTACTTATTTATATACATATGCAGTTGTATGAATTTGTGCATTTTTGCAAATAATTATTTTTAATCCGCAAATGGCAAATGAAAATATTTAGTTAGCTGTGTAACGGAATAGCGGTGGCATTGGCGCTCAAGTGGCAGAATTACATGAAAAATGCTTTTGATTACACTGGATCACAAAATGAAATTTTTTGTCTGTACTTTGGACGTGACCATCCTATCTATATGTAAAATCGGTCACTGATTCCGAAAATCGGGCTCATTTTTAATTCTATGGGAAGGTTTTTGAGATATCGGCAATTTACCGTTATTTGGCCACTGGCTCCACTTAATCCTGTATAGCTTTTTAACGCAGTGAGCTATCTTCCTTGGAGTGACACTCAACGAAAGAAAATTAAATTTCCTTTTCATCGCTGCTATAACATTTTTCTGTAACTCTTATAGTTTCTGAAATATTGACGATTCAATTTGAATTTTTTCGATTTTTTACGATTTTTTGAAGAAAAAATTGAATTTGTCAGGCAATATCTTTTAAACCAATGTCTTCACCTTCGGTTTTACTCCTTTACATGAAGCTCCATTCTATTGGGAAAAATATAAGCTATCAACGAAGAAAATCCATGGTAAAATGGAAAAGTTATAGGCGATCAAGTAAATACATCCAACTCGCGCAATGCCTCTGCACGGGTATATTCTATGCATGTTATACCCGTAAATGGGCTTTTATCTACTGCGCTGCCAATGTGCTGCTACTGCAGATGTGTAGGTATTGGTATAACATGCATAGAATATACCCGTGCAGAGGCATTGCGCGACTTGGATGTATTTACTTGATCGCCTATAACTTTTCTATTTTACCATGGATTTTCTTCGTTGATAGCTTATCTTTTTCCCAATAGAATGGAGCTTCACGTAAAGGAGTAAAACCGAAGGTGAAGACATTGGTTTAAAAGATATTGCCTGACAAAGTCAATTTTTTCTTCAAAAAATCGTAAAAAATCGAAAAAATTCAAATTGAATCGTCAATATTTCAGAAACTATAAGAGTTACAGAAAAATGTTGTAGCAGGGATGAAAAGGATATTTAATTTTCTTTCGTTGAGTGTCACTCCAAGGAAGATAGCTCACTGCGTTAAAGAGGTATACAGGATTAAGTGGAGCCATTGGCCAAATAACGGTAAATTGCCGATATCTCAAAAACCTTCCCATAGAATTAAAAATGAGCCCGATTTTCGGAATCAGCGACCGATTTTACATATAAATAGGATGGTCGCGTTCAGAGTATTTTTTGGCTGTAGAGCAGTGTTATTTGCGCATTTTGCGTATGCGAATCCACTTTGGTTAGCCGAGTGAATAGTAAGCACACACGCGCTTTAATTTGTGCATTCAATGGAAATAAAGTGTAAAATTAAAGCAGAAATTGGGTAGAAAATTTAAAGTGAGCAAAGACTTGAGTTAGTTTAAAATGGGATACCTTTTTAGTCGAATCACAAATTGAACTTGAACTTGAACTTGAAATTGAAATTGAAATCGAAATTGAAATTGAAGGCGGCAAAATCAGAATACGAAAAAACTCGAAACTTTTCTTAGAACTCTGAGTTTTAAATTTTCGAAAAAGTTTCAAAAGTTTTTGAAAGTGAAAATTTTCCATATGCAAAAAAACTGAATAGTCATAGAATGCGAAACTAAAATGAGAAAAAACTGAAAAATTTCCTTAGATATCTGAGTTTTCAATATTCGAAAAATTTCAAAACTATTTTCATAATTAAAATTTTCTAGTATTTTCCGAAAAAAAAGACAGAAAATTCTTAGAAGGCGTTTACGAAAAAAAATTAAAACTTTACTTTTATAAATCAGCTGTTTTAATAAAATTTTCGAAATTAAAATTTTGTTCCATATTCAAAAAAAAAAACTGAATAGTCTTAGAATGGGGAGTCAGAATGGGCAAAAACTGAAAACTTTTCTTAAAAATCTGAGTTTTCGATATTCGAAAAAAAGTCAAAACTTCTTTTGAAATAAAAATTTTTCAATATGCAAAAGTATAGCTGAAACTCGAAAAATGCAATCAAGATTGAAGTTTGAGATTTTCGATATTCGAGAAAATTTCAAAACTTTTTCGAAATTAAAACTTTGCCATATTCCAAAAAAAAAAATAAAAAGGTCTAAGAAGGCGTAATTAAAATACTAAAAAACTGAAAACTTTTCTTATAAATGTGTTTTAGATATTCGAAAAAATTTGAACTTTCTCTTCTTTTTGAATTTTCTATATTCGAAAAAAAAAACGTACAGAAAAAGTTTCAACTTTTTTCGAAATTAAGATTTTTCCATACTAAACAAAACTGAAAATTCTTAGAGGGCGAATTTAGAATAAGGAACACTTTAAAACTTTTCTTAAAAATCAGATATTAGAGAAAATTTCAAAACTTTTTCAAAATTAGAGTTTTATCCTTATTAGAAAAAAGAAAATAAAAGTCTTAGAAGGCTTTTCTTTCAGAATTTCCAGTATTCGAAAAATTTCAAAACTTTTTCGAAATTAAAATTTTTCCATATTTCAAAATTTCTGAAACTCTTAAACTATAATTGAAAAAAAACAGTACACGAAGGCGAAATCATAAAAGTTAGATCGCATTCCAATTCGAAATCTAAATCGAAATTTATGTAAAACGTAAACGATACAGAGATCGTAAATGAAATCTACGAAACCAATTGCGAAACCAAAATTAGATTGTAGAAAAAATTGAATTCGCAGGATTCTGTTCATGCTATGAATAAACTAGGCAATAAATATTCTATCAACATGTTGTCAGCAACATTGGGTGCATTTAAATTGCTTAAGCCATTCAATTGAGAGAAAGTTGATATTTCGTTGAAATTTAAACGCTGTCGGTTTTGCCGGAAGCTCGCAAAACACTCGAAATGCTGCTAAATTTAGTAAAAATCAGTTTCAATTGCTTTTATTATGGTGTTGATACTACGAAAAAATTTTCTGTGTTAAAGACACGAACAGTCGTTTAAATAAAACATGCCTTAAACTTTTATAAAGTTTGTGTCTCTCATCTTCAAGCGAGGCCGGCTGTTTGAAACTATTTGCTTTGCCATAACAAGTAGAAGCAAACTTTTTCACCAAAACATGCTTATTATATTTTAATATTTTTTTTCTTTTATCTTCTCTCAACATACCTTCAATTCGCACAAACTGACGCGGAATGTAAATTTTTATGTACATTGTAAGTATGTATGTTTTTGAGGTGAGCAACAAAACATGAATTTGCTTTTTGCAAAAATTTCCGAATTGCGTTGCTCCAGAAACCCCATTGACAGCGTCTAACTCGCCCAGAGATTCGGCATGTACAAAAAAGAGAAATTTAAAAAGAAATGCAGCGACAGAGAATTTTTTGTTTGTTTGTTAGGTACAGCACACATATTATGTAGGTATATATGTACGCATTTGAATGCTGAAATTTTGATGTCGCCCACCGCCGGCCACTTACCGCAGTCGGTCGTTTTCTGTGTAAAAATTCATTCATAGTAATTTTGTACAATATTTTACTTACTCATGTTAGTTACTTATGCAGCTCAGGTTCTAAATAATTTTTTGTATTTTCCCTTTTAGCTTTGCTCTGCTTGAAACTTACTCATGTTGGTTTCCTTTTTCTTTCTTTTTTTTTACGCTTCCTTCTCTTCCTTCCAATATTGTTGCACAGATCCGGTGATGACGCTAATGCCCGGCCAGGAGCCAAATGTCGGCGGCTTCATTGAGGATCATAAAAAACATGCCGATAGTGATCCGAATGCACCGCCATTCGATGACTTACGCAATTATGCCTATGAAGGTGGCGGCAGTACAGCCGGTTCGCTGAGTTCGCTGGCCTCTGGTAAGTACATACTCTAAATGTAAAAAAAAAATATAGCAAATCAGAAAAATGCGTAGTTAAAATTATAAGCAGATCTTGAAATTATAAGCAGATCTTATAGTTGATCTTAGAAAGGTTTAAATAATAAAACATATCAACCTTCTTATAAATATGTATGTACTTATGTATGCAATGCACTTGTATGCTTTTGCACCCAATATTCTTCTACTCGCTGCATCATTTAGTAATGATTAGCAAGTACTTAATATTATAGCTAGTACTTATATAAATAATACTCCATAATGCCGTGGTTATGCTTACAATGCTGCTGGTCGAGCACCGTGTAATTGTTGTTGTGCACTCCGACGGTGAGAGAATTTTCGAACAGGCACTCAGCAGCCGAGGTTTCGGGGTAATAATGTGTTATGTTGTGTATGTGCGCTCCAATCATCAATGTAAGCATAACCACCTCTCACCAATCACGAAATGTTTCCGATTTTTAATGGCCAGCAGCATTGGTAGCATAACCACGGCATAAGAAACATAAATAAATTTTAAATTCAATGAACAGCGAAACGAAAATATTATTATTACTAAAGATCATATTCTGTTCATCTTTAATACCGTGTGCATTGGTTTCCTATACTTTAAAATCAAATGAAAATTCAAAGATTACTCAATACAATGGAAATATGCATAGGCATAGCTTAGTTGATCAGCAAACTTTCATTCAAGCGATGCATAAAATTCTAGTGGTATTCAAATAGTAACAAGTAATATTAAGGCTGCTTTTAAATTTATTCTCTTCAGAATAAACATTTTTCTAAAAATATTTTTAATGCGTAGCAACTATCGTGAGAATCAGAAGCCTACTTCCTCTTGTACCTAAAATACAACTACTACTACCACCGCGAAAAACCCAATTCGCTCTAGCGCATACTACGGCCAAATTGTGAGATAGCTTTTGTTGGTGAGCGCAGACTGGTTAGAATGTGTGTGATGCTACGTATTTGCCCTTGCGAGACACTTTTGCGGTTCTATGTTCTAGATTCCGTAGCGACCTCGACTGCCACCTGCTTTCTAATTACCTAAACTAAGCAAGAAAAACCTCTCCAAAATTAAACATTTTTGGGTTCCCTTCCAACGAAAACTGAGGTTGGATATCGTCTTGTGACTGACTCGAAAACTAGCTCCTTTCTCAAATCTCTAACGTCATAAGACGCCACGAGAAACTTTCGGGAATCATACTGTTCTCGATTCGAAATTTTATATAGTTCTCCAATAAGATTCTAATGAGAATTAGCATATATTTCCTTCTTAAATCAGTGTAATTTTTTACATTCGTTTTCAATTAGATAATAGTTAGAGCATTAAACTACTTACATATCTAATATAGTCTCCACAAACTCTCTGACGTTAGAGATTGTGTTTAAGATTCTTCGCAAACTATCTCATGGCTCTAACAAGTTCCATTAAAGGTTATTATCTTATAATAGAACGATTATGTTAGAGTCTTCTATCAATGTAAAAATACAGATTTGGTTTTATATTTATTTGATCTTTTCCGGGGTTTTGTTTAAATGTGTTCATTACCTATGGTCTACATGATAATTCCCATGTGAATTAAATTAGATTTTTATTAGCAGATCAGTGTGTACTAAGTAGTTACATGTACATAGGTATATAGAATATACTACCTTCTTTTGCCTAATCATAAGATTACATAAAACTCCATATAAGCCATATCTGAGTTAGTACCGTCCCTTTATTACATTTTAGTATTGAAAATACATATAGAAATTCATAAGTACCACCAGTGCCCCCCTAAACACTTCCTCTTAGGCATTACCAAACCTGAGTAATATGACAGAAATATATAATTTATACCATTTATAGCATACTGTAAGAAACTATCTCCTTTTATTCCCTGAAATCAATTTTATATAATTAGTATAGATAAGTAAAACATCCATTCCTTTCTCTTACTTTGCCTCAATATACAGCTCCTGCATAGCCAATTAGTTGCTAATTAAAGTAACAAAGTAACTTTGTGTTTCATCTAATTCATAATCAAACAAAAATTTGTTTATTTTAAATTTACAGGACTGCGCTCCAATACCGCTGAATATTGGGTGTAAAAGTGAGCAAGAAATTTAATAATTAATTTAAGTTCTACCAAATATTTACGTATACATAAATTAATGTACTTTCTCGATAGGGAAAAACTAAAAAAAAATGTTGTGAGTGAAATATGTGTTAATAAATGCAGAATACGATGCAACCCATTGATGCTATAAAATTTTTTGCTGTAAATTTGCTATGTTTTGACAAAGAGATGAGATTTTTGAGAACTTCAAGTGACTATGTGTATTTTGAAAAAATGTAAAAAAAAATTGCATGCCAAAGAAAAACTAACTAACAAAGCATTGCAATACAATTTTGCAACCAAAAAAATGTTATATCATAAAAAATTTACGCTCAGTGAGTCTTACTCAGCAGCAACTCTCCTACAGCGAAAAAATAGCATTCTTCTGTATTCCTTTAGCATTTTTGCGTGTGTTATTAGATAATTTAGTAATGGAACACATGTCTAGGTTTATTATCTGGTGTTGTATACGAATTTATGTTGTATATTTGTATATTTTTTATGTCTGTTGTCTGTTGTGTGTAACTAACTCCTTTGTTTTTCTTATCTGCCAAAATAGGAACTAAGTGTGATTGCATTTTTCTTAGTTTCTAGCAAAATTTATGCAACATTTTTTTTATTACTATCATTTTTTTGCTAAAAAGAACATGTTAAATTTACATACACATTTTTGTGCAATTTTTTGCTTCTAGGCACCGACGATGAAGCGCACGAATACGATTATTTGGGCGCGTGGGGGCCACGCTTCGGCAAGTTGGCCAATATGTATGGAGATGATGCGACTGTTGCAGCTGCACATGCCGAATTAGGATTGTAAGTTAAGCGATAACAAATAGTAAACAACAAAAAAGGATAAACCACAAAAAAAAAAAAAACAAATGGAAAATGAAACATGATGGACACAAATTAAATGAAAAAGCAGCAAAGTATAAAGAAAAAGTTTGTGTTGCAAGAAGCTGGAAATAAAATGAAGGCAAATGAGTGAAAGAGCAAGCAAAACAAACAAGCTGAATAAAGTGAATGAGCTGCGACTAAATTAATAAAGAAAAGTGAAATGATGTAACCAAAGATAAAGAATAAAGAGAAGAACGAGAAAAATAAAAAGAAGAGAAGAAAGAGAAGAAATTAGAAGAAAAAAGTTAAAGAAAGGCAGTATGCAATACAAAAAGGAAGAAGCAACAGCAAAGATTGACACAGAGAGGCTCTGACAAAAACACGAACAGCCTGCGAAACTATGCAAATTTAAATGGGAACAAATTCGTAAGAAAAGAAATGACAAACCTACATACAAAAAAAATAAACATATGTAAAAAAAATACTCATCCTCATAACAATTTTGTATACATACATACATGAGATACATACTAAATTTAGAAAGAGCTAGTAAAGAAATTAAGAAAAGAAAGTAGAAACTTGTAGGCTGCGAACTAAGAAACTAAAGGCAATTTATGTAAAAATTTGTAAGGCAGAGCGCGCAATTTGTTGCAGCGAAATGTTAATGAAACCAAAGTATTTAATGCAAAGTGTTAAGTGAAAAAGCAACAAAAAAAAAAAGAAGAAGAAAAACATTAAAATTACTCATACATATAAATACTTACATATATACAAAAAAACATTATAATTATACTCATCACCATTAGTTTTAAAAATAAGTATTGTGTATATTTCATTCATTTTGATATTATTGATATTATTTATAAATATTTAAGATTTATATTAAAAAAAAAAAAAGAAAAACGGAGACATACTTTTAATTATATATACATAAGTTACGTTATATATATGTTAGTTTTATAAAAGAGTGAATGGAATGGTTGAATGGTTTCGTTGGTTGGTAGATTGAGTAGCAAACAATTAAAGCAAGAAGTGAGGTGCTAGTAGGCGAGCAGAGAGTGCAAGAAAGAGCCAAGGTAATAGAGAGATATAGAAAGAGATAGAGAAAAGAGAGGGGGAGAGAGAAGAAAGGGTGAGAACAAAAGAGTGACAGTAACGAAAATGATACGCGGCTTACTATTTCAGAATAAATAACACTGTGGCTTGTTGTCTGTTGGGGATGGAATAATTCCTAAACAGAATTAAGACCCACTATACATATATGTATATCTCAAAACTGTTTTATCCCATTTGGTTATATTTTTTAATTGCCAATTTAAATCTGCAAAATTTCTCACCTAAATTTTTTTTTTTTTTAAATAAATGGAAAATATAATACTTTAACACGCTAAAACCCGCACGAATAAGTATTTTTTGACACTTTTTTTATATAGTTCGAAAAATATTGTATTTTAAATGTCGCTATAAGGTTAAAACGTTCAAGAAAATTATTCGCCATAAAATTTCATTGGCCTTTTTAGGCTAAATCTTTGTACAAAGAACATTTGTTTGCTTTCTGTGGTTTTTTAGATTCATTATTCGAAGATTTAGTCTGATCAGACCGCTAAGGAAATTTCATTTCATTTTATTGAAGACTTGTGTAACAATGGCGAATAATTAGCTAGAACATTTTAACCTTCTAGCGACCTTCAAAATACTATATTTTCTGGTCCTATAAAAAAAAGTGTCAAAAAGACCACTTCGTGGTGGTGTTAGAAGGTTAAAGTATGCTACGAAAGTAAAGCCCGTACAATTCTACTATACGTTTCCTAATAGCGTATGTCTATGCCATATGTATTTTAACACTTTCCTTCATTTGTTAAAAAAAAAAACAGAAAAAATTTTGCATTCAAAATAGCAATAAAAATAAAAAATTTACTAAATGAGGAAACCGGATTGGAGATTTTATTCTGTGTGTAGTGGGAATTTAATTCTGAGTGGCAAGAATTATAGCGACCCTCAAAAATGTTACAGAGTGTTATTAATAAATAATGGATTATAAACATCGAATATACTATAGCTCAAAAGGCTTCGTAGTAGATACACAGTCATGGTTGTCAGCTAAAAGTTTACGTATGTATGTATACACATTAAGCCAACTCGCAAAATAAAAAAAAATATTGTAAATGCTTGGCGTGTCTATGAAACATTTTGTCCATAGATAATTTTATTTATTTTCAAAATTTAGAGCATTTGGGTCGGCAAAAGTTTTTCAAGAGATTGTGTGTATTCTTTCTTAGTTTAACTTTCGTGGCTTTCAGGATATTCTACAGCGATTTCGCTGTATCGTATTGCTCAATTGCTAATCTTCAATTGTTTAAGCTATTTTTTCTTTCTTGGTTTGAGGGTAATACTTACTAAAGTAATAGCAAATTCTATAAGCGGTAATGTTTACGCAGAGCAGCTTTCCATGAAGAAGTGTCAGAAAGCGCAACTTCCAAAAAAAAAAAGAAGCTTCTAAAAGAAACTTTAAATTTGGGAGTCAACGTTTAAGAACAATACTGCTATATGAAACACAAAACGATATTTTTTTTTAATAAAACCTTAATCCATAAACATTTACCAAATCATTTCATTTTTTAGTATTTTAACACATTAAAAATAGTTTTAGTATGAGTTATTGTTGTAAATGAGTGCAATTAACAAGTGAAGAGTGAATGAATGCATTGCATATTTGTACTATTCTTATACTTAGTAATTTATATATGTATGTGTTTTTAAGTTGTATATAGACGTTAGGCATACACTTAATATTTATGTATTATTAATTAAAGTAAAAGAGAAAAAACGGAAAACAATTAATAAATTAAGTAAAATACAAAAAAAACATTAAATTTAATGAATACCCAAAGACTGTTTTCGTTTCAACAAAAAAAAGAAGGAAAAAGAAACAAAAGAACACTTACACTTATATAAGTAATACATATACCTTTATTTAAATATAAACAATTAAGCATACATAAACAAAACAAGAAGAATGTTGTACACTAATTGGCTAAGTGTGTTGTTTAAAGGAAAGAAAACTTTTGATTTGATTTTCACAAACAGAAACCAACATTATGTATGTATAGACCTTGTTCGAATAACTACAGTATATTATTAAACACTGCATATTTATTGCACTGCACTGTACACACACACATACTTATTTCAAATTTATAAACGCGTTTTGAGAGGGTGCGTTTGAATGGCATATCTGCTTATTTATGAACACTTTTATGAATATAAGCTGCTTTTTTTTGAGATTTGATGAATTTCTTATAAATATAATATGAGTTTCTTTTTTATATTTAGTGCATTTTTTATGAATTAAGCTTTCAAGCTTTCAAATCATTTTATTTTTTAAAGCAAGTATAAGTATATGGACTAAACTAAAGGTAAAGTTGAAAGTCGCCTCCACACTCTCAAACGCAAAAGCTGTTAAATGCTGCTAGCAAAATATTTTAATAATTGAAATCAATGAAAACAAAAAATAGCACATACACAAATTGAAGCAAAGAAAATATGCAAAATAGCAAAACATTAAATAAGCAAGTAGTTATGGCAAAGAAAATTCTCATAAAATAAACAGAGAAGAAATAGAGAAGACATTAACTAAATAATTAATAGACAAAAAGTGCAAACAGCAAAGGGCAAAAGCAAAGCAAAGCAAGGCAAAGAAATTACTTACCTTGAGGTAAAAAAAAACACATAGCGCAATTGAATTAAAAGGAACAAATTATGAATGCAATTGATTATAAAAATTGGCTGAGTAAAATTATATTAAAATTACCAAAATAAAAATAGAAAAACAAATTATATATTAAGCAATGTAAATAGTGTTAATTGTAAGGAACAAAACACACAAAAGACAGCCAACGGAACAAAGAAAACGACCGAACGACTGAGCAAACGAATGGACTGAGCAGACTTACGAAACATATGCGTACAATAACAACAACAACAACAACAACAACAACAACATACATACACACATAAATTATGTAATTAGCGTAGTAAATCTCTAAAGAAAAAAAAAAACAAATTAAGGAAAAATAAATATGTACTAAATAAAAAATAGATATTAAAAATGAAAATTAAAATAAAAACGAAAACGAAAACAAAATTATAAAAAAAAACAAAGCGTTTTATTTTTAACTAACTAACTGTTTATTTGAGAGGGCTGCTGAAAAAAAATAAATTAAAAGCACACACAGCCACAAACAAACAAAAAATACACAATGAAAAGTATTTTTAAATGTTTAACAGAATTAACAAAAAAAAAATCATAAATAGATTTTAGCAAGCCTAAGTGGACACAAAACAAAAAAAAATTAGCTATTAAAGTTATTTATTATTGAGTCAATAAAAAAAACAAAAACAAAAACAATAACAAGAAACAAAAACAGAAACACAAAAACAAACTAAACAATGAAAACACACATGCAGACACAGGCAAGTGCAATGCTAATTATAATTAAAGTTTTAAAGCGCAAAAACAGTCATTATAATAAATAGAAATAATAATAAATAAATATCACATAGCAAAAAAATATATATAAAATAAATTGAAGTGAAAATAAAATGACAAATAAATAAAATGAAATAGATAAATAAAAGGCGCTAAAACCAGGCGTTAGACATGAAGCAAGTATCGTTTAAAAAAAAAGATTAAATCAGCAAATAAAATTAATTTCTAGCATAAAAAAACATTCAATTGAATCACATTTATCTACAAAATAATCCTTTCTGTTTACTTAGTTGGGCCAATTTGTTATTTACTACATTTTCACCATCCATATGCAACTTCAAAGTGTAAAAAACATTTTGTTTTTTTTTTTTTGTCAAAATCATGCGTTTATTGTGTTGTGGCTGTTTCGTATAACAGCGCAGAGTTGACAATATTCGCCATCATAGCAACCAGAAGCTGAGTAGAGTGAGTGATTTTTTTTATTACAAGTGTTTACCAAAATATTACAGGTATACCGTAAACACTAGATTACAGTCACTCTGGTTAAAACTTCTTTACTGCAGGTCAGCATTCGCACGTAAAATGGTAACAATTACATGAGAGTGTTTCGGTATTTCTCTCTTTGTGTCGACACTACGATGATGCTGAATCATTCCCTCATCTGTCAAAAGCGGTGAGAGAAAAGTAACGGAACAGCTATGTATATAAGTCAGTGATGCTCAAACGCACACTACCAAATTGTGCGCTTGTGTTGAAACATGAGAGAGCTTGCTGATACACCCAAAAAAATTTCAAAATACGCGATAAACAAAAATTGTGTAACATATTTACAAACTAAACACTCAGTATTACCGAAAAAGTTTTCGGAAAATAAAAACTTGTCTTCCCACTCAATATTAAACATCCTAAAATGGTCAATCAACGAGTTCATACAAATTACATGCGTAGCAGTCAACAGTCGTTTATCAACTGATTTGCAAACGCACTTTAATTTTTCACTATGCATAGAGAGCGCTTGCCTTATACGTGTGAGCAAATCTGTGAGAGAGCAATAAAGTCGCCCGCCCGCCCCGGGGCTAGGAAAAGAGCGTCACTGATATAAGAGTTTTTCGCTCCATAGTGAGACTTTATGTACGCACAGGGTGGCTTACTTACACACAGTTGGAAAAGTCGCATTAACATATGTATTCCAAAAAGAAAACTATTATTTCATCATCCCAAAGACAGCGAAAAGGTCAGGTATCAGCTAGAAATTATAATGTGAAAATTAACCGAAAGTGATATCACGGCTATTAGCGACTCTCATCCAAAGATTCTTACCATAGCAGGCAAAAATGGAAGAATTACTTCGCTATGACATCGCAATGAAAAAAATATTGCATTCGGGCATGTATATATCCCATGGTCAATTATAACCTTTATAGATGATCATGCATTACCTTTTTCAACTAGGTAACGACCGGAAGCACTTTCAACGCAAGCACTTTCAATCCACGCAGAGAGCATTCGATAGCCACTTTATACAATGGAAAGAGAGAAATATGTTATTGAACAAAATATAAATCCAAAGAGCTAAAGTTCATACAAAACTTTCATTCTTTCACAATTAACAATTATTTATTTATTTATCTATTATATATATTATATATTAATAGGCTAACATTTTTTCCATACAAACAATTGCCAGGCTGTTTTGCACATTTAACATACTCATATCCACATAAAATTGATATGGATGTGTTCGTATGAGTCAGGAGCAGTGCATAGGCATATAATTTTTTCTATAATTATTTAATTTCTTTATAATTAATAAATAAAATTTTTAGTTAAGATAAATAGATATCGTAAACGTGTTTACAAATATCGTAAACACAGTTGAAGAGTCGCTTTAATTTAAAATCGCTCACCACCGGGCCTACCTTCCTAGATCTGCCTTGATTTTGACCATGATTTCGCGTCGGACCGTGATCAAAAGGGCAAATCAGTGTTGCGGTACAACTGGAATTTGGAAAGTGTTGCTTATCTCCGCGAAAAGGAATAATTTTTGTACCAATACAAAGTTGAAAAAATAAATTGCATGGTCGAATTTCGACCACCGGCGATACTAGTTTATATTAATATTGATAGTTAAGCTAACAAATATTTTTATATATCAATGTTAAGCCAGACTTTCGGCTAACAATTACCTTGAAATGCAGAGTGAAATCAAAAGAGTAAAAAATGTTGCTACAGTTCATCAAATACGCGGTTTTGCACTTTAAACGACGAAATGTACATACATATACATATGCATAACACTTTAAGACGGTTTCACAAAAGTTCAAACAAAAAATTTCAAAAGCAGTTTCAATTGAAATATGCTTTTCTTTTACATTTACGTTATGCATTATGCTAAATAGATTGATCCTGATTGAATTACAAGTTGTATTGAATTTGCAAATTTTGCATAAATTAAACTGAATTTTAATTAAATTGATAATAACATAATATTAGCTTAAGCTAATCAACACCCAGTGCAATTTAACATATGATAATTAACATACAAGCATATATACATACATACATATAATCACATACTCATTCAGTTATCATGTAATCTTACATGCCTAATAAGCTTAGGAAAAACTTACATACTATTTATTTATACATACGCCCATATATATATACCCAAACATAAACACATATACATATGTAGTTACATATAAAAATATTATCATACCCTCATACCCACATCCATACATACTTAGTTATGCACATACATATGTATATGCGCCTAAAATGATTCCTAATACAATTTCTTATCATAATAAAAATCTTATATATCCAAATGGAATGTTACATTTTGCAAACGAAAACAATAAGTAGTTTAGTGCTCCGTTTCTCTCGGTTATTTATTACCGCAATAAAATTTTTTATATTTTTACCATGCATACCTACAAATTTACAGATTTATTTAGGTACAACATTAAATCAATATCAAGGCTTCAGTAACCAACGTATGTATTAACAAATCTAATAGCAAAAAATAAAGCAATTTGTTGTTGAATTTAACTAAGAAAGAAATGTTGAAGTGAAGGCGAGAGGCACGATTGTTACTTAGCAGCAAAGCTCGGAAGAATTTAAAGCGAACTAAACACATTTAAATAAAAGCAAAGCATTTTGGGTTCATAATTGCGCTTATTCATTTGAAAATACATATACACCGCCGCTACTTACAACAACAGAATGAAAATAACATAACACTGCCAAAGCATACATCCATATGTAATAGGAAAAATACAATTTTCACTGCTAGATTAGTGCTTTTAGAAGAATTTTTATGTAAAATTTGGGTTTGAGCTCGATTTGCACATAAAAAATTTCTAAAAAAAAATAGCTGCATTTTTGTTTAATTAAATGATAAGCGTAGTGTAATGGCAGTGAGCTAACAATGATAATACAAGGATAAGGCTGCACGAATAAGATGATGGTAAATAACCTGCAGCATATAAAGTACACAGTCAGCTAAAGCGATAGTCTCGGGCTATAAAGTTCAGAACTGGCACAGAACTGGTTCTAAAGCAATAAAGAGTGGAACAGTTGGCATAAATATGGTAAATTTCACACGTTTATACTATTTTACAAAATTTCCAAAAACGGGAAATTCTTCTAAAATCAACTAAAACTTTTTGCTGAAATGTCTAAAGGCGTCATAGTAGCGAAATTGAAAAAAAAAAAATTACCGCAAATAAAAATTTCCCAAAAAGGGCATTTTTTCAGAGTAGATAAAATAATTTCACTTAAGCTTTGCTAACTTAAAAGAGCAAACTTCACACAATTCTACTAAATTCCAAAATTTCCCAAAAAGGGAAATTAAAATAAAATGTAGTTAAATGGTTTCCCTTAAACTTCAGTGAGTTATTATGATATTTTGAATGCAAACTTCACACAATTCTACTAATTTCTAAAATTTCCCAAAAGGGGAAATTTTTCTAAAATCAAAAAAAAATTTTGGTCTGACTATAAATGGGTCATAGTGGCGAAATTGAAAAAAAAAAAATTACCGCAAATATAAATTTCCCAAAAAGCGAATTTTTTTCAAAGTAGATAAAATAATTTCGATTAAGCTTTACTAACTCGAAAGCGTAAATATCACACAATTTTACTAATTTCCAAAATTACCCAAAAAGGGAAATTTTTAAAAAATGTAATTAGATCGTTTTCCTTAAACTTCAGTGAGTTACTATGATATTTTGAATGCAATGTTACTAATTAAAAACATTTTCCTAAAACGGACATACAAGAAAATACGACAAATGAAAATTTCCCAAAAAGAAAAATTTTCAAATTAGTTCGTTTCTTTGAAAATTTGCTCAACTCATGAGGGTAAATTTCACACAATTTTTGCAATTTTCGCAAAAAGGGATTTTTTTTATAAATTTAATAAAATTGTTTGCCTAAACTTCTCTATGTCATTATGATTAGTTAAATGCAATTTTACTAATTAACAAAATTTCACAAGAGGGGAAATTTTTATTAAAAATAATAGAATTACAAGAGAAAGTTTTTAAAGTTTCAAATAACTGCAAACTATTAATTTTTAAACTACTACAGAACTTCCCATTCTATAAACAGTTCAGAACAGGTGCTAGAGTTCACCGTGTTAAAAAGTGGCAGTTGTAAGCGTTGGCTTGTGATAGTTGAGGAACCAACCCTTTCTTTTCATGAGCTAGTTCTGTGCTAGCTTTGAACTAGCGACATTTGCTGACGGGTAGATACTCCTAGTTGGCACGAGAAGAAGAAAAAGAACTAAGGTAACTAATAGGTAAGCGATATAAAACGTATGCATCGCTTACTTCATTGTTGGCTGAATTTTGTCTACAGAGTGTTTTCCATATGAAGCTATGCGTTAGAGCGCCAAAAAGTATGCTGCTTGGTTTGCTAAAAAATCTAAATTACATCCAAAAATTATTGCAGACTTTGGGTACATGTGTGCTCTACTTACTTACATACGTACATACCAAATTACTTACTCATTTCTAGAGCTCGGATAATAGGTGAAAATCAAACGCCTAAAATTATGCTACGTAATGTTTGTGAGCAATTCCAGTGGCAAGTTTAAGGGTGGGGTTCATTCAGGTCTAAGCCCCCGTGAATGCAATTGGATTTTTTGCTTACTAGGATGCCAGAAAAATAAATTATTAAGGTTTTTTATGGGTTGCACGTGAAAAATTGCAAAGAAAGCTACAATAAATAAATATAATAATAAAGAATAATAATAAATAAGGTATATTAAATAAATATATAATTATAAAGAATAAAGAAAAAAATTAAAAATTTGTAGTGACTCGCTTAAATTTGAGATAAAATCTTCGCACGTGAAGGAAAAGCAATTACAGTTTCAAACCAAATATATTTTGAATGAAAATGAGGCAAGTGCATATTAGCAAATGGAATATATAATACAGCTTTTTAATTTGTAGTGGTCTGACTTTAAACATTTGCATATTTTAGGTAAAAAAACTTGATTTGAACTTTCCTATTTTTTCTTATGACCATTTCAGGGTTTACAATTTTCCAATTGGATCTCGGCATAATTCCATATCTATAAAAATGCAAATTTCTGTCGTGGTAAAAACCGTTCTGCATTTTTGTTTATGAGTTATTGTAACATTAACTATGCCATAATTTACTTACTTTTCCCAAATTTTATTTTCATTGCAGCTAGTTTTGTTTTGCTTTCAAAAAGCTTGACGATGTACAAAAATATAAAATACAAAATGTGTTCTTCATACTTTTTTTCAGTAAAAATGTCAAAGAAACTAAATCCCTCTTTGACTTTATTTCATCACACACCACTGTATGTTTATTCAAACTGCAAATTTGTGTAACATGATTAAGAACTTTTCTAATAAAATCTTAACCATACCAATATGCTACCCCTTTATATTTAAATTGTAATCCCGCCACTGAAAACAACCAAAATTTACAAAATGTAGCATTTTTTAGGGGCTTGGTTTCACCTATTTTTCCGAGCTCTACTCATTTCATTTGTATATTATTTCATTCATACGTACTTTCATTCCTACTAATATTCTTCCATACATACCTACATGCATACAAACATCTGTATATGTATAACATTTAAACTTAACTCAAACTTGCACATCCAAAAAACAAAACAAAAAAATTAATAAATATTTAAAAAATAACTAAAAACCCACAATAACAAAAAACAAACAACCTTATACCCTTTGAAAACAAAAAAACGCTAAAAAACTATACCTATACTAGACATACCTACCTACTAACTACTTACAAAAGCACACAATTACAAAAAAAAAAAAAATTTTTGAGAACTTTTATTATGTATGAGCATTTTTACGAAGTAACTTTAAATTAAAAAAACACTAAAACCATTAACAGCTAAGTAAAATGTAAACGAATGAAACTAACTGATTATGTTAACTTTTTAAGAAATATACATACATATTTAAGTACTAAAATTATCTAGCATTAGTAAACAAAAAAAAAATTAATAAGGGAATAACAATTAATTAATTATTAAAACTAAGCATGCATTGGAAACTGAATTAAAAAAAATAAATTCAAATTTGTATGTATGTACTATGTAATTGAAAACTTTAAAGTGCAGCGAAAAACAAAAAAAACACATGAGCCAACACTAACGTACGTATGTATGTGCAGCACGTTTAATTAACTAAACAAAAAAAGCTAACAAAAAAAAAACAAAAACAACTTTAAAAATTGATAAAAAAATCTATAAAAAATATGAAAAATAAATAAATTAGCAGTAAATATTATATACATACATACATACACGTATGACCAAAGCAACGTTAAAGTTTGCTGCTACTTACATAAAAACTAACTATGGTAGAGTCAGCAAATTTGAAATGAATGATAAAAAAATTGATATAAAATATATTAAAATAAAATATATTCATACAAAAATATTATGTATGTATGTATGAAAAAACAACAAGAAATAGTATTGAAGTAATGAAATTAAATTATATATAAAATAATATAAAAATATAAGTAAAAAAAAAAACTAAAATTAAAACAATAAAAAAATTGTAATGTTATATGGAAAATATAATTAAAAATGTATGTGGTTTCATTTCAAAACGGAAGTGCTTAATTGAATAGCAAAAAAGGGTAAGTAAGCTCAAGCTTTGGTAGATAATAAGGTCTCATATTTAGCACAATTTTCGCACACTTTTCAGCAACTTAGTTTTGCAACGTTTATAGATTTGAAAAAAAAAATAAAAAAAAACACGCGAAAGACGTGATTCATCGTCAAGAATGAGTTTGAAAAATCTGTTTCAAATTATCCAACCAAGTCATTGCGTAACTAACTAATCGTAGACTAGTGAGCGGCATCGACAAAAGAGCAACCAATACAAGCGAGATATTTTTGTCTTTACTATACGCTGATTGTAGTGACACTTCGGCAAATCGCACCTGGTTTAAAGCTAGCGCATAACTAGCTTATAAGGAGACAGTGTGCGTTCTCCATCAAAGTATCACAACGTAATGCTTTCAACTTGTCTTTTTTTAAACACGGTAATACGAGTATCCTACTATGTGGTAAATGCAACGCTCTGCAGAGCCTCGGAACGCGTTCAGGAGGTGCAGTGAAATAACGCCCGCGGGCGTTTTTTCCTTTCTTGAAAAAGAAATAATTCCCGCGGGCGTTATTTCGTTTGATCCACGGGCTTTATTTCTCTTTCGGAAGGGCAATTAAGCCCGCAGACGGGCTTTTTTTTTAAATATGGTGTATTATTATTGGAAAAAGCGCCGCAGGCGAAAAATTGGAATAAAAAATCGCGTGATTTTTAATTCCAATTTTTCGATTCTTTATATTTTTTTTTATATCCCCTTCTAAATATTCAAATACTTAATCAAAATAAACAAAGCTTCAGTAAATTTCTATAATCAGTAACAATTTTCAAGGTCTGTTAGTAAGTAAATATTTAAATACTCAATCAAAATAAATAAAACTTCATTACATACATATTGGCACTTTCAGACCACAATCTAAACAAATACTCATATAGAGTTTTCAACAATTTGACGACGAACCGGGCACAAAATATTTCTATTGCCATTTACGATTGCAACCTTACTGTACTCTCCAAAGCAATCCGCACACAATTTACAGTGATTGCATGGGCTTAAGAGAACATCGCGTGGCTTGATAAAACAAATAACACACAACAACATGCTTTGACTCTCCCAAAATTGTCTGCCGTTTCTTCAAAGTCAGAACAATCCATTTCGGATACATCAATGTCTTCTGTGTCACATGTCTTATTTTCGGGATTACTTATTTGATTCGCCTGCGGCGCTTTTTCCAATAATAATACACTATATTTAAAAAAAACGAAAAATTGGAATTAAAAATCGCGCGATTCTTTATTCCAATTTTTCGCCTGCGGCGCTTTTTCCAATAATAATACACCATATTTAAAAAAAAAACGAAAAATTGGAATTAAAATCGCGCAATTTTTTATTCCAATTTTTCGCCTGCGGCGCTTTTCCCACTAATACACCATATTTAAAAAAAAAACCCCTCTGCGGGCTTAATTGCCCTTTCGAAAGGGAAATAAAGCCCATATCGCCGAATAGGGCGCGCGGGCGTTTTTTCCCTTTGTGAATGGAAATAAAACCCACGGGTTTAATTTCGTTTTATTCGCAGGCGCTATTTCTTTTTCAAGAAAGGCAAAAGCGCCCACGGGCGTTATTTCCTTTTTTGGGAAATAACGCCCGCGGGCGTTAATTCCACGGGCGTTATTTCACTGCACCCATTCAGGACTGTTTCTAAAATAGGAAGTTATACGATAGTTTAAAAATTAATATTTCGCGAATATTTTAAAACTTGAATCCTTTTTTGTAATTTTATTAAATTTTTTTTAAAATCTCCCTCATTCGAAAATTTTGGTAATTAGTAAAATTGCTTCAAATTAATCATTTTGGCTCACTGAAGTTTAAGGGAGACAATTTTATAAGATTTTTAAAAAAATTTCCCTTTTCGGGAAATTTTGCAAATTAGTAGAATTGTGTGAAATTTACTGTTAAAGCTTAAGATAAACTAATTTATCTAATTTGAAAAAAACCCCTCTTTGGGAAATTTTTGTTTGAGCTAATTTTTTTTTCAATTTCGCCACTGTAACTCTTTAGATGTTTGGCTCAACAATTTTAGTAGATTTTAGAAAAAAAACCCTTTTTGGGAAATTTTGGAAATTAGAAAAGCTGTGTGAAAAAATTCCTTTTTTAGGAAATTTTGGAAACTAGTAAAGCTGTGTGAAATTTACCTTTCTGAAATGAGTAAGGCTTAAGAGAAATGATTTTATGTAGTTTAAAAAAAAAAAAATCCCTTTTTGGGATATTTTTTCTTATAGTATTTTTTTTTTTTTCATTTTCGCCAATACGACCCGTTTAAACGTTTTGTCAAACGATCTTAGTTAGGTAATTTTAGAAAAATTTCCCTCCTTGGGGAATTTTTTAAAATTAGTACGGGTGTGCGAAATTTGCCTTTTTGAGTTAGTAAAGTTTAAGAGAAAAGACTTTATCGCAGGTATAAAAAATACCTTTTTGGAAACTTTTTTTTTTTCAATTTCGGTACTATGACTCGTCGGGACGTTGAGTCATGCAATTTCCAGTTAAAAAAATTCTCTTTTTCAAGAAATTATAACTGGGGTATTTTTTTTTTCTTTTTCAATTTCGCCACTATAAATCACTCGGACGTTTAGTCAAACAATTTTAGTTGATTTTAGAAAAATTTCCATTTTTGTGAATTTCGTAAATTTAACATTTTGATTTAGTAAAGCTTAAGGGACACGATAGGCGATGCTAATAGAACTACAGTCCGAGAAACTGAAAATATACTACATTTAAAAAATTTTAAGATGATAAAATTTTCAAAAAAATAAGATAGTTTTATAAAGCTTTTAAAATCAAAACATTTTATGAAAATGCCACTTTATACAATTGCTGAAATCTATTTTATTTTTTATGAATACTGCTCTTAGTTTAAAGCGCACGCTGTTTGGTACAAAATATTTATACACACTGTCCCACTCTATACCTCTTTAGTAGCAAGTTTGGGTTAGTTATGAACTCTCTAGTGCAAAACTATCGCCTTGCGTGACTGTCTCCTTGCTGCATATAAATTAAAGAATGCCTTTTAATTGTCACTCAATTGACCCCTCATAAACAGCTGAGTGTCTAACTTAAAAGCACATTCATTCTTTTTGTGTTAAATTCCAGAAAGTAAATTAATGTTATGCAAACCTAAAAAACCTAAATTATTTGTGTACCCCTTGCAATAATAATAATAATACAATGGCGCTATTATAACTCTGACGAGTTTTATGGCCGAGCTTCTCTCCCAATTCGAGGTGTGCTCCTTTTTTGTTTTTCCTACTAATTGGGTGGACCTACAGTTTTATGCCGGCTCCGAACGGCGAATGCATTTTTTGTGAGAAGCTTTTTCATGGCAGAAATACTCTCGGAGGGTATGCCGCCCACTGCCGAGAGGTGACCGCTGCTCTTAAAAAACCCAATAATTGGATTTTTATTAATTAGAAAAATAGTTTTTGGTGTTTGGCTCGGACCGTGGTTTGAACCCGAGACCTCTGACACAGCAGGCGAGCACTCTACCCACTGCACCACAGCGGCCAATACCCCTTGCAATAAAACGCCTTAAAACACTTTATCCAATTCCTTAGCACTCTAACCCTGTGCATTGCCGTAAATGAGAACTGAATAATTTACATACACTTTTTTATGTAAGTCACACTTCTGACCACATGCCTGTCCTAATTTTTTTGCTTCTTCTCACCTCTTTTATTCACTTTGAGAGTGTTTTCAATTTTCCACTTTGTATTTTTTCCACTTGCCTTAACCTTTTGGGCTGTGAATCGGCAAATTTATATTCATCGATTATGCATAAAGCATTTAAGAAAGGCCACACATTGTGGTGGCTTGTGTGACAAATTGTGCCAACACGAAAACTTTCATACGCACATACTACATAAGTAATTACAAAAACACACATACATATGCATAACTATTCCCAGATTTAATCAAAAAATACTATTGCAAAAACATATGCACTACAAACATTCATAAATAAAAATGTTGCCCAAGCTTCAACCCAAAGCTAAATTCCAAGCGTGTCAACTTTTTTGCCGTCCCTTAGGGCCCCTAAAAAAGTCAAAGAGAGTCAAACTTGTTTACGATTTTTCTAGATTTACGTTGTGTGTTTTCTGTTTTTTCTTTTGGATGAATTGTAAATTTGCTACAGGGTATTGCTTTTGCCTGCTTCCTTGCTTGCTTGTATTAACTTGACCCCGAAGCTTTTTCCTGTTGCAGACGCAAAGGTATTTTGGGTTATCACTTTTTCTTCTCGGAACTCAAGGCAACTAAGCAACACGCTTACTTTTTTTACCTTCGCAACATTTTCGTTAGTTTTTTGGGGTTTTTTCTATTTTCATTCCTCGAATTTTTTGTCACTAGTCAGCAGAAAAAAATGTGGAGTGGAGTTTCAATTGGATATGCGCATAAATTTTATCAATGGTCCTTCTCTGTGGGGCGAATTGGAAAGTTATACACATCTGTGAATGTATGTATGTATGTTGTGTATCTACATATGTAATTGCATGTATTCACATGTGATTTTTATGGTTTTGCTCGAGTCGAGCAATTTTTTCTTGCAGCGCTGTGATATTGAAAAATATTATCACGTCGCGCAACAGAGGAAACGGATGGATGTGGATGCGGAATTGTAAAGCAGTGTGATTTTTTAGGTATATATCTACAAATAGGAATGTGTTTTATTGTGTACGAAAGAGTTATATCTACGACCAAAAGTGTAATCAATAGCTTGTGGTATGATAAGAGTAAGTATTTGTGAGAAAATCCTCATACAAAGGCATTGTAGAGGCAGTGAGAGACAGTTGGACCAGTCTTGGAGTGATATAAGTGTATGTGTATTACTTGTGAATCTGATTCCGATGATGATAGCGATGCTTATGATACCTGTAATCCATTACCGGCGTGCAATAACCCACAAAAACAACAAAAGTTAAGTTAGTTAGCAAAATACATAAAAAAGTATATAAAATGTGTTGCATACTTCAAGGCGCATTACTTCTTTTTTATGCCCGGCGGTCTTTTGTGTGCTTTGTATTTATGTATTAAAATTTCGTCTGAGCATACACCCAACGAAATTTGCTGGCAAAAAATATTTTAATATTTTTATGGGTGTAAAAGTATTTCAGCTTCAGCTTGAATAATACAAGCTTCGAACAAGCTGTTGAAATGACCATTGTGCTATTTGAAGCACAGACACTAATGCATAAAATCATAAACTGATTTATCGCCATTTATGTGCTAACTGATTTTAATTTTTGTGTAAGTAATGTAATTTGGGTTCCAGACTGTAATTACATACATACATATGTACATTGTACATATCCCAGCATCAGATATAAGGGTCAGTCACGTGAAGCGATAGTCTCGCATTAGAGAGCTCCCAACTGGCGCCGAACTAGTTGTACAATTATACTACTTTAGAAAATTTCCCAAAAAAATAAAATCAACAAAAATTGTTTACCTGAACATCATAATTTGGCAAAATGCCTCTAATTGAAATTTCCCAAAAGGGGAATTTTTTTTAAAATCAACTAAAATGGTTTGCCTAAACATATTATATAGTTGCGAAATTTGGAAAAAAAATACCTCTAATTGAAATTTCCCGAAAAGGGAAATTTTTCTAAAATCAACTAAAATTGTTTGCTTATAAATCTTAAACTCATTGTTACGAAATTTAAGGAAAAAATACCTCTAATTAAAATTTCCCAAAAAGGGAAATTTTTCTAGATTCAACTAAAATTGTTTGCCTAGAAATCTTAAACTCATAGTTACGAAATTTAAAAAAAAATACCGCTAATTAAAATATCCCAAAAAGGGAAATGTTTTTAAATTAGATCAAATCGTTTCTCTTTAACTTTACTCAACTCCACGGGGCAAATTTCATATAATTATACTAATTTCCTAAATTTCCCAAAAGGGAAATTTTTATAAAATTGAATAAAAGAACATAAAAAAGTTTAAGATTTAAACTAAATCCAAGCTATTAATTTTTTAAGAATCACAGAACACCCCAAAAAGAGAAATTTTTATAATAACTATTGAATAAAAGTGCAAAAAAGTTTTAAGTTTTAAACTATTAATTTTTTAACTACCATGAATTCCCCACATTATAGACTGTTCAGAAAGGGTTCTAGAGCACTGCAGCGCAAAACAATTGCCGCTTCGGAGGACATCACCGTGTTAAAAAAAGACGGTTGAAAGCATTACGTTGGAATAGATGAATAACAAATTTTCTCTTTCTGTGAGATAGTGCTGCGCTAACTTAGAACTAGCGAGATTTGCTGAAGGGATGTTCCGCATCACAAGGCAGCATATACACATACATAGATGCACAACTACTTACATACCTACATATATTTGTCTACATATGTATATTAGAATAGTTATTTCCCACTGGTCCACCATGTGGTATGAGTGTTACGTGCTGCTTCATTGGGCTCCGTAGGTTTCAAAAGAAAAAAATTGCCACATCAACTCCGCACACACGTAAGGTAAAGCAACGATTTTTAGTAATATCAGCCCATCCATAGAAGAGCAAATTGAATACTTGACCCAAACGAATGAATGAATTATGTTTTATCCTACACACACACACGCACACACACCACGCTCACAAATTTTGCAATGAATATTCTTGCTTTAGTTATAAAAATCTATGCATAGGTACCCTGTAGGGAAAATCTCTAGTTCCGAACTAGGTCGCTTCTAGTGCATTTTTCGACACTACTAGTGCGAGCTAAATCTCTTTTGCATGTTATCAACTGGCGAATTTAACACGGCGATGTCCTAGGCGGTGTCAATTGTCGCCCTCTGCACTACATTTTCGATAGTTCCGAACTAGTACTAAATTCTACAATTTACACTAGTTCGTTTATTGGCACATTTTCGATAGTTCTGAACTAGCTACAAGTACCTACAAATTCTACAGTTTTACATCTGCCGCTTAAGTGCAGCATTTGACACACTTCATGCAAGTGGCGCGATGGCCGACTGGCTAACGCATGTGCCTTTCAATCTGAGGGGCGCGGGTTCGAATCCTGTCGGTGTCAAGGTGGACGATAATTTTTATACTCAGCTGTACTAGTACACAGATTATTATAGTTTTAATCACATAACGGTGGATTGTAACACCATAAAATAATCGAGATAGATATTGACTAATATAGATCAAATTGATCAGGGTGAAAAAAGAAATCGATTGAGCCATGTCCGTCCGTCTGTCCGTCTGTCCATCTGTCCGTCTGTCTGTCTGTACGCACGATAACTCGCGCAAAAATTGAAATATTTTTATGAAATTTGGAATGCAAGTTAGTATCAAGACTGGAACGGATGGTATTGAAAATGGGCGAAATCGGACCATGACCACGCCCACTTCCCCTATATAGTAAAAATCGGAAATTTTGTATCTCAGTCACTAATAGAGCTAGAGTGATAAAATTTCACCCACGTGTGGAGCTCAGGCCCTTATGAAGAAATTTGGTGAGATTTTGAAAAATGGGCGGTGCCACGCCCACTTATTAAGGGCCAAACATTGAAAGTTTTATTTGTCATAACTCAGAAACCGTTGAAGATATATCGATGAAATTTGGCAGGCGTGATATACTTACTTAGGCAAATGGTTGGACGAAAAATTGCTAAAATCGGTTAACGACCACGCCCACTTTTATATATGGGTATTATAAAGTGACCTAATAAAAACATTTTAAGCGATATCTCTGTCAAATATAAAGGTATATCATTGAAATTTTATGGCAGGAGTCCAACTACGGATATAAAACGAAAAGCACAAAAAATTTGGAAAATGGGCGTGGCACCGCCTCTTTTTAGAAGCAGGAATATACGAGATTTCTGAGCCCATAACTCGACAAATAATTTAAATTAATGACGAAACTTGGTGTGTACACTTTTATTAGTTGTGGTAATATATGTTCAAAATTTTAGCGAAATCGGTTGGCGACCACGCCCACTTTTATATATGGGAACTATAAAGGGGCCTAATAAAAATATTTTAAGCGATATATTTGTCAAATATAAAGATAATTCATTCAAATTTTGTGGCATGAGTTCCACAATAGACCGAAAACAAAAAATAGAAAAATTTGGAAAATGGGCGTGGCACCGCCTCTTTGTAGACAAAGGAATCTACGAAATTTCGGAGCCCATAACTCGACAAATGATTGAGACATTAAGACGAAACTTGGTTTATACACTTTTATAACTTGTGCTAATAGACACGCAAAAATTTATTCAAATCGGTTTATGACCACGCCTACTTTTTAACAAAGATATTTCTGGAACACCCTTTGGAAATTTGTAACGTGACATCTTTATAATTAGAAGTCATTAAGGAATGAAATTTTGCACAAAGAATAATATTCATATGCTTAGTTGAATGACTGATAAAATATTGAAAATGGGCGTGGCTACGCCCACTTTATGCAGCACTCGCTTTATATAAAATACACCGTGTTTTCATCAAACGCAAACAAACAATGAAAGCATACAGCTGAGTATCTAATGTTCGATTCCACTCGAACTTAGGCTTCCTTACTTGTTTTTTTAATTTTTTTTTTTTTTGGCTAATATTTTTTTATTTATTTATTTAATAAAATTTACAGTAATATTTAAAAAGTAATAAAATAAAAAAAATTAAAAATAAGCCTGAGGGATCGGGAAAGCATAATTAGGGGAACATTTCATTTCATACAAGTTAAGATGCAAATAGAAAACTCTTTATATGAAACGCTTCACTAAACATCTGAGAATTGCAGAAATATTCAAAGCCGACGGAAAC
The DNA here is from genome assembly GCA_960531455.1 of Urophora cardui. Classification (NCBI taxonomy): domain Eukaryota; kingdom Metazoa; phylum Arthropoda; class Insecta; order Diptera; family Tephritidae; genus Urophora; species Urophora cardui. The sequence continues at coordinate 17,255,789 of OY482674.1, forward strand.
TGAACGAACGAAAAATTTTCATAGAATTTTTGTCACTTCGAAATTGCATACAAATCGAAGTGTGTCTTATAATGGTCACTCAATTCACTCCTTCTGAACTGGTGAGGGTCTAACTACAATTGATCTAGTTCCCTTTTGACACCTTTTCGGTAGTTCGGAACTAGAAATTTTGCTCACTAGTTATTGAGTTCCCTGCAGGGTACTTACTTGTATGTATGTATGTATATATGGATAAATATGTATGTTTGTATGTATGTACATAAGTTTCACTGTTGCGCCTTTCGTAGATTTTCATCATAATTCTCTAAATTTATGCGTTCATACACTTGTCCATACAAAATTTATGAGTTTTACAATGTAGCAGCATGATTTTCTGGTGTTTTATTTATTGCTGTGTATGTACATATATATGCACATATATGTAAATGCTTATATATATATATGTATGTGTATTTGCGTGCTTAGCTATCCATTTTTATGGCTTTGGTACAAGTAGTTGTGCACCAATATGTTTATCAGATGCATATTCATATGTTTGGGAAATAAAAAAATCAAATTATGGTTACTTTTGCTAACTGTTGTTGTTGCAAATTGCCTTGTTTTTCTTTTGCACAAACAAGCAAACATACATTCGTTTTTTTATATACCCTTCATGAGCAAATATTTATGGCTGGCAACCAATTTGAGATTTGCAGTTTTCTGTCTGAGTGTTTTTTCGTTTATAAGCAAAAAAAGGATTAAAATATGTATGGGCGAGAAATTAGTTGTTAGGAAACATATAGTAGAATCGCATTAGCATTAGTTTCGTAGAACACTTTAACCCTCTAACACCCTCACGAAGTGGTCGTTTTGGCCGCTTTTCTAAGCAGACAGAAAAAATAGAATTTTGAACGGCGCTAGAGGGTTAAAATGTTCTTGAAAATTATTCGCCATAAAATTTCACTAGCGGTCTGCTCAGACAAAATGTTTATACAAAGAAGCTAAAAGACCACAGAGGAGATAGGAATCAAAAATCACGCCCTGAAATATGCAACAACTTTTATATGTGCCTACTACCATCATTGTATTAGCATGAACAGTACCCGTACATCTACATATATAAAGCAAGCATTAGCTTTTTTGATAATGCCGAGGAATATATGTTTATACTCAGCTGTACTAGTACACAGAGTATTATAGTTTTAATCACATAACGGTGGATTGTAACACCATAAAATAATCGAGATAGATATTGACTTATATATATCAAATTGATCAGGGTGAAAAAAGAAATCGATTGAGCCATGTCCGTCCGTCTGTCCGTCTGTCCGTCTGTCTGTCTGTACGCACGATAACTCACGCAAAAATTGAGATATTTTGATGAAATTTGGAATGCAAGTTGGTATCAAGACTGGAACGGATGGTATTGAAAATGGGCAAAATCGGACCATGACCACGCCCACTTCCCCTATATAGTAAAAATCGGAAATTTTGTATCTCAGTCACTAGTAGAGCTAGAGTGATAAAATTTCACCCACGTGTGGAGCTCAGGCCCTTATGAAGAAATTTGGTGAGATTTTGACAAATGGGCGGTGCCATGCCCACTTATTAAGGGCCAAACATTGAAAGTTTTATATGTCATAACTCAGAAACCGTTGAAGATATATCGATGAAATTTGGTAGGCGTGATATACTTACTTAGGCAAATGTTTGGACGAAAAATTGCCAAAATCGGTTAACGACCACTCCCCCTTTTATATATGGGTCTTATAAAGTGACCTAATAAAAACATTTTAAGCGATATCTCTGTCAAATATAAAGGTATGTCATTGAAATTTTATGGCAGGAGTCCAACTGCGGATATAAAACGAAAAGCATAAAAATTTTGGAAATGGGCGTGGCACCGCCTCTTTTTAGAAGCAGGAATATACGAGATTTCTGAGCCCATAACTCGACAAATAATTTAAATTAATGACGAAACTTAGTGTGTACACTTTTATTAGTTGTGGTAATACATGTTCAAAATTTTAGCGAAATCGGTTGGCGACCGATATATATGGGAACTATAAAGGGGCCTAATAAAAATATTTTAAGCGATATCTTTGTCAAATATAAAGATAATTCATTTAAATTTTGTGGCATGAGTTCCACAATAGACCGGAAACAAAAAATAGAAAAATTTTGGAAAATGGGGGTGGCACCGCCTCTTTTTAGACAAAGGAATATACGAAATTTCGGAGCCCATAACTCGACAAATAATTGAGACAGTAAGACGAAACTTGGTTTATACACTTCTATAACTTGTGCTAATAGACACGCAAAAATTTATTCAAATCGGTTTGTGACCACGCCTACTTTTTAACAAAGATATTTCTGGAACACCCTTTGGGAATTTGTAACAAGACTTCTTTGTAACTAGAAGTCATAAAGGAATGAAATTTTGCACAAAGAATAATATTCATATGCTTAGTTGGATGACTGATAAAAATGTTGAAAATGGGCGTGGCTACGCCTACTTTATGCAGCACTCGCTTTATATAAAATACCTACACCGTGTTTCCATCAAACGCAAACAAACAATGAAAGCATATAGCTGAGTATCTAATGTTCGATTCCACTCGAACTTAGGCTTCCTTACTTGTTTTTGCTTTCTGTTAATTCCATTAAAGTGGTGTTTTTTCGTTACAATAACAAAAACTATACAAGGGTATAGGTATGTAATTTTTGGTCAAAATGAATATTGTTTACCACATCATACTTTAATACTTACGTGCACATAAATGAATGCTGAGGTATTTATAGCGAACTCGTTTGTATCAACGATTTCCTACAGCTGCTTCACTATAAACGATGGTGTTCTTAGTCTAATAAGTCACGCTGGTGCTAAAGTAATTAACATAAATTCCAAATTACTCAAACGAGAAAGAAAATTACTACTCAAACTTTGATAATTCATATATTCACGCAATAATCCAATCACACAAGCAGCACATAAATAAATAACACTTCTAACAATTAAATCTTGAAACCAAGCAATTATACACATTTATACATATGTATGTATGTATGTATATTTCTAATTCCTTTGAATTAGTTACGCCAACGTCAACGCCAACAAAAGTCGTAAATCCAAAATTATTATTGATAATAATTAATGCGAAATATTAAATTGGCAAACCGTGAAAATGCAAGTGAATTTTGGGTTTTATGCAGGAACCGTAACGGTTATAAGTTATATCCAAAAAGTTGATTTTTAACGATTATTTTCTGAGTTTCATTTTTTGCTCAGAAAATAAAATTTGTTTCTTGAGTTTTATTTTTTGATCAGAAAATAAAAGTTTTTTCTTGAGTTTTATTTTTCGATCAGAAAATAAAAGTTATTTTTTGAGTTTTATTTTTCCCTCAGAAGATAAAAGTTTTTTTCTAAGTTTTATTTTTCGATCAGAAAATAAAAGTTATTTTTTTAGTTTTATTTTTCCCTCAGAAAATAAAAGTTATTTTTTGAGTTTTATTTTTCGATCAGAATATAAGTTATTTTTTGAGTTTTATTTTTTTGCTCAGATAATAAAAGTTATTTTTTGAGTTTTATTTTTTTGCTCAGATAATAAAAGTTTATTTATAAATTTTACGTATTTATGTGACGCGAGCACATATATACTATTAAAAATGTAATTTTATGTATGTATGTGAGTTGGTACATAAATATGTAGCATTTAGAAAATATGTAGGACAGAAAGAAAGTTGGCTAGCGTAGAACTAAACTGGTCTATCTAACATTTTTTCAGAAATCGAGTTATGTACATTTTTGAACTTGAAAATCATAAATTTATCCGTGCAAAATTGATGTAGGTCTTATTTCTGCACCAAAGTGTCCAAACGATAAAAATGTCACTTTAGCATTCACGTCCTTTTGTCATTTCAAGAAATTCTAAAGTGGTCCAACTAGGATAGACTACCATAGACCAGTATGATCTTGCACCAGATAAGTGGATGGAATTGGTTTGTAGAAAGCATGCTCTTTTTGATGTTAATAATATGGTGGGGAAATTTATGTCATTTGACGAACTACGGCCAATGTTCAGGGACTACCAGAGTATAGTAGACGACGGTGGAAAAATTTCCCAAATGCGAAAGGCAAAATTTGTCAAGGGTGAATCTGTGATGCAGTTTAATGATGATTATTGTGAAACATATAAATCCGTCGATATAAAGAAATCTAGCGTAAACCTACATGATTTCATAGAGTTCTTGCAGAATTTTACACCAGATCAGGGCAGCGACATACGCGTTTTGAAATTCAAAAAAATGCAGGACATAAAAAAAATGTTGAAATTTGTACCACCGATTCATCACTCCTTTTACTTGTCTCTCCACACGTAAACCGCAGAAATGAAACAGAAAACAATTTAGAAGATTTTCTACCAGCCCGCCGTGGGGAAAACTAGGTTACTGTTACTTTTAATGCAGAGGTGACCATTTACGGACATGTGTATGTTATTTTGTAATTAAAGCACTTCCTTTCACATATTTTTTGTTGTTTTATTCATATAATTTCCAATATGTAGTTCAAACTTCCTTAAAAATTGAAAATTCTAAAGTGGTCTATGTAACAAGTTTTCTTGTTAAAAACGAATATTATATAAAAAACGTTTCTATAATAATTTTTTTTAATGCAGAATGTTAAGCTAACTATTAAGCTAACATAATAAATTACAATTTTCACTGAACATAGATCAACAATCGCACACCGCATTAAAACGCGTTTCACCTGTTTTCTCCATTTTTGTATTTTGTTATATAGACCAGTTTAGTTCTACGCTAGCCAGTTGTTGTATGTGAAGCATTTACTTACATATAATAACTTTAAATGAGCAATTCTTGTACATATATATATATATCGCACGTTTTATGCAGTAGGGATTTAACTCGAAATTTTCGATTTCTGGGATTTTGCCATATATTTCAACATACATAAAATTACATTTTTAATAGTATATATGTGCTCGCGTCACATAAATACGTAAAATTTATAAGTAAACTTTTATTATCTGAGCAAAAAAAATAAACTCAAAAAATAACTTTTATTATCTGAGCAAAAAAATAAAACTCAGAAAATAACTTTTATATTCTGAGGGAAAAATAAAACTCAAAAAATAACTTTTATTTTTTGATCGAAAAATAAAACTCAGAAAAAAACTTTTATTTTCTTAGGGAAAAATAAAACTCAAAAAAATAACTCTTATTTTCTGATCGAAAAATAAAACTCAGAAAAAAACTTTTATTTTCTGAGGGAAAAATAAAACTCAAAAAATAACTTTTATTTTCTGAGCAAAATATAAAAATCAAAAAATAACTTTTATTTGCTGAGGGAAAAATAAAACTCAGAAAATAACGATTAAAAATCAATTTTTTAATAAAAGTCGAAAAAATAAAAGTTAATGCACCTAGAGATAGCCTGCGTTACGGTGATTACATC